>NW_019167860.1:11595125-12144908 GCF_002303985.1 Durio zibethinus | reverse complement strand
ATTTTGGGCTTTGTCCCCATACCTATCCTTGTACTTCTTTCTTGACCAAAGTTTGCCAACATTTTGCTAATAAGAGACATTCTATTCCATTCTTTGTGTCTTTTTCTTATGACTGTTTCTCAACATTCAGATTCTTTTAATACCCCACCATCGAAGAAATGTGCAAATGCATTCTTACTTTTTGAATTTGAAATAACGATTGATGAATGAATAACAACAGGAAAGATTTTTACATTACATTGAATAAGTCTAAAGTAAAAAGGCAGAATCAAGACGTTCAGCTCCTGATTAGGACATTGAATCTAGGAAGAGATTTCTTACAAGAAGAATGTGAATGGAAGAGACAATTGAGAGCTACACTGGTTCGATCTTAGAAGAGCAGTGCAATTGGATCCTTGAGGAATCAAAGGGCTTGACACCCAAGAAAAAAGAGTTAGAGAAACTTGAGTACCATACATTGAACATGAATTAATTGGTCAACATTTGCATAGCATGCATTGAAATTCATATGCATTTGCACAGCATACACTACTTTCAAGAGAATATAGTGTACAAATTCAGAAGCAGGGGTGTTCCAACATCCCACATGGAGAAGACAAATATGAAGATATTTTGCAAAACTGAAAAAGAGAAAGCTTGTCAGGTAAGTTCCTAATCCTCGAAATAGGATGTCTCTTGGTATCAGGGTTGATTTATAAGACCTTTGGGCATAATCTCCTGAAATCCCTTCAAACACAACTTTCAACTCCTTCGGACATGATTGTCTAGGAGTATTTATTTTCCAAAGTCGTGGTGCCTCTGTTTAGAGGAGCAATTTACTTTTCAAAGTTCGTTGCCTCTGTTTAGAGGAGCAATTTACTTTCCAAAGTCGTGGTGCCTCTGTTTAGAGGAGCAATTTATTTTTTCAAAGTTCGTTGCCTCTATTTAGAGGAGCAATTTACTTTTCAAAGTTCGTTGCCTCTGTTTAGAGGAGCAATTTACTTTTCCAAGTTCGTTGCCTCTGTTTAGAGGAGCAGTTTATTTTTCAAAGTCGTGGTGCCTCTGTTGAGAGGAGCAATTTACTTTCCAAAGTCCGTTGCCTCTGTTTAGAGGAGCAATTTACTTTCAAAAGTCGTTGAGTCTCTGTTTAGAGGAGCTTCGGCCAAAAAAAAAAAAAAAAAAAAACAAAAAAAAAAAAAACAAAAACAAAAAATCAAAAAAAAAATCAAAAAAATCAAAAAAAATAAAAACAAAAATAAAAAAAATCAAAAATAAAAATGTTGAGTTGAGTCTTGATTGGGTGTCTACGTCTTTGCGCAATTTCTGTTTCACAGAAAATGTGCAAAGAGGGGCAGCTGTAGACACCCAATCAGGTCCGGGCCCGGATCAATTGGGCCTGACCCGGATCAATTGGGCTTGACCCAGATCATTTGGGCCTGGCCCAAATGGGTAAGGCCCAATTCAATCATGTATTATTATTTTTTTTTTCCTTTTTTTTTTTTCTTTTCTTTTGTATTTTTATATTTATTATTATTAATATATGTATATCTGTATTTATTTATTTAGATTAGATTTATATGTATATTATTTATATAGTTATATATTTATTATTATTATTATTATTATTATTTTTGTAAGATATTTTTGGGTTTATCTTATTTTATTATTATTTTTTTTAAATTATCTGTTCTGATTTTTTTCTGATTATCAGATATTTTTTTTTTTATAATATCTTTTTATTTATCTGTTCTAATTATCTATTATTTTTTTTATATTTATTTGATTTTTTTGGAAGGTTGAGATTGAAGCTGAAGAATCCTACTGGGAGTGGGGATTCAATCTAAAGAGTCCAATTGGATTCAAAGACTGAATCCCCGTCCAAGGAGGAGTTGGGATTGATCAGAAACTCCTGATCAATCCCTATATAAAGCACCTCCTGGAACAGTTCAAGAGGACAGAAAAAAAACAGTGAGCAAAGCTACTGAATTTGAGAGAAAAAAAGTGTTTAAAAGAGTTTTCGAAGGCTAAAGAAGGTCGAGAAGTGTTAGGATAGCTGTAGGGATCTGAAAAAAATTTTTTAGAAATTTTTTTGCGAAAATTTTTTCTGGAAATTTCTGGGAAATTTCCAGATTCCGGCGACAATTCCGGCGACATTTGAATTTTCCGGCACAAATTCCGGCGAAACTTGAAGATTCCGGTGACCAACCCAGTTTCCGGCGAGATTCCCAGAAACCGGCGAAGATTCCGGCCATATTCCGGCAAAAATTCCAGATTCCGGCGACATTTCCAGAATCCGGCACCGGTGTTCTTCGGTTTTCTAGAGAGAAGGGAGAGAAAAGGGAAGGAAGAGAGAGAGAGGGGAGGAGCGTTCTGCCGAAAAACAGAGGAGAGTGCCTTAAATACCCTCCAAAAACGACGTCGTTTTGGCCTTAAGTAACCAGAGGATCCGCGCGTTTTGCCGTGACCCGACCCGACCCGAGCGTCGACCCGCTTCTGACCCGCGCGTGCCAGCCTCCCTCCGAGCCAAGCCGAGCCGAGCCGAGCTTCCAAGCCGCTCCTCCGAGCCGTTTTTTTTTCTTCCTTGAGCCGAGCCGAGCCGAGCCGATAGCCGAGCCGCTCCAGGTTTTTTTTTTTTTTTTTTTTTTTTTTTTTTGAATTTTTTTTATTTGACTTTGATTTTGATCTTGATTTTTTTTTCTTTTTTCTTTAATTAATCCGACGACGGAGCCTCTACAAGTAAAAACAGTAGTTTTTCTTGCATACTCCTGAGGTGAGGGAATTTTCTCAATTTTCTGCTAAAAGTATTAGAGTCAATTGAGAATAATTTTCGATAATTAATTACTTGGCTGATTTTGATTTTTTTCTTTAATTAATCCGACGACGGAGCCTCTGCAAGTGAAACAGTAGTTTTTCTTGTATACTCTTGAGGTGAGGGAATTTTCTCAATTTTCTGCTAAAAGTATTAGAGTTAATTGAGAATAATTTCCAATAATTAATTGGATGATTTTGATTTTTCTTTAATAAATCCGACGACGGAGCCCCTGCAAGTGAAACAGTAGTTTTTCTTGCATACTCCTGAGGTGAGGGAATTTTCTCAATTTTCTGCTAAAAGTATTAGAGTCAATTGAGAATCATTTCCAACAACTAATTACTTGGTAAAATTTTAAGGCTTTTGGATAATACAAATTTAAGCTGGTACCATCTTTTGATGGGCGTTGTGAGGGTGCTATAACCTTCCTCACACGTAACCGAACTCCCGAACTCTGTTCTGGTTAAGCAGACCCGAACCTATTCTTTTAAGGGACCCTTAAGCTTAGGTGTTCCCTAAAAGGACAGATTCCTTAGGTGGCCAATCGCACCTAGATAAAAAAAGATTGGTGGCGACTCCCTAAAGTCAATGTCTAGCGATGGATCCCCGGATCTAGACGTTACGACAAATACAATCATATATTTTTTCGATTTATTCTAGGAATGCAAAAATAAAAGAGTACAAGGTAAGTTAAGATAAAGGTAATCAATACAAAAATAAATCCGATAAAAAATAAATGGGCAAAGGAACAAATTCAAAGTATATCACTAGAGATGGTATTGAATGGTACCATAATGTCCAAACAATGAATATTCAGACAATTTTTAACACTAATCCAAAATTCTTTTTCAAAAACTCATTCTGTTGTCTTTTAAAATCATTTTGAATGCATCCAACTTTGCCCCAGTTTTGAAGGATCTTCAAATGACATTGATCTTTCATATGTTAAACTGTTCATCCAACTCTAAACTCAGACATTTTTTTTATCCAAATTACCCTTTTAGGTTTTCAATATTAGTATTACTTTTTTCTCATTTTTCTTCATTTTTTTCACATTTCTCATTTTTTCACATTTTATTTTTTAACATTTTTCATTTTTTATTTTTTTTACTTCATCAATTATTGATAGCTCTCTCACATCAAAATCTAAAACATAAGAACACAACACGATTTCATTGCTCCATTACAAGCATGCCTTAGCTCAAATATGATCATTTAATTTGAGCATTCACATTTAATCAAAATGAACTTTTAAGGATTATAATATAGACTATGGTAAGGGGTCACAAAAGAAATAGATAAAATAGGCTTAAAACATATGTTTAAAGGATTCAAACCAAATGATCATTTCCTATCACGTGATGCAACTTGATACTTTGCCCCATTCCATATCATTCCATTACTTTTTCATTTTTTTTTATTCATCTTATTTCTCACAAAAAGATTCTTATTACTTTGCCTCAAATTATTAGTGGCCTTTATTTTTTTTTTTCTCTTTTGCTCTTTATCTTTTAGATCTTTTATCTATTTCTGTTTTTAAGTAGGTTCTTCTTAACATTTACTCCCTAATATAAAAGGTGATCCTTGATTAGGGTTTTTTAAAAAAAGAAATCATAATAGGCACAAAAGAGGTAGCAATGAATGATTTTATGACTGATAAAAGAAAGACGATCATTTTTCATCTCAAACATAAATGTTTTCTTTAAAGATCATCTATTGAACAAGGACAAACTCATGGATCATTATAAAAGATATACTATTTTATATCTACTCACAGACTATTTCTTTTGCTCAAATAGTCTTCACAAATCAATATGAATAAGTTCTCAAAATTAAATATCAAAATTATTGTTTATCATTGTCTAAATATTCATCATTTAGAATTTGAAAATAAGAATAAAAAGACATGAGAAAAAAAAACTAAGCATGGAATAGTGGTGGGAATGAAAGAGAAAATGTAATGAAATACTTTAACTTGTCTTTTATTAAAATGATAAAAAAATGAAATCATATTACATAAAAAATATCCTAACATTACTCTAAAAGAAATCTCAAAATGATAAGCAACTTTTAACCAATCTTAACATCTTGTCTTTCCTAAAATTATGCTCCCATATGATTAGGCAAAGTGTTTTCATTGATATTTGGCTATTTTAATTTGTCAAAGCTCACCAAGCCTTTTGGAATCAAACTTTACACTTTATGTTTGAAAGTAAGGCAAATTTCACATTATGATAATCACATGTGGCATTAGCATTATACCATTTTGGGATAAGGTGACTTTAACGGGTTCTAGCATAATTAGAATTACCCACTTATTCTTGATCAATTTTGAGAATATCTTAGTGTAAGTCATAGGAATATGATCAATATAGGCTCTTTCTTGATTATTCTAAGATCTCTTCAAACGCTTGCTTAGTTGTTAGGCCTTGAAGCTAATGTGGTGATATGACTAGACCCATATGCATGTATTTAAAAGGTTGGTTGATAGCTTAGTGGATAATTTAATTATGGAGCAACTTGGTAATGGGCCTACACAATACCATTAATTGAGGTGTAGTAACCAGGATTAACAGATGGTGGATATAAAGCATAGTTTCTAAATTATTGCCCATTGAAATTCATAACTTGAGTTTCGATTTCTTTCATTTTAGGCAACTCTTTTTTCTTGGTATTAGTGGTATCTTATTCCTTAAGCTTACCCCTTTTGATAGCATTTTCAATAATTTCTTCTAAAATCATCATATCAACAAAGTTTTTTATTACATTCTATATCATTTTTTCAAAGTAAAGAGATTTTAAAGTACTTACAAATAGCACCATAGTCTTTTTTTAATCAAAGGTGGCTGAACTTGAATAGCTATATCCTTCCACCTTTGGACATACTCCTTAAATGTTTCAGTCACCTTTTTTTCGATGCTCTGCAAAGAAAGGTGATCAAGAACTAGATTTATTATATGCTTGTATTGATTGATGAAGTCGTAAGCTATCCCATTCTAAGAGTGAATGCAAGTTTTATTTAGTTGGACAAACCATCTAATAGTAAAGCCAATAAGGTTGTCTTAGAATACTTGCATTAGCAACTTTTTATTATTAGCATAGATAGTCATTTTTTGACAATACATGATACTGTGGGTCATTAGACATTTTGTACCATCATAGTTTTTAAACTTTGGTAATTTAAAATTTGAAGGAATAATAATGTCTAGGACTGAATAGAGCCTAGCAACATCCATGAAACCATAAAAACTAATTCCCTTCACTGCTTGTAACCTTTTTTCAAGCATATTCATTTTCTTGTCAACTATTAAGTTCTTTAGTGACTCACTACTTTTGTTTTTAATTTTTCTTTTTTCTCGATACTATCTAGGTTGGGGATTTGGACTGGCTTTATTGCCTTCTTAGTAATGACAAGATTTACATAACTTTGGTTACGTCCTAGATTTGAATCCAATAAAACTCTAGGGTATGTATACCCTATAGCGTATGTGAACTGTTATGGTGGTGCATCATGTGTGGATTAGGCTTGATGTGGGTCATAACTAGAAGGATAAAGAGAATTACCAACATTTTATGAGGGATGGTTTTGTGGGCTGGCATTTTTTTTATGGCATTTCCCTTGTTTAACTTGTTTAAGGTTTCTAGAATTTTACTCGACTCCCTTTCAAGTTTTTTATGGGCTTTTTCTATTTTTTTAGACTATTTACATTTTTCTATTCCATTTACCTAGCTCGAGCTCAATGTTGTACTGATGGTGAATGGGTTGAACTGGATTCTTAGATGATGGAATTATCTTTGAACCTTTTATATTATGATTAGTATGTTATTAATCTAACCTTTTTTAAAAATCCTATATTCATGAATGAATGAATGCCTAAATAATGCATGAATGCATGCACTAATGTGTCACATTATGAGGCATGGATGAATACATATGTTAGTGATGTTGGATTAAAGATACAACATACAACATACAACATACAACAACTTAATCAATAAGGATCAAATAACATTTGTCATGAAGGTGATATGAATGAAGCTCAAAAGATCCACTCATATGTCCTAATTAGGGTTACATTTTAATGATAGGTAAATATGGCTCTAACACAAGGTTGACATTTTATGTTTTACTACATGTGGTTTGGGTTAAATCTAAAGGTTCTCAAATTGTTCTCACATGATTATCCATCATAGACTAGTAAAACCTTCTAATCTTTGCCCATTATAGGCTATAAACAGAAATAATTCAATTTAAGTGAAAGTATTTCGCTAGCCATTATGGAGATTATTATCTCATGAGAGCATAGATACTTTACTCCTTCCTAAAGAAGACAAAGCTTGGGTATAGAGCTCATGTGATGTATATACATGTGATATGTGTGTGAAAGAATATATGTATATCTTTATTTACAATTCTCACAAGCCAAGCTAAAAAATAAAAGAATGAAAATAAATGCAAACAAAAACGATCAATAATTTAAGACCAAGCAAACCAAAAATTAAGATAATTCAAATTAATTAATGGCTTGACTCTCAGAGTCCCTAATGGAGTTGCCAAACTGTTATAACATATAGATCCGTAGATATATGGCTAGATTTAACAAGAAAAGTTATCATCAATTTGGCCACCTAAAGAATCTATCCTTTTAAAGAGCTTTTAAGCTTGATTAAAAGTCTCTAAAAAATAGGTTTTGACCTTTTGAATAGAACTAGATTTGGGAGTTTGATTGCGTGTAGAGAAGATTATAGCACTCCTATGACGTTCATCCTAATATCGTACCATTTAATTTTAAATTATTCTAACAATTATACTGGTTCTAACGGTCTTTGTTTTAATGTTTAAATATTGAAAATAACTTCTAAGATTTTTTCATCAATCTAGTTGAATTTTTAAAAATATTTTTTCACCTTAATAGTATTCAAAAATTTTATTTATTTTCTTAAAAAAGCTTCGTCATCGAAAAAAGATTTAATTATTTTTTATTTTTATTTTATTAAAAATATATCTAATTCTTCCACCATTTGGGCTAAAATTAAAAATATTTTCTCACCTAGAAATATCTTAGATAATCATCCATTTGTGATTATTAAAAATTTCATCTTCGAAATTTATTTTTTATTTTTATTTCTATTTCTAAATTTTTCATCATTTGGGCCTAATTTAGAAAAAAAAAACTTCACCTAAAAGTCTCTTAGAAATTCAACTATTTGTGATTTTTCTTAAAATTTTATCCTTGAACAATTATCAAATATTTTCACACAAATTTTTGTTAATTTTTATTTTTATTTTGAAAAAGAATACAATTTCTTTTATTGAAATTTCATCTAAATTAATTTACTGTTTGGGTTAAATTTAAAAAAATTTCTCATCTAGAGATTTTTTAAAAAATTTTATAATTTGACAGTTCTAAGAATCTCATCATTAGATAATACTAATTCCTTCCCAAAAATTTATTAAACTTGTTTATGTATTATTTTATTATTTTTTATAATTTTTTATAATTATTTTTCAATTTTTCCTTAAACTTTCCTAGAAATTTAATCATGTAGGACATTTCAAAAATAAATAGATGATAAAAATAAGTAAATAAACAAATAAACTAAACTAAAATAAATGAAAAGAAAATACTAAAAAAAAAAAAGTCGACTTGGCTTGGAAGTACCATGGTTTAGTTGTAGATATTGGACTGGTTGGAGTGGCTTAGGAGTTGAGTAGCTAACAGCTCAAAATTAAAGGCTAAAGTGGGTTGCGATCGGATTGAGTCATTCATGGAATAGTGTGCAAACCCTAAAGGATCCAATTTTTTAATCTTTCAATACGGTGCCGTTTTGCTTAGTGTATAAAAGCTTCTTTTCTTTGTTTTTCAATCATATTTCATTTGCTTCTCTTTCTATAACTTTTATTCTCTTTCCTCTCTCTACAATAAGTAGATGAATACTGGCCGAAAGCTTCAAAAGTTTCTAACTTCAGGCAAAGTACCATCGTCTTTGCCACTGTGGACCACCATGCTCCACCATGGGCTAACCACGGTTAAGGTCTAATTTTCACGAAGAAACTCATTTCAATCTCCTCTTTCATGTGCTTCAACTAGTCTTCTATAAAACATGATAAACTTAAGCAGATCTGGGTACAGAGGTTATGTTTCTGACTCCAAGATCTCTTTCCCTGTTGCACCGGTCATAACCATTTCGAGACATGTTCCTCCCTTTGTTAGTGGCTACCTTTTCACCGGATTTGAAGACTTAAAACCCCCTAAAAGAAGGTTGAACTAATATCTAAAACTCTCTTTTCCTTTTTTTATTTTGTTTTTTATCTTTTTTGTTTCTAACTTTGCTTTGTTTCTTCTTTGAATTTGCGTTGACAATGTTGGGTACGGCTAAATAGGTCTCAACAATGGCGTGGAAAGTGGTTCAATGATAATGAGATTGTTGTTTGTTTTAGGGTAGTGTATAACAAAGAGAAGTGGGCAGTTTAAAGTTGATTTTGGTGGGGTCTAGGCTAATCTGATGGTGGCGATAGGTTGACCGTCAATGGTATTATAGTGTTTGATGGTGGGGTGGTCTAAATGAAAGATGACGGATTTGGTGGTGATCATGCCAGTAAGGGTGGATTAATGTTGGTGTGGTACACTGATGAAATTATTGAGCTATGGTTTTCTGGTGACGAGTGGTTTCAATTAAGACGGGTGTTCTGGCAAAGGTGATGGTGAGGTTATTGCTAGAATTATGTGAAGTAAAAATGGTGATTGAAAATTGTTAATAGTTGCTTTCTCTATTGTTTTTCAGTGGTTTTCTATTTGATTACTATATATTGTTGTTTCTGTGTGTATGGTGAAGCGATTAGTTTGGAATTTGGCGGATGAAAATAAAGACAATTATAGGCTTGTGTGATGCTGTGAATGTAACTCTGAATTGTTGCTTATTCATTGGTTGTGTCCTATCTCGGTTGTTTCGTAGGTTAATTTATAGGAACACTTAGAGGAATTTTTGATTGACTGCAATTTCATCTTTGATCAAATTTTTGTATTATCATGAAACTATAATTTATCCTCTACAAATTGAATCCAACTCCAATTCTAATAACACCTATTTTTCTCATGGCTAAACATTTTTTTATTAGAATAAAAAAATAATTAAACTATAAATAAAATAAAATAAATTTTAAATCTCGGACAAAATAAAGTGTCTACAATAATTATTTTTAAAATTCTAAAACATGTCATATTTATATCCTTTTTTTGTATTGTGCTCATGTTATGTCAGCATTTTATATTTTAAATTGTCAGGTTTAGTCACAATATTAATAATGTAGCCCATTGCCTTTTTCCCATGAGTGTAAGCTAATATGATTAAATCATGTATCTCTTAGTGTTCATTTTTTAAAAATCTTTTTTATTACTTTTTTTAATTTACAAATTATTCTTAGTTAAAACTTATAATGCATTACATAATTCAATTTGTTAAAATAGGATATGAAGATTTGGACACTTTTCTAAAACTAAAAAGTAAAAAAATGTGATCATTCATGACAATGTATAAGTTGGACCTTTATATGATAGTTAAGTTGGACTTTGGTTTTTCTAAAACTAAAAATATTTTTTGAAGTCATTGTAGCAAAATTTTACTACCATGAAAGGTCATTAAACATATATAAAATTTCACTTTAATTTCAATATTTTTCTTTATATATATGGATTTTTTAGATTTTGATATAAATAAAACAAGAGCGATAATCGCTTTCCAATTTATAATTAGTGGTGTTAATAAGCTAGGTCGAACTTAAATATAATATCAACATTATTTTTTTGCAAGTTTAACCTAAACCAATAATTCGGATCTTAAATTCTATTAAGATTAGCTCAAATTTTAAATGGTACAATGCACATTACTTTAAAAAAAATAAATATCAATATAATATTTTCTTTTTTGATCTTTTATTAAATTTTAAAATATGAATAACAAATATATTTTTTATTGCTTACAATATATAATTATATATTTATCCTTTATACAATATAAATTATATAATATTTATATAAATATAAAAATAATATAAATTATAAAATTAAAAATGAGTCCAGATGAGTTAGGCTTGGGTCTAGACACCTTATTTAATTTGGAACTGAATTTGGTCGAGCTCAAACTCAATCCAAACCCAATTGTCAAATTTTGTTTTTTTTTTTTTACTGTATTTATCTATATATTTTTTATTTGATTTTATTTATCTTGTTTATTCTCTTGTTATTATCTTTATTGTTTTTTATCTTTAGATATATTTATTTATCTCATTTTTCTTAAAATTATCTAATCCTTTCAAAATAAAAAAATAAAGAGAGAAAAACCTTTGGATGAAAGAAAGTTTTGGATTAGGATTAACTTTGGTTGTAATCATTAGCTTTAAAATTTCTAACCCTAATGGAGTTGAAATTCTTATGATTTTCCCTATAAATAGATTGATAATCAACAGAGCAAAATGACACGAAAATCAGGAAAAGAAAACATAGAGAAAGTGCAATAGAATTTTATTCTGGCAGTAAAGTCTGAAGAAATTTTTTGAGAATTTGTTAGTTGTGAGAGTTTGATTTGTAGAAGTTAGTGTTATAAAAATATTCAAGAGGCCCAAAAGATCTGAATTGGTGCTTTTTTTTTTTTGAAACTTCCTAAAAAAATTCTAAATTTTTTTTTTGAATTTTTTTATGAGACTTGAATTTTTTTACAAGTTTTCTAGCTAAACTTCTTAGTTTTCGATGACATTTTTGGCTACTTCCTTCATTTCCAATGATTATTCCCAGAATCTGACTACCACACCTAGATTTTATCAAGATCCCAACAAATATCTAACAAGAAACCAAATTCTTAATCAAATTTCCAGTGACTGACAAATTTCTTGACAAATGTTTACTGAATTAGGTGGCCACAAAACGATTCTAGAGAGAGAAGCTGAGGAATAGAGAGAGAGGAAAAAGAAATCTAAAAGAAAAAGGCAAAATTTTTTACTTTTATACTAAAGCTAAATGGCATCGTTTTGTGCCTTAGTTTTCCCTTAAGATCTACGTGTTTTACCATTTACCTGACCCGATTTATGCCGCTTGACTTGAGATTTGACCCTATTGAGTTGTTGGCAAGTCGAATGAGCGAAGTTGCTAAGTCACATTCATTTCTAAGTCAAGCCTTCTTATTGAGCTGAGCCAAGCCATATTTAGGTATTTTGTTTGTTTTTATTTTTATTTTGATATTTGTTTCTTTGCTTGTTTTATTTTATTTTGATATTTATTTTATTTTAAAAAATAATTAAAATATTAATAATATTAATAATAATAAAATCTTACCAACATATTGGAAGGTTAAAATTTTAAAAATAAATTTTTGAATAAATAAATAAACCTTATTAATATATTGGAAGGTTTAAAATTTTGGAACTAAACTTTTAAATAAATAAATAAACCTTATCAACATATTAGAAGATTTTACTTTTAAAATTGAATTTTTGAATAACAAACAAATCTTACCAACATGTTGAAAGGTTTAAATTTTAAAAAATAAAATTTTGAATATATAAATAAACCTTACCAACATATTTGAAGGTTTAAATTTTTAAAAATGAGTTTTTGAGACAAATAACCTTACCGACATATTGGAGGGTTTGTGATTTTTTCAAAATCTAAAAATAAGATTTTATCAACATATTGAAAAATCTTATTAATCTTTGATAAAAATTAAATTTTCAAAGAAAAATAATTTTCATGAAACCCTATCAACATATTGGAGGCTAATTTTGATAGAAAATCTTACCAACATATTGGAAGATATTTATGAAGATAAATTATTTTTATAAAAATTAAATTTTGAATCTTTGATGATAAAATTACTAAGAACTTTGCAAATAGTAATTTTTATGTAAAATTCTAGGTTATAAATATTTTTTAAATTTTACCAACATATTGGAGAATTTAGATAAGAATTTTCAATATCAAGATTTTAAATTCCATTTGGTGGCGAATAAGAGTTTTTTTTTTTAAATTAAACAAATCCGATGATAGAGTCTTTTCAAAATGTTACAAATAGTTTCCTTGAATACTCATGAGGTGATGAAATATTCTTAAGTTAATACCAACTTATTGGAGTAAGTTAAGGATAATTTTCATTATTAAATTATTTGGTAAAGTTTTTTGGCTTTTGGATAACATAAAATCAAATTGAATCAACCTTTGGATGTGCGTTATAGGGGTGCTATAGCCTTCTCTACCAACACCGTACTCCCAAACCCAAATTGATTTCATAGACTAAAATCTACCTTTTAAAGATATTCGAGTCAAATTTAGGACCTCTCTATAAAAAAGGAACAAATTCAGTTATGTAAGCCAATCGCACCTAAACCAAAAAAATTAGTGACAACTCCTAAAGTTATATAAAATGATAAGTTCATAGACTTATACATTATGACAGTTTGGTAACTCCACTAGAGAATATGTCAAAAGTCAGACCAATAAAAAATTTTGTCTTATCCAAACTTAACTTAATAAAATTTTCTTTAAATATTGTTTTTTCTAATGTTTTATTTATCTTTAGTCATATCATATTTTGTCATTCACTTGCATATGCATAACATGAGCTATACACCCAAATTCTATCCCTTATAAGGGAGTAAAGTACTTACATGTCGAAATTTTATGTCTTTACATGGGTTAGCAAAATAATTTCACCTTTTCACTTATAACCTATGATATGTGAGAATTATGGTGCCTTACTAGTCATGATGAACAATGATATGAGAAACAATTTGAAAATCTTTAGGTTTGATCGAAACTACATAGCCTAACCTATAGGTAGAGCTATGATTCTTTTACCCTTTGGAATTGACCTAAAGTTTAAGGATTGTCATAACATATTAGTCTAGAAACTCAATTGCTAGACGTAAAAATTTAAAATAATAAAAAACAAAATGAGTCCCTACCAATCTTTTTAGGGTGTGATTGGTCATCTAAGAATTTTATCTTTTTAATAAAATGGGTTTAAAGTTTATTAAAAAGATAATTTTGGTTTACGAAAATAAATTAGGTTTAGGAGTTGGTTATACGTAAGGAATGATTAATACTCCCATAGTGCCAATAAAATTAGTACCAATTAATCATGCGTTATTTATAATTTTGGACAAAAGTGGTTTTTATGTGAAATTTAATTTTTTTATAAAGAAAATAAGTTAAAAGTCCTTATTTAGGAATATTATGGAAATCTTTATATTAAACCTATGTTTGGATTGAAGTTAGTAAAGGAAAAGAAAGGAAAGGAAAAAAAGAAAAAAGAGTTTTCAAAAGAAAGGAAATGATAGTTTATTCCCTTGTTTGGATAGTTAAAATGAGTAAATGAAAGGAAAGGAAATGATTGATTATAACCTTTATTTAGTTAAGTTGTGAAAGGGGAAGGAAATGAGATATTATATTATATCGTTCCAATTATGCCCTTCTAAAATAAAATAAATATTTTTTCTATCATGTGAATAATCTTGATATTAACTATTTTAAAAAATTTTGAAAATTAATAAAAATAATTTCAATTAAAAAGAATATTATAATAATTAATTCATAAAAAATGTATGTTTAAAATTATTTTTATGTGACAATAATTTTTTTCAAAATTAATCCATAGATGAGAAAATTAAAAACTTAGATATTTATTATTAACCATAAATTTGTTTAAGTATTAGCATTTTTTTTATTGTTATATATATTTTGTCATATTATTTTATTTTTATTATTTAGAATTTGTAAAGTCATAACAAAATGAAAAAAAAATTAAAACCTAAGGATAAATTAAAAATATATAAAATTTGAAGTTATTGACAAAAAAATAGTTGAGAAATGAGTTACAAAAGATTTAAATGTAGTATTAATGGTTAACGTCAATGGTTAAGCCTAAATATTATAATAGTATTCTTTGAAAAATGATAAAAAATAATAAGAACATAAAAGTCATTTTATATTTAAAAATTTTTAATCATTTCCTTTCCTTCCTATTCACCACATTTTAAGGTAATTAAAAATTAGAGCTTTTAAGAAAAAAGGAGATATGCTCAATTTCCTTTCCCTTCCTTTATTAAAATGTAAATGATAACACAAACAAAGGAAAGATTTGTTTATTTCCCATGCTTTCTTTTCCTTTCCCTCACATTCCCGCAATCCAAACATAGTGTAAAGAAATATCTTATAATTATCCAATATAATTTTTTTTTTACTACAATTGGGATTGACTCAAATCTCATAAGATATTTGGATAGAGATTTATTTGAGATGGGATTAGCTAAATATTACTTGATAGATAAGAAGACTTGTACGAGAATAATTTTAAGAGAAAAGAGATTTTTTATAAGTAAGTTAATATGCTTATAAATAGGTAAAGTCTCTATAGGGTTAACAATGAAAAAAAAGATGTAAGAGAGTTTAGAGTTATATTAAGTAAACACTCCATATGATTAGAAGAGATTGAGAAGATCTTTATGAGTATGTATATTTAGGTGGACTAGAGAAACTAAAGGTGATTGAGAATATCTTTATGGGTATATATGTTTGAATGGATTAAAGTAGAATGAGACGCCCACTTAAGTATAGTGCATGTGTGCACATGGGTATATTTTTGTTTAGGTTGAAAATAATTCATAGGACTAGAGGAGAATAAAAGGGTCTATGAGTATTGATTGTGAGTATTGATTGATATGATTTATATGTTTATAATTCTCTAGAATTAGTGAATCTTTTTTTCATCCATAGACGAAGTCGGTTAGACTAAACCATATTAAATTATTATCTTTTGTGTGATTGATTATTTGATTTTGCTTCCGTTAACTTCATTGTTTAATTGGATTTAAGCTTTTTTTTCCCTCACAACTGATATCAAAGCGAAGGTGCGAGACATGAGAAAAGGCAAGCTAGAATAGCTTGATTCAATAGAGGATTCAAATTTCTATTTTAAGAGATCAGTTTACATGAAGTATGAAGACACACATAGAAGATTATTATGAGACTTTCATTGTAAGTGGAGCCAAATATGTCTAGCATGAAGATTGATGATTGATAGAATTTAAGTCAAGATCGAGATTATTGAAATGGACTCAAATCACATAAATGATTTAGATAAAGATTTATTTGAGATGGAATTAGCTAAATATTATTTGATGAATAAGAAGACTTGCAAGAGAGGGATTTTAAGAGGAAATGGATTCTTGATAAGAAATTTAATTTGTATATAAATAGATGAAGTCTCCATAAAATTAGACATTATAAAAAGATATAAGATAATTGTAAGATTTTATTGGGTAGACATCTCAAAGAACTAGAGGATATTGAGAAGATCTTTATAAGTGTGCATATTTGAGTGGATTAGAGAAGGATAAGAGGGTCTATCTAGGTATAGTACATTAGTGTATATGGGTATTTATTTGTTGAGATTGAAAATAATTCATAGAACTAGAGAAAAATGAAGAGGTTTATGTGTATTAATTATGAGTGTTAATTGATATGATTTGTATATTTGTAATTCTCTACAATTAGTGAATTTTTTTTTCATTCGTGGACATGAGCTGGTTAGGCTGAATTACTTTTAATTATTATCTCTTATTTGATTTTGTTTTTGTTAATTTGATTATTTAATTAGATTGAGACTTTTTTTGCCTAACAACTATGCCCCTGAATGTGGAGTTTATTTGAGTGAAATTATCTTTATTTTGGAATAAAGTTTAAAATTACCCTAATTAAAGAATTAAAATTAAAAAGTATCTTGATTAAAATAAAAAAAAAACTCAATATATCATCCCTATATGGTTTTAATGTAAATTTACTCGAGTTTCAAATATAATGTGCATTCATTAAATAACCGAAATTGGATAAATACAATGTTTGAATCTATAATAATAGTAATAATAAAAAGAAACAAAGAAAGAAAACAATGTTGATTTCGACACCACATACAAAGGAGAAAGTTAAGAAAAAAAGAGATTCAAACTTTGAATTTTATCCCTCTAAGGGTGGATAACAACCATTAGGTGAGGACCGCTTAATTTTTAAAGAAAAAAAAACGGTGGAATGAAAAATAAAACCTTTCACAAATTAAGGTTCTTTTTGATAAACAATTTTATTTGCTTGTTTTTTATTTTACTCGTTTTTTTTTTTCAAATAAAACATCTACCAAACAAAGTTTAGTATTTTTCATTCTGAATTCCGTCGTCGCTGCAAATGCAACCTTTTATTTCATGGAAACACGGCTTGGTTCCCATGAGAAAAGAAATAGGGCGATATTAATTAAATTCACAAGGACAAGGCAATTGCTACATTCGTTATCAAATTAAATGCGATTAAATGCAGTAATTTTCAGTTACGTAATTAAGAGATTCAAGACCCAATATCATTTTCATATTCAACATCATTCATTTTTCGGCATTTTTAATTAATATCTTGACAATGATCTTTTGTTAACTAAAAATTAAAAATGAAAATAAAATGAGAAAACAACAAAAGCTGGTTGACTTGCCGGTCCGTCTGGCCAAAATTCATACAATTTTAATAATTAATTAATTCTTTGATCAACTTCACTGTATCAATTGATTCCTGTCTTTTCCCTTCCTTAATACTCGACAAATGATGATTCTCCTAAATTAGATTAACAAATTATTCTAATAATTTTTTAAATAATTTTCTTCTTTTATATAATATTAAAATAGTTAAATCGGACTACTTGGATCGGTTTCCAGTCTTGAAATATGAATCCAGACTAGTTTTGTCAAGCTTAATTGTTCTAGGCCGATCACAATCCAACATATGTAAAGAAGTTTAAAGACCGCCGCATATGCTGGTAGGCTTGCTGTAAATTGCAAACAGGAATTCATAGAAATTACTAGACCTCAGTAGTAGTAAAAGCTGACACAGTTAATCCGAATTAACAAAACCCATTCGACTTGCTGGAAATTAAATCCGGTCTAACTCGATTTGATAAATAAAAATTAATATCTCAAATTCATTCAATACGCAACACTAATAATACAAACTTGAATGATTTTAAATATTAACTCAAAATAATGGAAATTGAAATTGATTTTACTTTAAAAATTAATAACTTAAATTTGAATAATTCAAATTTTAAATCTAAATTACTTGAATTCAAAACAATTTAATCCTAAAATGATCTGATTTGAAATGACTTAATTTGTCAAATTGCCATCTCTATTAGGGAAAAAACTTAAATAAGATTTTTAGGTGAAATTTGTAAAATTTATATTATATATAATAAAATAAAAAATCAAAATCAATAGATTAAAAGATCTCGTTACATAAATTAAATATGAAAATTTTGAAAAAATTTTAATATATATTTTAAAAAATATTTTTAATAAAAATATTAATAAAATTTTTATCATTAAATAATTATCAATTAAATTTAAATTATAAATAATATTTTTAATAAGTTTTTACATATTATTGATTTTTATATTAAACTCTATCAATCTATCAATTTTAATTTTTAATTAAAATTTTTATTAATTTTTTTTAAAATTTTATAAACTTTATATGAAAATTTTTATGTAAAATTTGTCCCTATGCTAGGATTGGAAAAGAAACAAAATTATATTACCTATCACTCGAGCCACAAAGTCAGCAGCCTTTGGGTTTTTCTTCAACCCATCATTATGGGCTGAATTCGATTTAGTGTTTTGGACCAATGTGTCCAAAGCCAAATCTTGATTTTAATCTTTAAATGTTATAACATGTCCAATTGTCCATAAAACAACAGTTGAGGTGCATGTGAGAGCCTGCTGTGACGACTTCGTATTTTCTAAAGAGGCACTTACAAATTTACAATCATTCCCTCAAAGCCATCAAAGAAATATCAATACAACCTTGATCATCATCGACAATAGTTGACAGATAATATTATTAAACTTTTAAATTAAAATTTATTTGAAAATGGATAAATAATAATAATTGTTACAAAATCTTCTTTTTATTAAGAGTAAATTTAATCTGTTCCATACATTTTGAAAGATAAAAAAAGCTTAATTACGCAGGCAAAAATTATATATATATATTTTTCTATTGTAAATATAAAGAAATTGATTAAAGAAAGAAATAAATTCAAATTTTTGAAATTTTTTTAGAGAAGGTAAATAATCGTTAGAGGTGAATCTTGATTGTTTATGTAAATTAAATAAAAAATAAATAATTTTTTAAATTTATTTTTATATGTAATAATCAAATTAGAATTCGTTTTTGATAAATTAATAATAAAAATTTTTAATATCACAAACAAAATTAAAAAACTACCACATGTTTTACATTTTTAATTAATTTTTTTATTTTGTTTAACATGATACCACGTTTAAGCCATTTAGAGTGGTTATTCTTCTTCTTCAACCTTCACACTATCTTTCCCACCTCACTTTGACCAATTCCTTATAGCCCACTCCCTTGGAGCTTTTGAGCATGATATTTTGGTCTTTTGTTTAGGTTTGCACTGTTTTGTTAGTAAACTTAACTATCCCTAATAACGACACAAAAAATTGGATTTAATCTCATGTCAAATATCTTTGATGGGTTGAAATTAATATCTACTAGGGTTTGTTATTTGCTACAATTTTGACCTAATCCCAAGTGTTTGGAAATTAAATGCTTAAATTAAAATAATTGAACTTAACAACTGATGTTTCAATGTCTTAATCAATATCTCGTAAACCCAAAAGATTGTATGAAATTATTACTGCGTTTTAATTGTTAATAAAAGAGAAACTTTGTTTTAAAAGTTAACTTTTGAAAATATTATCTCACTTTTAATACAAGAAAAACACAAGATTAAGGAAGTTTTAAATTTTAATTTTAATTCAATTAATTCATACAATTATTTTTAAAAATTATATTCAATAATTGTAAAATTTAAATTCTAATATTTACAAATTTTTTAAAAAATGCGACTTATTTTATAAAAAAAAAAAACAAAATTAAGTTCTTCAAACAACAATTTTGAATAGAATATATATGCATATTATCTTAAAAAAACCATAATTTTTTAGCTTATTTGTGGTGGAGTTAGAATACACCAGTAACACCATTAACCAATTAATCAAACAAAAATAGACAAAAGTAAGCACTGTTTGATTCAAATAACTAGTTGAGCGAGGGTCCCAAACTTAAATGCTGAATTTTGTCTGTTCCTTGAACTAAAAGACAGATTGAATTCGACTCTAAATGAAAGTTATATACCTAATTAGTAAATGAAACTTTTTGTTTTTTTCCATTAGATGTGGTAAGAATCATTACGTGCAAGGCTTAAACTATATAGGAATTAAGAGATTTAATAATGTGGGTGAACAGGTTTTTTAGGAGAATTTACTGTTAACATTTACTCTTAATTTATTAATTTTGGTGGAGCTGTTAACATTCACTTTCCAAAGTTCCCCCACAACCACTTTTTTTTTCTTGGTTTTTAAGGGGAGATATCTGTTATACTGAGTGTAAAATCATGCTTTCTTTGGAGGATAAACAATGATAAATCAAGTGCATTCTCACACAGCAATAGAGTAGCACTGCAGAATATTGAATATGCAGATTTGGCTTTGTATTGTCTCGGTAGAATTTCTTCTATTTAATCTTTCTGGCTTTGATTCAATATAGAAAGTAAAACCTGAGTGTTTGATATGGGTAGGTTAAATTTTTTTTTTTTTTTAGAAGGCTTTTCATATATTTGAAGGATCTGAATTTCAATCATATTAATCGGATTTGTGTCTAATGTTAGTAGTTCAAAGAAAAGAAAGAGTTAGAGCAACATAAAGTATAATAGTAATTTTTCGGTCTCCTTTGACATTTTAGGTACATTACCTAACTATAGGGCCCAATCCATTTATTTGGAATTGCCTTACAGCATCTTATTAATGGTGTGAACGAGTCAGAAAAGTTATGCAAATTTAATTTGATAAGTTTAATTTATTTATTATTGAGTCAAATTTAAATTATTCAAGTAACGAATCAAAAAACCAAGATAAAATATTTTAATATTTAATTCAAAAAGCTCATAAATTTATTGAGTATTACTTTTAAATATATTTAATATGTATATATAAATAAATGACAAAAATATCATATTTAATGTTTATATTTATTATTTTATCAAACCGAACTTATATTACTAGAGTAAATCATAGGCTAAGCTCAAATTTAAAAATAAAATTTAATTGAGCTCAAATTAAATTTTGGGCATAGAACTTTCAAATCCATCCAAACTTGATCCTAACAATAAATCAAGTCGATTTAGCTCAAATACATACTACGACTGACTAATACATAATTCACCCATCGGTAGCCTAATCAACATGCTATATAAACTTCCAAATTGGAAGGCTTCAACCATATCAGTCTAAGATATCTTCTTTCTCGGACAAAAAGCACATTTATCAGTATCTTCTTTTCAGACAAAAAGTAGGGTTTTAAATGTCTACAACAATATCAAATTTGCAGGTAGCCAACCCTGGTTAACCCCCTGAACCCTACATTTAGCTCAAACCGCAAGAAAAAAGGCCATTGATCAAACTTTTTTTATGGCTAATTCTGCAAGTTCATGAGGTTAGAGTTTGCATACAAGAATTTAACGAGGTCTTTTTAAATTGGGACACTTTATTTGCGTAGAAAGCTTAACTGGGGAAAGATTTTAATGAGAGACAATGAAAGCTGTTATTTCATTTGATTGACCTGACTAGCTGTAAGTACAATATGAACCAAATAAAACCTAAATTATCGAAGAATATGAGGCTATCGAAAAAATCTGTTCTAAAGAAAGGTTCAAAGGCTGTAAAATTCTTCGATGTCACGATAGCATTTTGTCATTTGTTCTTAATCATTCATGAACTCTTGGTTGGTGGCCTAACATGTGATATAATCCAGGGGACAAAAAAAAAGAGAGATAGAGTTGCTAACTAATCTACCAAAAAGGGCAAGCATTAAAACATGTTATTGGGTTATCAGATAAATAAGGTCATATTTTTCAAAACATGAAAAGTTCTATAATTAAATTTTTTGAGACATAAATCCGGGCTTTAGTTAAATTTTTAATTCAGTTATCTTTAAAAAATTACATTTTTTAAGTTTCAAGTTCAAAAATTAGACCCGTAACCTTTTTTTTATTCTCATATTACAATCTCTTTTATAAAAAAAAACCCATTAAAACTAAAGTTTAATCTTATTGATTTATACAATCATTCTTAAAATATGATATTTAAAATATACAAGACTACAACCTCATTTATACCAAAAAAATTTATTTCAAGACATTCAAAATAAATAAATCAAGCTTATGCACTATAATTAACATGGCTAGAATTACAATAGTTTTGTATAATAGAAGTTTGACAATTAAGAGGCCATGACATAAATAAAGATCGGCAATCAAAACCTAAAAAAAGTATAACCAACTTCTTACAACACAAGCATTTTATTTACTTGCCTACCGTTATACACATAAATTTTATGACTTTTTTTTTTCTATCTTCAAATTTAATAGCTCCAGAGGCAACCAAGGTCTACTGGTCCTGCAGAACATGAAGGATCTTGAATCATTTCAGGATTTGATAGGACTGAATCCTGGGAGAACTCTGCTTTTGAATTCTGCTTCGAGCGCCCTCCAGGACTTTCGAGCAACGTCTTCAATATAGATTGATCTTGCATCCAAAAGGAATCTGAGTATTGCAAGTTTCCAATGTTTGCAATGATTTGGTTGATGTATGCAGAGTTTTGCAGAGAGGCTTCAGACAAAAAAACTGAAGTAGCGGATATATCAGACGAAGATGACGAAGCTAGAAGACAAGTGGTGAAGCTATCAATCATTTCTTCAGGTATTTTCTGGTCCTCCATGGGATCGGAGAACCAGGTCGCGTTAGATGCCTCGCCAGCGCCAGTTCTTGTTTCGCTATTGTGTGGTGAAGAATCCATCAATGGAGGCAAACCGTTCTCATAGGAACTCAGCCTGGTAAATCCTGAAATATGCATTTTTTTACCACCAGGGGTCTTTTGAAATACTCTACAAATAACCCACTCGTTCTGCAAAGCAAGAGGGAAACAAGTGTGAAGGAATGATACAAAGAAAAAGGAGTAGAAAACAAAAAACAGAGGAAAACAGAGGAAACCTTGGCTGTTTTGGGGAGACTGTATACTGAAAATTTCCCTTCTAAACGATATTCATGCATGATCCAATTGGTTTTTTCACCTTTGGGTGCTCTCCCTTTGTAGAAAACCAAGGTTTTCTTCATTCCAACAAGTGTTTTAGCCTTGAAAATCTCTTTATCTTTGCCTGTGGCTTTCCAATAACCAGCTCCGGTAGCCCTGTTTGTTCTCAAACCAGTAGGGTATTTTCTGTCCCTAACACAGAAAAAATACCATTCTTTTTCACCCATTTTGGCCCTCCCTTCATTTCAACAAACACAAAGCATAAAGTTAAAATAAATTCTAAAAACATAAATTACCTTATGAAACAGAAGAAAACAGAGAGAATCAAACTTGGGAGACATACAAGGCAAATCCCAAGGCTCACACTTGTTCAAATCAACCTCACCAATGGCTATAGCATAGAACTTAGGATAGAGAACTTTCTGGGAAAGATAGTGAATTATCAACTCTTCATCGGTCGGGTGGAATCGAAACCCTGGAGGCAATTCCATCTGTTCATCTTCCTTCCTAGAAATGTTTTCCATTCTAAAAGCCCCTCCTACAGAATCTAGACCCCTGATTCAATTACTAAACAAATTCAAAATCTTGAATGGCAAAAAGGAAGAAAACAAAGAAAACCCAACCTGAAAAGCAAATTCAAAGCCCAATAAGTAAGCAAGAAAGTGCCTAAAGGAAGAGAAAAGGAGAGGAAAAAATGAACAGAAAAGCTTCCACTAGGAGAAATGGAAAGGGTGGTGAGGAACAGAAGCCCCTATATACTGATTTTTGGTGGGGGAGAAAAAAGAATCGTGGATTGTAAGGCACTAAGGTGGATAGTTTCAAGCTTCCAGCTCTCTCTTTTTAACTTTTCTGTAATAATAATTTTTCTTATTCCTCTTATTCATTTTGACCAGCAACATATGTATCACTTATGTTTTCCTGCATGTAAATCTGGTAACAATGTTTTTTGTACACAATTATAGTATGATTTACTAGATTTATACAGTCATTTGTAAAAAATTAAATTCATTTGGTAAAAGGAAAAATAATTATATTCAAAGTTTCTTTGTTAGCTGTTAATCTGTTTAACCAAGTCATCTGCTGTGCAATAGAAAACAAATCCATTGAAAAAAAACAAAACAAAGTTTCCTTGCCTTTCAAATGATAGAAAAACATACTGTGAATTAATTGTCGACATGTATGAAACGATCAGAAGCCCCGTCCATCTATCAAAACAAATTTTCCTTGGCTTAATAAATCTAGCTATTAATGTATAGTATAAAATATTAAAATTTATATATTTTTATTATATTTTATATTAAGATTATAATTTATAATTTATATTAATATAAAAATATAATTTTATTAAATTTTAAATTATATTATTTTTATAATTTATATTCATATCATATTTATATTATATCATTATATTATATTTTAAATTATATAATTTATTTTAAAAATATATTAAAAATTAATTGTCTGTATATACGACAAGATCGATAAGTCCCATCCATCTATCAAAAATCAGCCAAAGGTTCTTTATCGTCTTGTCAGATTACTATGTCCCTAGTTCCAAGTTTTAGTACTTCAATTTTGATTTTTTTTTATTTAAGGAAGGATTCGAACACAACTCGAATGCTAATTTTTATATTATTTTATTTAAAATGATGAATTAAATTTATCATTAATTTTTAAATGGATCTAATATTATTATTATATATTTTAATTTGATTAAAAAATAATTAAAAGGTTAAATATTTTTAAAATATTTTTTTATTTTCTTATGAATTTTTTAATCTTAATTTTTAATCAATATTTAATCAAATTAACAAGTACCATGATAAATTTTAACTTATTTAAAAATTAATAACAAATTTAATATATCATCATAAATAAAATAATAAATTTGAGCTAATAGTTATATTATTTATTGATAAAATATTAAAATTTTAATTTTAATTATGAAAATTTAAATTCTAGTAATCCCAAGCATAAAAACAAAAATTTTGAACCTATATTTAATAATAGCACCGAGTCAGATTCGGATTGCCTTCATGGATATGTTGATCCAATATTTAACCATACTTTATTAGAAGACACCAAACTTGGTTGGCTCGGTGAAAATGTGGAGATAAAATTAAATTTGATAATTTTAAATAAAATATAAAAATAATATGAAATAAAATATAAAATAATATAGTTTAAAATTTTTTTAAAAATTTATAAATAACTAAGTTTAGCAAAAAAATATATTTTTTATTTTTTACGTGTTGATTTGATATGAAAATTTTTGTTTTGTACATAAAGTGAAAAAAAAAAAACATAGAGTCTAGATAAAATGCAAACATCCGTACTTTTAGTTTATTTGTCACTTGGACAGGCTAATTTTGAAGGAAAAATAAAATCTTTAGTTTCCTAAGATGATAAGAATGTAATATTTACCTATAAGAGATTTCTGTCATTACTTATCAAACAAAAGAAAATTTTGATTAGGAAATTCCATGGGAAAGAGCATTGTTTTTGATGGACCAAAAGTAAAGAAACAACATCCTTAAATGCAAGATTATCTACAAAAGTTGTGTTCATACGAGGTTGTCAACGCATCTAACAGAAAAGCATGAGCATCCGGAACAACGTGCTTGGTTTTTCTTTACAGTCAATAAGTAGGTTTAGGGTTTTTTTTTTTTTTCATGGCCGTTGTCATGAACCAACCAAACAAATTGAATTTTAGTTCTTATAACCAAACAGTTTGAAATTTTGCTGTTTCAATTCACTCTTTTGGATGTCAAACAGTGTTCTAAGTTTGGTGGAATTGAGAGATTCGTCTAAAAGAGAAACTCTACTCACGGTTTAGTGGAAAATAGCTTCAAACTCTGACGTGAACATCAAAATTCAAAACCAATGCCATTCAAAAACTAATTCGAAAACGATCTAAACTCTTCTATTTAGTTCAATGATAAGGAAATTTTTTTTATCAAGCAAAATTTGATTTTTATGGGAAATAATTCAAAATTGTAATACTAAATGGATCGTACATATGAGAGGGAGTTTATCTTTAAAATCATCAGAAAAAGACCTTAGATGGAAATAAAATTTAAAGATTTCATGGTCGCATTAAAAAAAGAACTATCTTATTGTCATGAAAGAGAGATTTTTTTTTTACTGAAATTACAATCACGATCAAACCATACTTCATATATTACATAATTAAAATATTTAATAGATTCGATAATTTTAAACATGAAATGAAATCTATATAAAAATAAAATAAAATTAACACGTTATAAAATGTTAAGAACAATCATATATATAGGTTTGATAAAAACAAAAAAAAAATTTAATTTGGTGTGACGATGTAAATTATGACATTACAATTTTTATATTTTACATATATTTAATATATAATAAATGAGACATATATACACAAATTATCATATCTAAATAAATAATTAACATTTATTATTTTATTTTTCTTCAATTGCATTCCATTTTGCTTTAGTTTATTTTACAATAAGATTACTTTTATAAAACCTTAAGTTGCAAGTAGATATAATAATTTATGTATTTATATAATGTAAAATACTAATAATTCATATATTTACATCATATTTTACATAAAAATTATAAGTCATAATACGTGTTATTACGAAAAACATAAAAAATATTTTTTGTTCTTATTAAATCTATATATAATTTTTAATAAAATTTTAAATTATATAATTTTTTATTTTTTATATTATTTTTATATCATACTAAAATATCGTATTTTCGATTTCATGAAAACGTGCATTACACCAAGCATAGAAAACAAAATTAGAAATTCGGGTTTTTTTTTTTCACTTATAGAAAACATTATTCTCATTTTTATGTGTTTTAACTTTTAATGTACTTGGATTGAACATCTTGAAGTCGAGATCCTCTTAAATCACATGATCAATTTTTTTAAAGAAAATAATTAGAATTTTTTTCTATTATTCAGTAGCGATTGCTTACCACCCAACTATTTCAAAGTGAGACTCCATCCCATTCCCACACGAATTTTGTCAACACTAAAAGATTAAAATACCCTTGTGTTTTTTCTGTAAACATAAAATTGACAAGGACATTTTAGGAAATGAAAAAATATCGAAAGGGAAACATAGTTTAATTATACTTATATTTTCGTCTTGAGGGACTTAAGGGGATTTTTAAATTTTAGTTAAAGAGTATTATTTTTTATTTTGTCTGTTTGTGCGTTCAAATTTGAGATTTTAGCTTTCTTTCTTTTTTTTTGAAGAATAAGGGAATTGGGAGAAATTAGGAGCAGGGATGAAAGAGAAAATATTGAACGTAAGGGGCTAAGGGAGGAGAGATGCAGCTGAGGAAGGAGAGGGGTTGAGGAAAAGGAGCATGGAAGAACGGAATGTGACTAATTGATCGACGGAGGAAACGGTGGAGGAGAAAAGAATTGAGGAGAGGAGAGGAAAGGGCTTATTCAGATCCCTTCGTGTTGACTAGGTGGTGAGTGGGGTCAGTGGACTGCCCCCACCTCATCGATAAGTCATGTTAACTAGAATAACAGAAAGGAACGAAAAATAAAAATAAAAAATAAAAAAAAGATGCAAGGAGAGGAAAAAAAAAAAGGGAATAAGGATAAAAAATAAAAAAACGGATTGGACTTGTTTTACAAATTTTGTCTCATTTTTTTACTCTATTTTTATTCTTTTTTAACAATTTTTAAATTAAAAATTTTAATTTAAAATAATTTTGACAAAAGATTTAACAAAGTACATATTGACAAAAATATTTAGTGAATTAATTTTTTACATTAATTAATAATATTTTAGATTATTTGATGAAAAAAATAGAGAAATCGGGAATAAGAAAAAATTATAAATGATGAGAAATATGAAATTATTCTTATTTGTTTCGTTTTTAATTTTCTCCTTTTTTATTTTTATTTACATGATTTTGATCCTTTTATGCATATAAAAAAGTTTTAAATATTTTCTACCATTTTTTATTTTTTTTTATTGTGAAGATTTGTACTCAATCTATGAAATATTTTTTATTTTGATTCGTATCCAATTTGTGTATTGTTCATTATAACTCAAAAATTACGATTTTATCTTATAAAAATACATTACAAATATAGATTTAAGTGTCTACTTATATATGATATCATATATTCACTTAACTAATGTGAGATTAAAAATATTGCAATCTCCCTTTTAAAACTTGATATTCTATTTAAGCTTAACACACTATCATAATCATATTAGACATTAAGATTTTAGAGGTGACTCATACTATATAATATTTAGTTCTCACTCATTAAAATTTTAAAGATAACTCTTATAGTATAGTATTTAGCTCATAAAATTTTGATTGATGATCACTTTAATATCAATTATGAAAACTCACATCTAACTCATGAAATATTATTTGCTTTAATCCAAAAGTTTCATTACTTTTTTTTAAACAAATGTCTCACACGTATAGATTTATATTTTTACTTATATATTATATCGTATGTTCATAATTAATCAATATCAGATTATGAGTGTTATATTTATAATTTTTTTAAAAATTTTGTAACAAAAAATTTTAAGTTTTTATAATTTTTTTAAAAATTATGAAACATACATTATTTGATCCATGACCATGACTTTATATTTTTAAAAATTGAACAAAAAAAAGAGAAAAATAAAAAATTATTAAAAAGAAAATATATTATATTTTTTACCATCCTATTTCTTCAGTCTTTTTTTCTTTACTTTATTTATTACTCTTCCTTCTATATTCTATTAAATCTTTTTAAAAATTTTTAAGTAACATAAAAATTTATCAGTTATATATTTAAAAAACTGTGACTTTCTTTTTTTAATAAGGACAAATTTGTTTCCTTTTCAGGAAAAAAAATAAATTATTTGAAAGCACAAGTTGCAGCATTAGCTACTTCGAGGAATTTCATCCATCTTGGGAACTTTCCAGATCGAACGGCCGAGATTTTATCAGCAGTCAAAGTTTGATATTTGCCACGTAAGATCTGAGAGAAAGGAGTGTGGGCAGTGCAGCCACTGTCGACAAAGAATTGCCCGAACAAATATACGTGGAGAGTCTTGATTGGCCATTTAAGAAAGCCAATACCAAACCCAAATTTTTAGTGGGGTTTGACCATTTAACCTTAGTGCTCTATTAAAAAAACCATTAGTGCTGAGCTGGCAGTGTGGGCCCCTGCTTCCCCTGTTCCGACACGGGGTTTCGACGAGAGAATGAACACGTGGCAAAATATGTTGGGGTAAAAGTGTTAACGTAAAACAATAATCTTTAATTAGGGTTAGGCTGCCCTATCTAATCTAAGTTAGCAGCTATCGACATTTGAAAGCTTTGCTCTTGACTTTTGACATTGTTGGCATGCTTGATCAAAGATAAGCATTTTAATTAGGTGATTAACAAGCATTAGTACGTTCAACAGTTGCGTGAAGTATTTGTAAAACGTTAAATTTTAATTTTAATTATTAAAATTTAAATTTTAACAATTTTAAGTAAAAAAAAAAAAAGCATTAATTTACTTTGTTGAATAACCTTGAGCTTCAAATATTGAATTTAAATTCATTTTCAAACATTTTTTTATAGAATAATATTCATACACATTTATTCTGAATTCATAATTAAACAAATATTTAGAACAATCATGACATGATTAATAAAATTAAGAATATGATGGATCATTTGGAATTAGAATTATAAAGAAAATGGTAAAGAGTACAAAAAAAAAATTAATCTCAATATTTTGAATTCTCAACAAGAGATAATATTAAACCTTTACCCTTAAATTTTGTACTATTAATCATATATTAACCATTTTCAAATTCGGACCATTTAGCACATCGTGCAACAAATCAATAATTGATTCATCTTGGATTTTAGAGCATGTTAAAAACATTCTTCAAATATGTCTCATAGATTAGATGGTTAATCATTATTTATATAAGGAGTAACAAGCTTTACTTTTTTAAATTGACTAAAATTCTTTAGTTTTCAAACAAATTTTTGATAACAATCAAGCATGTTATAATTGTCTATTATAGAACAAGCATTTAGGCATGCTTAACCAAAGGTGGAAATACTTTATTGTCCAAGAATCTGACTTTATTCCACAAAAATTAAACAAATTAATAGTGGGTTTAGCATATAATAATCTAATCATAAATAATATATCAAAAGAATTTTTTTGGACAAAGGAAGATGTAGCCTAAAAATAGAAAAAATAATTGCAAGTGTTGGAATTTAAATTTCAAAATTGTTGGATGTGACCTTTTAAAATTAACTACATATCAATTGAGTTAAACTATTTATTTAATTGATCAAAATATCCTAGTCTCAATAATTAATTAATTATTAAAAAAATGGCAACATCAATGGCTTGGAAAAACAATATTACTAAAAAAAGCAGAGAAAATAATGGCCTTACTTTTCTTTATACTAAAGAATATGCCAATATATTTATATTATATTGTCCAAGTCAATGAGAAAACCAATTAGGGAGATCCATATCTATGAAAGATATATAATATCAACAATTAAGTTTTCCTATTACTACTTTTTGTAATATGATCAATGGTGTTTTTAGGTTTTATCTAGACCTAATCTCTTCCTCGAACAATTTTAAATGTGCACCTTTCTTACAATGACTTGGTGCATTCAAAATTTTATTCTTGAAATATTTCTTATGAGGATTAAACTTTAATTGATAAGGAAAAAACTTTTGTCTTTATTAACTGGATTACCCTATGTGGATTTAACATTACCAAATTTATGTATGAAGGATGTGAGATAGCGACATATGGTCTAAGAATTGGAAAAAAAAAAAAATTAGGAGGAAGTTGCAACCAACTGCAGAGCAGAAGTTTGGTAGATCTTGTTGGTTTATTTAATAACAACCCAATCCCTAATTTTTTTTTTCTTATAATAATGATTTAATCATTAGATTAATTGCAATGTAAATGGCATGGATAGGATTTCTAGATTGTTTTGATCAAAGATTCTTTCAACAGATGGAAAGATGAGCGGGACAAAGGAAGGTTTAGAATAATATAGGATATTTTGTAGTTAAAGGGTTGGATTTGATTTTGATTTTATTATTTATTTATTTATTTTTCAATATAAAAGGGTATTTTATGATTTGAAAATTATCATATTATTGATAGACAATCTATAAATTGGGTTATTGACAAATGAAGAATTCTTGCACTCGTAAGAAATTGAATTTTACTAAATTAATGATTTGAAACTCAAATTATAAAAAATAAAAATGATAACTATACGCATAACAAATAATATACAAATTTTTAGACTACAAATAGATTTTACGTGTCTTATTCGAATTATTTAAAACATAAAATATATTTTCGAATTCTTTATCATTTTCAAAAGAGACTAAGAGAAAATACGGAAAATGATAAAGCATTCTTCTTTATATTCAAAGCATTGATGAAGGAAGTTTGAATTTTGAAGGCATTTTTCATATATGTTGTTTGCCTAGATGCAAGTAATACTTTTACTTATTTGTATATAAAGAGGGAGCATTTGGCAATCATCTAATGTTCCTAGTAGAGTACTTTACCTATAAAATGTTAATATTACTTGGGTTTAGATCACTTGTAATTTATGGAAAGAATCAAACATAATTGTACCAAAAATAAATATATGAATTACTATGTACGAGTTGATAATTAAACTAAAAGGTCGAGTAAAAGGTGCATTATTAGAAATATGGGAAATAAAATATATATATAAGCTTTATTAATTAACAGAATTTTTTTTTGTTTTTATTGTTCGATCATTTAAAGATATAAAAAATTAATAATAATATTTTTCTCTTATCTCATAATCTCAATTACCAAACAACAGAGACTTTAGGTATAAAACTCGAGAATTGACTTTGTAGCCATAATTTTATATGTATATAGTTATAATTTTCTATATTTCCAACTTATTTATGATGCAACATCAAATGGACTCTTAGTGCATATCATCCTACGAGAGTAAAGTATGTGTAGTTAGGTCTTTCATCTTACAATTTGAACCATTTGATTGGCTTACTATAAGTTGATGAGCTATAACCTTTACATGATATGAGGAAATTAACAAAATGTTTTTCAAAGAAATTATTTTTTTTCTCAAATTATGGGAGAAAAAGTGAATTAAGCTTTATTTGGCAGCAAAACTTATAAACCATTATTATCCAAGAGCAAACTTTCAAAGCAAGTACATTGCAATAATTGTTTTAAAGCAAAATCTTTCAATTTTCCACAGTTCTAGTTATATGGGTAGTGCTTTCTATATTTGTGAATGTATATTTTCATTGGGCCTAGTTTGTGGGTATCAAAAGTCTAGAATTTTTGCCATCTAAGTTTGACTTTGTCTTCTCACCCTCCATTTCTAATTAGTTGCAAGTGAGTCTAATACGTGGTCCATCACATTGCATTTGCCATTGACAATTTTTTTTTCTTTAATTTGATAAATTAATACTCTACTCCTTTTAGAAATTATTGTTAAAAGATAAATTGCGAAAGTTATTTCTGAAATAAATACTTAAAATATTAAATAAATCTTTGAATTATTTTAAAAATTCGAGAAAATTTTATTTTTTTTATTTTATAATTTTTATCTAAATAACTTCTTATATTGATGAAAAAAATTGTGACATACGTATAACGGAGAACTTTTTTTTTCCTGGTATTCTATCATAACCATAACCGATTGATATTCTTTTAACACATCTTTTTCAACGATATGTAACCAAGGCGCTTTTTTTTTTTTTTTTTCTTTCTTCATATTAGGTACAAACCAGTAACAGAAACTCTAACAGTATCAATAGTTATACGATTTATTGATAGAGATTTGAATATTTAATTTTAATAATAAAAATTAAATGCTAAAAACTTCAAATATATATATATATATATAACATTGAGAAGTTAAATACTCTTTCTCTCCATGTCATTTGCTCATATGTCAAAGCTACTTGTGGTGATAAATAGAGTTAAATAGGAAATTCAAAGGCTGAGTGAAGCACTTTAAAGAAGAATATATAAAGCATAGGCAAGGATAAAATGAAAATCTATAAGAAATTTTTTTTTCCCATTTGGAACATCAAAATTTTAAGATATACACAAGCAGTGAGTATGCAGAAACACAAACTTTTCATTTACATTCTACAAAACGATCAATTGGTTAATTTGCAAGTCCAATCTTTATATTAGAAAACATAATTCCAACATCATTATTTGATAATCAGAACGCCATAAACAAATAAATGAATTAACTTATCTGTTTGAGTCTTGATAGTCGATAAGCAGAAGCAAAATTATTCTCTGGAGAGATTAGATATTCCTTTTTGTTCTTCTCCTACCATCAACTTTCAATATGTAAATAATGTAAAATTAGAAGTAAAGAAGGAAACTTAAACCATATCTTATTGAAAGCCTTTCTATCATAAATTTATTGGATCAAAGGTTTATACAATCGTTAAACTACACTGATTCAATAAAATGTATAAAACTCACATATAAATGATTGTTATTAAATTATTTGAACTCTCACATATATATATATATATCTTATGTTAAGATTAAATTTATCAGTTAGTTTTATTAAATTATAAAATCACCCCTTGATTCATCCAAGTAAATAGAGAAGCTTCATAGAAAACCCTGGCTACGTTGTTATTGTTCATAGAATTGCTTATAAGAGACCAATGTATGTCAAAGTCTAGCCGATAACCGCTATGTTACATCATTTGCATTAGCTTTGATGCTTTCTTGAGATTGTTTTCGGAGCTATACCAATCGGTTAGAACTCTTTGATTAGAGTTTGGCCTAATCGAACCGTAGAAGTTAGAAGCCTTTTTGCTTCTGCAGTACATCCATCTGTCATAATGTATAGGTTTGGCAATTCCATAGAGGATAAGTTGAGAGTCAGACCAACAAATAAATTTATGTTATCAAAAAATCTAATAAATTTGATTTTTTAATTTATATTATTTATCTATATCTTATTTATTATGTCATTCATATGCATGTGCATAACATGAACTTTATACTCGAGTTGCGTTTCCTTTAAGAAAAAGTAGAATACTTATGCTTTCATGAGGTTTTAATGCCTCTATAGTGGTTAGAGAAATTTTTCTACTCAAATTGAATTTTTTTCGCTTGTAATCTGTAATGGGTGAGGATTATAGTGATTTATTAGTCTGTAATGGATAATGATATAAAGAACAATTTGGAAACCTTTAGATTTTTCAACCTTAAACCACATACAATGAACTTTAGAAATACCTAACCTATAGGTAGAGGCGTAGAGCCATCTTCTTCTCTTTAGAATAGATCAGAAGTTTAGGATTCATTCTTTTTATTGTGTATGATGTTCTAATTCATTTATTTATTTAATTTTTCCTTATTCAATGTACTAACTAATCTTTTCTCTTATTCATTTTTGCATAATTTATACTCATATCATAAAATTGCATAAGAAATATTTGCTCGAAAAGATAATCTTCAACAAAGAGTTTTTCTTGGAGTCCATAGAACTAGTCTACTCTTCATCTGTATTAACTCCTTGCATTAAAAATGATATAATTATAAGTTTTTTAAAATATAAAAACTTAGTGGACAATTATAATAACATAGCAATCTATTATTTTAAATTTTTATTTACAATTTTTTTATATATAATAAGTAAACATTTTCAAAAAAAAAAAAAAACTTGGATCTATCACTGTAAACACCTTTCTGTATTTGGAAAATCCATGCACAAGAAAGTCATAAATAGCTTCATTTGGAGGCAATCCCTTCCCTTGCAATTCATTTACGACCATACAGCCAAAACATTTCCAGCAGAGAGAAGATAGAATAAAAAATATTATAAACGATAAGGTTGTGAAATTGGCTTTATCCTAGCATATGCTCATTCAGGCTTAATGCATAGAGATAGCTCCCAGCAGAACACATTAAGCAAATAATCTTCAAATTTAACCTCCCTTTTTCCAAATGTATATATTTGAGAAACTAACATAATCAATGGCTTTAACTAAATCATCTTTTTCTTCGATTAGAGTTTTGTTAAGCTTTATTTAAATGTATAATTAAAGATTGATTCAACTTGCGCCATCTCGTTTTTGTACTGATTTGACTTTCAGCAAATTAAGATAACATATTCAGATAATCCCCCATGCATTGTAAATAACAAATACCTTTTTTAATAGATTATGAATAATTTGCAAATGCAGTTTAATTAAATATTACTGGTATTAAGATTTAAATTTAAAATTTATTAAATATTATTTTTTTAAAAAAAATAAGAGCATGAACCAATCAAACTAAGTTACAAATTCTTAAACATCTTTTCTTTTTAAGATCACAAATAGTGCAGCTTTGAACACTTTTCCCTTAGTTGGGATGGCAGATACAAAGCTTACCAGGCTACCCATTGTTTCAGCTGGCAGAGGAGTGTTCCTATGTGCTGGCAAGCTAGGGACATACTACTCTACTTGCTGTCTTAGTTGAATTTACATTATATCACAAAATTCAAAGCTAAACGGAGAAACTCGTGTGATAAATGGAATCAGATCCATGCCATGCAACTCCCGGGAGCCATGCTGGTTGCTAGGCGCCGGCGAAAGTGGCAAAATGAACCACAACCCAAAAATCCTTCTGAAAAAGCCCAAATCCAATCCCACATTTTCCACCTCTAGATGCAGGCTACATATCACCAATATAACAACACATCCCTTAAAAGTGCCCCACATTTGGCACAAGCAAAAATTAGCTGATGTGTCTCAATAGTTTCATTGCCTTTCCGGGGAAGGTGTGATCAATGAGCTTTAGCGCCCGGAGGGTGATTAGGAGCATGATTACATTTAGGATCAAGAAAGGAAGCTAGCAAATAAAGATGAGTGCATGAGCTATATATATCCTATATTGAACAGGAGGGGCAATTTATAATCCATTTTCCTCAATAATTTTGTTGATTTTCATTTGCAACAATAGCATTAAAGTCTTCAAAAATATAGAACAACACCTTTTCCTTTCCAAAACTTAAAGAAAGAAAAATTTTCAAAGTTACAGTTAACCAATGATTTGTAACTACTAAATTAATATCCAAAGCTTAATAAATGTAAATATTCACATTTTTTGCCTTAAACCATTTGACATTGACACATCTCATGATCTATATAAGAAACCAAGGATACTGTTTCGATCCTTTAGGATAGAAGTATTAACTAGTGAATATAGTTTAGATTTACTGCTTCATGTATTCATGTATAAATACAAAAATTATGTTATAATTTGATACGAAAAATATAAAGTATATATTTTTTTATTTTTATTAAATTCATGTTATTTTCATTTGTTTTATCATTTTTAAATCTTATTATCGTATTTTATTTTAAATTGTAAACTTATCAAACAAATAAAATACTGATATGAAAATACAAAATATTGAAATTTGAAAATTAAAATCAATATAATTGACATCGTTTGCCCCACTGTTGTATGAAGTTAGGAATTCCTACCATTTGAAACCGAAGACATTGACACAGGTACGATGTAACTTAGAAGACAAGGACAAGGTGTCAAGCCTTTAACCTTTTCCTATGCCAAACTATAGGTTTTTTCTGTGTACCAAGTACCATCACTACTGGCTGCAGCGTGGTAATGGCCCTACCTGTTTGATATATATAAAGGTAAAGTTCCTTTCATTTAACGTTTGTGTAATTTCTTCGTATAAAGATCCCAAAATTTATCAATTTTATTAATGAAAAAGATGTTTAGCTAAAAATTTTGAGGTGTGAAAATTTTTCATTCAAAATTTCCTTTTTTTCAATTTTTTATGGTGTTCATTGACGCTTATATCTACAAGTCGAGCCGCCTCTGCATCCATGCACGTGAAAATTGAGGAAAAAAAAATGAGCGTCTAAGATTGAAATCTGAGATGAAAATCCTAGTTTTGCAGTTGTTGGTATACCTATACGCTTTTTTTTTTTTTTTCAGATGATCAGCTCTTTGATAAAGGACAGGTAATACTTTACCATCGGAGCAAAATTTTAATAAAGAAAATGCCAATTTTCTTGGAAGAAGAATCCTTGGCTAGAATACATGAGCTTCACCAAGCAAAAAAGTTAAATTAATCAAATGGAAATCTGTAAGAGAGAATGATATGATCTAATTTTGGTCAAAAAGAAGGAAAATTTTAAGAGGTTGAAAAAGTAGTAAGCTGGTTGCAGTATATGTAGTAATGAAAACTAATTGTTCCAACTTAACCACAAGAGATTCCTTGTCATCCAAAACCAGAGGACAGCCGAATGAAACATCCAACAAACTATAAACCTAGCCTTGTATTGCATTTCTTCAGTAGTTCAGCAATCCTACCACCAAAGAATTAACTGATATATTTTTCTGCTATTTTCATCATAAATCTAGCATGAGAAAATAAGATAGTGATATAACCAAGGATAACTTGCCGATAAATTCATGTATAGTTAAGATTATATAGTAAGTATGTATATTAGTTGATTATTGGTATATAGATAAATATACATAGACCATGACTTACATGGTAATGTTTGTATAGCTTACCGGCAATTCATCCTTGGCTGCACCATATAGCCTCATTTCCACATGCAAGACTTTAGATGAAAAACACTGCCATGCCAATAAAAGAATGATACTGTAATTCTCTCCCAAACAGCCTAAACCAATCACTTAGAACCCACAGGATGCCATAAACTCAGAGATAGTAAACTTTCCCAAAGGAGAAAGGACAAGACATTCTGTATTTATTTCAACAAAGAAAATTAGCATTATTCAAAGAAAAGGGTGTCTGAAGAAACAGGCAGAGAAGAAGAGGATTGGATAAGAAAACTCTCATGGCAGCGCATGGACGAATTGGGGGTTTGCAGCAAATTGAGTAAGAGATAGTCTCTTGAAGTGGTTTGTATATAATGAAACTTTCAGTTTACACAGTGATGGCAAGGGTGATCTAAAGTAATAATGAGGCTAGCTTTCACACAAGGAAAGCAGCTCTGGAACTAACTACTAGGCGTGTTCCCTTGTCCATTAGAGTAACAGAAAAAAGTAACTGGGAGGGCTCATGTCGTGGGCCTAAGATGCATGTGACTTTCCATGGGTGCTAAAACCAAGAGAAATTAAGCCTATATAATGATCTATCCTTGTCAACAAAAGTCTGACTATCTTCTGAAATTTTGTTATCAACAGTCATGCAAGAGATACACTTTACTTACATATCTTCGTATCAATGGTCCCATACATGTTCCATCAGTTCAATTTCCTGTTGTGCAAGGAAGTACAATTCATACATGTACCTATATTTTATTGATTTAATCATCAATTGGAAAAATCAAAGTAAGATGTTTCAATCAAAAACTTTCAACACTCTCCCATGTTCTTAGTTTCTTGTCCCTTTAATGCCCAATGGCTCCTTTAGTTATGTTCTTTCTTCAGAGGAAGAAATCTTGTAAGACTCAAAAGATTAATTTCATTCCTCATTCAGTCATTTGCTATAGGAAAAAAGAAGAAAAACTTTTTATTTTCTTTTACAAGGAGGATTGAAATTGAACCAACATCATTCATTTGGGAGTCCTGGTGGTAAGTATTCTTTATCTGTAAAGCTGAAGCAGTTTTTCTGATCTAATGCAGTCATTAGTTAAAAAAAAGATAGATGTTGATTTGTTGGATTGCAGCCTTTTTTCAATGTTTTTACGTATAGTTTCTTGTAAGTACTGCCACTATATTGGAAAAGAAAAATCAAAATTCTGAATGCAGGACTGCTGGCCTTTGAATTCTTGGTTTGGTACAGAATTAAAATTTAAAAAAAAAAACAGTGAGAAGATTTTGCAGTGATACAAAAGATTATGGTCTGACTTTGCCTATAAGCAAATTACATAAACCATAGTGGAACACAGCTATTATCAGCATGAGCTTCCCTGCTTTACTGCTTCAGTACTCTTTAGGAAATACAGTTACCAGCCCTATAAACCTATAGCTGAGCTTTTCTTATGTACTAGTTTTTCATTTTTATCATTCCATTCCATTCCATCACTGAAAATAATTTAGAGTGGCCAACTCACAATCCTGTTTATTTCAGTTTCAGTAGGGCCATAACCTGCAGTATCAATTGTTTTCACCTGATTTCGTCCTTTGAATATGTTATGAAAGCTCAACAGGCTGAGTTAGAATGCACTGTGCACAATCCCCAAAAACCCATGTACTTTCATTCAAGGGCAAAGATAATTAATACATCAACAGTACAAAGGCAGGTTATTAAAAACGCAAAAGTGAATCAACTACAGAAGTGCCAGCTAGTTTAGTTCATCAAATTTTTTGATCCTCCCAAATATTCCCAACCATTTGAGTAAAGTCCAACTTGATTTATTTCATTTCCAACCCCTTTTACCATCCGGTCCTTTTTTGTAAAAGTGATCGTGATTTAAGAATAACGAAACATTATTTGAGGAAATACATCGGAAATAACCAACACTTGTTAGTAACAGGTAACAGATTAGGCTGAGATGGAATAATAGCGGCAGTAAGAGTTTATATTGAACAACTCCATTAAATTGTTACAAACTAACGGATTAAAACACAATGCATGCTACCGCCGCAACAAAAATTATGCACCTCCACATTTAGTTCAATGGTAAGTGTATCTATTCTCTCACTCAAGAAGATTAAGAAATCACTTGCTAGTGTGTTTCAAACACAGCAACGAGCTCCTTCATTCTCTCAAGTAACATGAAACCATAAAAAACAATAAGCTGTCACCTTTCATTTGAGGTCATTATGCATGACAAAATTCAAAAACCTACCACAACATTGCAGAAAACACCAACACATGGTCCTTTCCCATGCTTGTAATGTCATTTAATTAAGAAATCCATTGGTAGCATTGTTCATCTAGCTGTGCAACAGCCTAAACTAGCAATATATCACCGAAAACCACTCTTGAGGAGCCAAATCCTAAACGGTAGATAACTGGCTAGATGCCATATTACATCCATTCTGTGCATCATTATGATAGTGTGTGCCATTACCAGTTCTATATTATTATACCATAATGTATATTACATGCTTTAGGGAAAAGCTATTACCGGCAGTCCACCTATCTCAGTTGATCAGTTTAAGCTTAGGAAAACAATTGGTATTACTCTTTAAGTTTTTCAAGGACCATTGAGCTGCTTTGGATGTTAATAAAATGGAATAAAAATGCTTGCAATCCAGATTATATGTCTTCTGCAAAACTATTCAGGGTCAACTGGCTAAGTTGAGGATAAAATCCAATCATAAATTCAGATAACCGAAGATAAAAAAACAGTGAAGAGAAATATATGTTTAGATAATTAATAAGCCCAGCACTTTTAGTACAAGTGCCAATGGATGAAAGAAGCTACAAGGTTTTGAAAATCTAAACAAATGCAAACTAGAAAGAAGAAAAGACAGCAAAATATGAAATAGAAGGCAGCCGGCATGCCGGCTAGCTAGGTTCATGGGAGCAAATGTTGTAGAGCTTGGTGTTTTTGGTGTCATGGTCATGGCAAATTTCAAAGAGAATAAGATCTCAACCTTATAGGGAGTAGTATCAGGGTGGGCCATGACCACCAGAATGGTCAAGTCCATGTGTCATGGGCCTCAAACTTTAGCCAAATTTTTGTGGGGCCTTAAGCTGGAAATTCCTTCCTTTAAATCAGTCTAAAATCATTGTAGATGAGTGTGCACTCAAAAGAATAATTGAAAGGCACTCAAAGCAAGAAAAGCTTAAAACACAAGAGATGTTGGAATGTTGTAACTTATAAATGAGGCTGAGGAGACCTTTAGTTATACTTGAAATCTTCTTACTTCAATAGCAAAGATTGAATCAATTCAATAGATATTATAGAGTCCAAAATTACAAGGAGATTACGTGAGATTATATAAAAGTTTAAAATTCTGCAAGGAATTTATCCCACAGCTTGGTCATTAGCTTCTAGATCCTTATAAATGTTGCTTTAGCACTTGGGTCTACTTGAGTATGATTTGCCTGCACTTGGGCTTAGTGCGCTTGGGGCCTTTTTAGACGTAATTTCCTTGGCCTGAAGAGTTGGTGCAAGCAACAATTGTGCTCGTTGCATGCCTAGGGCTTGAACTCTTTGTGCTGATCCTACTGATTGTGCTTGGGCCTCAGGTACATCTACATGAGCTATGACATTCTCCCTCACATAATCTTACAATGCCCTCGTTGCGTCCTTCGAGTGAAATTGATTAATCTAGTATTCAAACTACCATAGATCCTCAGATGGTTTCCAACTAGCCTTAAAGTAGGGAAGTCCTTTCCACTACACCAAATACTTATGTCTTGGTCTGTAATTCTATTGCTTTAACACTCGATCAGCTAGTATGAACTTGACATCTTTGTCATATAAGGCCTTTATCCCCATGGGTGCAAGCTATGACTCTATAGGTCTTGGATCCTCCTGATCCTTATGGAATGGTTTGAATATGTTGACATAAAAAATTAAGTGTACCTTGATGGCATTTCCAACTTATAGGCTATTTTGCCTACTTATTTTAACACACTGAAAGGCCTTTCATACCTTTAAACTAGGCTTTTATGCAAGCCCTTGTGGTGTAACACCAAGTGCAACATCACTATTACCAAGTTCTTAACTTGAAATTTGCACGTTTTATCTATTTTAATTAGCCCACTTCTTGCTCATCTTAGCTACTTTGTGAAGACAACATAGGCAGGATCTGCCTACTTCTACCAAGCCTTGATAAACCTATATGATGTTGGATTTAGTCTTGTGTAGTCCATTGCAACAATTCCTATAGTGGTGGCTGTTGACATGTCACAATCTCAAACGATCTCTGGTTCATTGCCTTACTCTACTACAAGTTGTAAGAAAACTGGCAAACATCCAACAACTTGGGCCAATCTCACTGTGTCATAATCACATAGTGCTTAAGGTAAACCTCTAACAATCCATTAAATCTTTCAGCTTACTTATCGATTTATGGACATATGTTGGTGGAAAAGTTTAAGTCTTACCCCTATAACTTGAACAACTTTGTTCAGAACTGTCCTATAAACCACCAATCTTAATCACTAACAATGGTCTATGGTATGCCTTAGTATTTCACCACATTCTTTAAGAACAAATGAGTTACCTTTTGGTTGTTGGAATGAAAGTCATATACTTGGAAATCTATCCAACACTACAAAGATGCCATCAAATCTATCTACCTTGGGCAGGTCAATTATGAAATTTAACAAAATGCTCTGCTATAGGCACTCTAATATAGATAATGGCTCTAAGAAAACAATTTGTGACTTGAGCTTCACTTTGTCCTGTTGACATACAAGGCAAGTCTTCACCTAAGCCTCAATGTCATCCTACATACGAGGCTAATAATAACAGTATTGCACCAATGCTAAGGTGCAATGCATTCCAAGGTGGCCATCCACTTTGAATCATGGTATACATGCATAACTTCCTTGCCAAACTTCCCATGCTATGGAATGAACAACTTATTTCCCTTGGTGTAAAGCAAGTCATTCTATAACCAAAATTGCATGGTTTTACTTTGCTATACATACTACATAAATGTCTTGGGTGTAAGATCATGGGTTAACCCTTTCTCAATATGCTGTACCAAAGAACCTTCAGATCGACTGATGGTAGCAAACATCATTTTTTCTATTGAATGCATCAACCATTGTGTTAGCCTTTTTAGGCTTGTATTCCATGCTAAAATCAAACTCTACAAGGAAATCGTGCCATTAAGTTTATTTGGAGGATAGCTTCTTCCGAGTCTAGAAGTAGTTTGTCATAATATTATCCATTTTAATCATAAATTTTATGGAAACTTGCAGTCAACCTACGAGATATTATTCACTTTGACTTGAATGTTTTATAGTTTTGTTAAATAAAAGGTGCCTCACAAGCTTGGATTTAAATCTTTACATATATATCATAGTAAAACTTCTGATTATTCTAATATGAATTGAAATGTCACAAACTCTCTCGTTAAAACTTAATGTCCCCTTCAAGTCTAACACAAAGCACATAAATTCACCAAATCACACCAAACATTAGGCAAGTCTAATACAAAGTACACATAGATCACAGGATCATACCAAATATTGGGATATAGAGATGGTTCTCACTATGTAGCACTTAACTTTTACAAGATTCTAGATGTGGCTCTTACCATGTAGTACTTAGGTCTTGTTTGACTGATAACCACTCTAATACCATTTAGAGAGACCTACACCCAACCTATGAGATATTATCTACTTTAACTCGAAGATCTCACAATTTTATCCCATAAAAAATGTCTTATAAGTTTGGGTTTAGATCTCTACATATATATCATAATAAAACCTTATATTATCTTGATGTGGGATTAAAATGTTGCAAACTCCTTCCATTAAAGTTTGACATCCTCGTCAAGTCCAATATAAAGCACACAAATCCACTTAATCATACCAAACATTAAGCAAGCTCCACATAAAGTATGCACAGATCATAAGATCACATTGGACGTTGAGATTCTAGAGGTAATTTTTATTGTGTAGCACTCAGCTCTCGTAGGATTCTAGAGGTGGCTCTCATGACATAGCACTTAGTTTTCATTCAACCAATGACCACTTTGATATTATTTGTAAAGACCTATATCTAACTTGTAAGGTATTATCTACTTTGACTCGAAGGTCTATGATTTTGTCTTACAAAAAATACCTCACAAGTTTGAGTTTAGATATATATATAATAATAGAACTTTAGATTATCCCGATGTGGGATTAGGGTGTCACAAACTACCTTTGTTAAAGCTTGACATCCTCATTAAGCCTAATACATAGCACAAAAATCCACCTAATCACACTAAACATTAAGCAAGTTCAACATAAAGCACACAAAGATTACAGATCATAAGATCACACCAAACATTGAGATTCTAAAGATGGCTCTCACTATGTAGTAGTTAGCTCTTGTAAGATTCTAAAAGTGACTTTTATAGTATAACACTTAGCTCTTGTTTGACTAGTGATCATTTTGATACCATTTTTGGGGACCTATACCCAACCTGCGAGGTATTATCTACTTTAACCTGAAGATCTCATGATTTTATCTCACAAAAGATGTCTTACAAGTTTAGATTTAAATTTTTACATATATATCATAGTAAAACCTCAGATTACCCTAATATTAGATTGGGTTATCACAAATCAAGACCCCAATAAGTAGTATTTCTATATGTATAAATAGTACACCAGTATTGTCATTTTTTTTCCTGAATTATGTATTCGTGCTCTATCTCATTAAACTTTTAGCTCTTGAGTGTAATCGAATGATCCTCTTACATCGACACCTTTCTAATCGCAAAGTCTAATGAATTTTTATGTCTTATATGGCTTAGTGTGATATGGCATGGCTAGTATATACTCATCTATCATTACATGCTTCAACTGGTCAAAGGCCTATTGGCACTCCTAACTTCAATTTCACACTTTTTTTATTGAGCATGTCTATCAATAGTGGGGATAGTCAAATGGCCTTCGGTGAAACACTTGCAGTAATTTACCAACCCAATGAATGATCTCAGCTCTGTGACCTTGGTTGGTAGCTCTCAATCTAGTATAACTTATACCTTATTTTTATCCATTTAATTTCGGTTACCTCTAACTATGTAGCCTAAAAATGGCACCTCTTACTAGATAAAAAAATACTTTTCCTTTTTCATGAATAGTTCATTATCTCATAAAGCCTGGAACACTTGTTTAAGGTACTTTACATACTTTTCCAATGTCTAGCTATAAATCATAATGTCATCAAGGTAAATAATAATAAATCTATCAAGGAATGACTATAATACCTTATTCATTAAAGTGCAAAATGTTATTTATGCATTGCTTAAGTCAAAAGGCATCACTAAGCACTCATAAGAATCATAACGAATAACATAAACTATTTTAGACTCATCCTCTTTAGCTATCTTGACTTCAAGTCCAACTTGGTGAGTCATTTTGCATATCCAAAATGGTCAAACAAATTAGCAATTAGTGAGAATAGATATTTGTTCTTCACCATTAGCTTGTTTAGTGTTTTATAATTTATACATAGTCATAATAACGATCATGCTTCTACTGGAACAAAGTCAAAGCATTATATAAAACTTTAAATAGCCTGATGTAGCTAGCATCAATCAACTTCTTAAGTTGTCTTTGCAATTCCTCTAACTTTAGGGATGACATCTAATAATAGGCTTTAGTTGATGTTTCGACATTTGGCACTAGCTTTATCTTGTGATCCATCTTTCTCTTTAGTAGCAACCTCTTTGGTAACTTTATGGGAATCATATCTTTGAATGACTTTAGCACCTTTAACATTTCTAAAAAGGTGTTATCACTGATCTACTCAAACTAATCCATCTTTAAAGCTACCAAAAAAATGATTTCATTCTTGGTTATTCCCTTGGTGAGCTGTATGGTAGATAAAATGTTAGTCCTAACCTCAACTCTCATCTCTCCAGCACAACGCATGGATATCGATAATTTAATATGCAAATGTGATTGGCAAAGGACATGACAAGTGCATTTATCCAATTAAGGAATTCTAAACTAACAACAAGCTCATAATCATTTAGAAGAATTACCTTAATGAATTTTTTGCCTTTCAAACCACCCAAATGTAGCTTCAATCCATGAGCTATATTAATTGTTGGGACCTCTTTGGAATTGATTGTTTTGATTGTACCAACTTTTTTCTATACTTCTAGGTTTAGCTTTTGGACAACATAACTAAATATGAACAAGTAAGACGCTTATGTATCCATGAGCACATTCGTTTGTGTGTCCGCAACCATCATATCCATAAACATTAGTCTTTTCTACTTTCAGCATCTCTTTGCTAGACTGAATTGAGCACAATCAAACCTAGCTTTAAAGTTTCTTATTATGGTTCCTTATCAACCTCTTTGTTTATGGCAAACAACTTGGTTCTTTTAGGGTAGTTTTGTTATGTGCTAACCTTCGCATATGTAACATACTAGTGGCTTTCAGTCATTGCTGACCCAATTTTTGACTTTCATATTTTAGTTGGTGGCTTTCCTTAGCCACTCTTGTACTATCAACCTTTAACCTCATCTTGGATTATCGATATATGTTTCTACTACCTTTGTCTTTGTCCTTGGGCTTGAATGACTCGAACTTATTTTGTGGCTTAAATTCAACTAAAGATTCAACAACTGTCATGGTTTTGGCCAAATCTTGTACACCTCTCCACTATAACCCATTTTTAGCCTAGAGTTTGAGTCCATCCATGAAAAAAAAGAGACCTATTTCTTTTTCAAGGTTAGAAAACTAGAACATCAACTCTAAAAACTCTTGAACATACTCTTACACTTCATCTTATTAAACAAGCCTAAGCATATTCTCACATACCTCATCATTGGCATACTCTAGGTGGAATTATTGCCTAAACTCTATCTTGAACTCATTTTAAGTTCAAACCAAAGCACATTCATGCCTTGCATCATCACACTTACATCTTCACCATAATAGTGCAATGTCAACTAAATAAATTGAGACTATAATTGCCTTAATGGCATCACTCTCGATGCCCATAGTTTGAAATACTATTTCATTCTTTATAGTAAGTTATCCACATCTTTTGCAAACCTAGTTCCTTGTATTTTTGGGTTTAAAAACCTTCACTCGTATTTTAGTTGTTACAACTAGCACACCATGTCCAATGGTTACTTTACAAGTCATGAGCTCCCTTTAATCTCCTTCATCTCCTTACGTGTTACCTCTATTAAAGACTCTAGGTTTCACTCCTCTAAATAAACACGTCAATGGTCTCATTGAAGGCACTCTTTTTTGAGCTTTTCCTTGATATCCAAAACTATCACATCCACCTTGGTTAAGCGACCATCCAAGGTTGACATGATATCCCTCAAGCTAACATTTTTGCCCTCTCATAAGGCTTTTTGGACCTCTTACTATTAGCTAGTAACATCATTTTGTGACATCATTTCTTCAAACACCTTAAGTGCAATATGAAAACAATCTTAAAATAAAACTTACTTTGATAACAATTGTTAAGGGCATGAAACTTTAGCTAAAACTCTATGTAGCCTTAATCTATTCTTTGTATGCCTAAGTTAACCTAGATGAATGTTTGCACTATAAGAACAACTAAAAGACACTTAAAGTAAGAAAAGCCTAAAACATAATAGAGATACTAAAAAATGCTGTAAGTTGTATTGCTCAAGTAATTTTATACATAAATAAAAGTGGAGAGACTGCCTATTTATACTTAAAGCCCCTTACATCAATGACTTAGATTGAATTAATCTGATGGCTATCATAGAATCCAACTTTACAAGGAGACATAAGAGTTCAAATTCTACAGGTTATTGAACAGGTTAGTCTTTGACTTCCAAATCCTTCTAAAAAATTACTTCAGCATTTAAACCTATTGGAGTGTGATCTACCCATTCTAAAGCCTGGTAAGCTATGGTTTTTCTAGAAGTAATTTATTTTTAGCTTGGGAGCTAGTACAATGAGCCTTGTGACTATTGCATGCCCAAAGCCTAAACCCTTTATACTGATCCCAATGATCAAGCTTAGGCTATGGGCATACCTGCGTGGGTTATGACACATGTCTTTTGCTATTTTTAAAATTTCGTAACTCAAGTTGTCTATTCCCTCTCTTGGCATAAAAAGATAGGGAAAAAACTGGAACTAATACAAAAACAACAATTTCCTTAACAATAAAATTTGCACTTGATCGTGTGTAGACACCAAATTTATCTGAATTTTAAGTAAGGATCCTCGAATTTTTATGTCGAGGTCCAAGTTCAATCGAGCTAAGGCCTAATTTTAATTCATTTTGGGCTTTAAGCCCAATTTCAATTCGATTGGGCTTTAAGCCTAATTTCGATCAGGCCCTAAGCCCATTTTGTTATTAGGCCTAGCCTACCTTTTTTATTTTTTTAGTTAAACAAAATACACCAAAAAAATGAAAAGAAAAAATGAAAAAAAAATAAACAAAAGAATACAAAAGAAAAAAAAATAAAGGAGAGGGGACCGGTGCCTGGTGTTGTGCACAACACCATTGGCACCAGTCCGTCCATGCTTGGCCCTGTGCCATCTACTCAGGCACAAGGCCAAGACTGGACAACACAAAATAATAAAAGGGCAGGGAGAAGGGTTGATGCTTGAGGTATCGTACACGGCACCCCCCTTTGCTAACCTTGTGCCATTCACTCAGGCATAAAGCATGGCCGGAACTCTATAAATAGAGCTCATGATTGAACTAATAAAAAAAAAAAAGATACCTTGCCAAAAAAAAAAAAAGCTTTCTGCTAGAAAAATAACAAAAAATATACAAAATTAGTAAAAAAAAAAGGGTCAGAATACAAAAAAAGTTTGGTCGAGAGTTAAAAGGTAGATCTAGAGAATTTGAGATCTTTTTTGGTAAAAGAGAGGTCAGATTTAGGTTCAGGGAGTCGAAGGGAGTATTTTAGATTTTTTTTATCAACAGCCGTATACAACGGTCGACAACCGACGATTAACCCTCAATGACGACTGACGGTGACCGACTGATCGAGTAGAGAGAAGGTATGAGAGTGTAGAGAGAGGGGAAAGAGAAAATGAGAGAAATTTTTTTTTTTTTGACTTTTATAGAAAGCTGAAAGCCAAAACGACGTCGTTTCATTAAAAGATCAAAACAACATCATTTTAAACTCAAGATCCGTGCGTCAACTCGTCGGCTCGACCCAGGGTTCGCCCAATTGATCGATGACTTGACTCATCCTTTAGCCTTTGATTGGTCCAATCGAATCGGTCCAGACCGAACCAAATCGACCAAGATCGGAAAGAATCGACCAAGATCGAGTTGGATCGACCTCGAATTGCAAAACCAACTAAACTGGACCGAGTCGCCAAACCAACGGACAGTGTTGATCGGACCGTTGATTGATCTGATTCAAAAAAAATTATTTTTTTATATATTATTTTATAATATTTATCCATATTAAAATATTTATATTTGTTAGATTAAATGATGAAATATGTAGTTAAAATTTTTATAATTTTGTTAATTTTTAAATAAATTTTAAAAATAAAAAAAAAACTTAATAATAATACATAATTAAAAAAATGTATGAAAAGGAAATTTTTATCCAATGATAAGATTCAAAGGTACTCCGAGTAATGATACCTATGAAATCTCTAGGTGTGAAGATTTTTTTAAATACTACTAGTGTATTTAAGTATTTATAAAAAAAAATTTTGTTATAAAATAATAAATAAAAATTAATTAATAAATTAAGAATAGGTAATAAAAAAATGAGAAAAAAATTTTATCTGATGATGAGATTCTAAAAGTATTTCAAATAGAGATGCTTTAAAAATCCTTATGTGAGAAATTTTTTTTAATATTACTAGTGTATTGGAATATTTATAGAAAATATTTAATATAATAAAATTTTTTCTTTTTTCATTTTTTAAATGCATAATAATAAATAGTAATAAAAATTAATAAAATAAAAAAATAAAATGCTTGCATCAGCATATCAACATTTTGCATTGCATGTATGGCATAGTTTTTGTGAAAAATAAATTTGAGCCTCTAAGGATGATATTCTAAGGTATTCCGAATAATGATACTTAAGAAATCTCTAGGTAAAAAAGAGTTCTTTCAATGTTACTAACATATTGGAACATTTTAAGAATTATTTCAATAAAAATGTTTTAATTTATTTTTCTTGAATAAAATTTGAATAATAAACTTTTTTTAAAAAAAAATTAATTTCTAATAAATGAAAAAAACCAAGAAAATTATTTTTCTAACACAAAAAAAGATTTTTTTTTTATCAAAATCAATAGATAACACGTTAGTTAAATGGTATCATTTTTAAACGAACGCTGTGGGGGTGCTAATCCTTCTCTACACATAACCGACTCCCTAACTCAGATTGTTTCGCAGACCATAAAATTATCTTTTTAATAAATTTTAATTAATTTTAAAATTTTATTAAAATGATAAATTTTAATAGGTGGCTAATTGCACCTAGCCAAAAAAGATTGGTGACGACTTTGTTTTTTATTCTTTTATTTTCGTTTCCAAATTCGTCGGACAGACACAAAACTATTACAACATCTTGTTGTTATTTGTTAAAAAGCATCCATTACAATATTAAGGTCTGTAACAATCTGATAATAAAAAATCAAAGATATTCATTTTCTACTCATATTACTTAAATTAATTTTGAACCAACAAATAAAAAACAATTATTAAAAAAATCCTATAAAAACACTGATGGTATTTCACCTAAACCATCTTATCATCTTCAAATGCAAATTTTGAAAGGTTTTCTTTTGACAATACATGAATATTATCTTTTATAATCCTTTTCATCTTAGTTACAATAGCTATTCATTTACCAATAAGGCAACTAATATGTGAGGTTGGCACAAATAAGCATGTGTTGTGAATGACTTAATTCTAGAGTCATTTTCACCCTTCTTACTGTATATCAGTATTGTGTCTAATTCATATCAAACAAATGTAAAATATAAAAATTATCATGTTACAAGTTGTATCGACACATCAATTACAAAATACTTTTTTTTTGTTAAACGATTTTTATCAAAATTTTAAACTATATCGCTTTCATTTTTTTTATATTATTTTTATGTCATATTATTTTATCGTGTATAAAATTATCATATTTACATGATAGCTTCAATAATAGGTGAATATTTATCCTCAAAGATCTAATGCATTTTATATCCATAATTTTTCTGTAATATTTTTTATACTTATTTAGATTTTTATATTGAAAGTTAAGACCAAAGAAACAAATTAATTTTTTTAATAAAAAAAAAAAACATGAATCATTGGATCAAACTTAATATTACTAGTGTGAAAGCCCGCATGATGCTACGAGTTTGTTTTAATAATGAAAAAATTTTGTTTGTCATGAAAGAAAAGTAGAAAACGTAATAATTTGAAGTCAAAGTTTTTAAATAGTTACTAAAAAACAAAGAATAATAGATAATGTTTAAAGTAGTTTTTTCTTTTTAAAGATAATAGATAATGTCCAAGTTACTGGTGTGGATCATCATATTTTAATCCAGTGGAAGGAAGACACATCAATATTTAAAAAGATAATCATGAGTTGTTAATTAAAGGTTTTAGGATTTATCCAAAAGCTTCAATCTCCAACTTCCATAAAAGCATACTTGAGAATGTTAAAGCTATCCCTCTAACTATTTCTAACTTAAATGATAAAATAAAATTCAAAATTTTTGAAATGCAATAAGACATTAGAAACTCTCTCTTTTTCAATCTGTGCATTGTTTTGAGGGGTAGAACTTTAATTCCATAAATAACATAAACTTCATTGGACTATGGATTTGCCACTCTATAAATTACAATAGTTTTACCATTTCTTACCTGATTAGCCAAAGCATATGCCATGGCTCTTTCACGTTTAGCTGTAGCCTTCCGCCTCTTTAGTAACTTGGCTTGAATTTATTCAATAATCCTATACTATCGCAGAAGCATTTTTGTATTTGATCAAAAGTCATATGATGCACTCAGCAAACCAACAACATCTACACTTTAATTATATGAAAAAAGGAATGATAAACAAATTAAAATTTCTATGATCATTATTCATTAGTGTAACTAAAAATTGATTTAATTTAGTTAACAAAAAGTTATCAACATACAATTAACACTATAAGGATTATCAATTTGTGTGCATGCTATGTTTGTAAATATCTATTGGATAGCATAGAAAAGAAAGTAAATCTAGTGGTTGCTAGGTGAAAAGTTATGGTAGCAACAAGCAACATAGCCACTGGAAAAATATAGTATGACAATGAAATTCAACACATGCAAATGTTAAGACATCAAACTTAAAAGCCAATTATGAATATATGGTATAAAATTGAACTTATTTGATGTGAGACATAACACCACTCTCAAAAAAGCAAATAAGAACTTAGTTCCACTTACAGATAAATGGTTTTACCCACATCATCACTCTCAATCAGTTTACCTTAGTATCAAAACAACCAAGAAGTTTGAGTCTAATAAAATCACTACTAAAAGGATCCTCATATTTTGGATACAATAAGGAAACAATGATTTTTGCTACACCCATATTGAGGATATTACCCAAAAAAAGAAAGTGTAAAGAAGAATCTCCAAACTATAGTTTATCCATCATATAAATAATATTCCACCAAGAATTTTTCAAACCTCTACATCTTGTGTAATACTCTCAATCAAAAATCCTTAGCACCCTCAAAATAGATTTTTTAATTAGGTGATACATTCTACATTTCCTGATTTGAATTCCATATATATCTGAACCCATACACCATATTTATGATGGTACGATAAAAAATTACATCATCACTAACCACATTCTAAAATCTTAACTAAGTAACCAAATCTAGCACCTTAGTAATATCTCAATTTGAGAAAATAACATAAAAGCATATTTATCAATACCAATGCTAAGAGGAAGGATAAAACTTAGTATTATAATGACTATAACATAATGGTTAAATAAGCACCAATAACAGGGAGTGTTTAATAAATAAAAATTTAATATCAAATTTTTTTATATTATTTTTAAAATTTAACTTTATCTGAAAAAAACTAATTTATCTCAGCTTGCATATGTTTTTACATAAACCATGGCATATCTAAAAGGAAGCATGAAAAGCTATTAAGCTTATTTAACCTTTGCTTTTTGGACAAGTCACCATTTAGAGTCCTTCATGTCAATTGTTGAAGTTATGATTTCTGTAGAACTGCAGGTTAATTCCAATGATTATCAATAATCAATGTTTATATTAATACATTTTTTAAATAAATTAAAAAATAAATAAGTGAAAAACATTTTACTCTTCTCAACAACCAAACCATTGTTTTTCAGAATTTTTGCAATTATGACGACTATTACAATAGCTACATATATGACATGATAAATAAAAAGAATGATTTACAACAATTCTAAAAAAGTAGCATATATAATTGATTTAGGTTCCATCTATGAATAATTAGGTCCAAAAACTTTGACCTAGCATCTTAGTGATACCAATGAGTTTCTAAAATCAAAATCACTTATTTATTTTACATACACAATTTTATTATTCTATATTTTCTTTTCAAGTGGTTCTAATTTCTTACATGTATCGAACACCCAAAACTTGTATTTTTTTCTTATAAGACACAACCTACATATATGAGTTAGCTTCAAAGAAAGAAAACTACAAACTATAGTGTTAATAAAATGTTAAAGTTATTAATTTCACATATTACAATAACCAAAAAATAAAAAACAAATTGACTTGAGACTAGTTAAGTTTATTTTCAGTAGAATATAAAGGAGTAGAGGATTGAAGTCATCACTATAGCAGCTAATTAAGTCTAAAAAATGTTTTTCATTAAATATAATACAAATAAAACCGATAAAATAAAGTTAAAAAATTGAACTAAAGAAAGAATCATAAACTAAGCTCACTTATTTATTTTTTACTTGATGTGAGTATCTTAGAGAAATGTAAACAACTTCAACAACATATTGCTTCCAAAGCCAAAACTATTCAAGAAATCTTAATATGTCTTACAAACCTTCTCACATAGTTACTTTCACTATTTTATTCTATCATTATTCAAATCTTTATGAAAATCTTGTTTTAACCATTCAATGATTAAGTTAGCAACATTGTGATCAAAATAAGTTAAGCTCAAATTTACTTCATATATCACAATATGCATAGATTTAGTATTTAACAACAAAAAGATCTATTTTTAAAATGGTTTGTCTACCAATATCTTATATATAAAAAGTCAAAATACACCTTATAAGTACAAAAATTATAATAATTATCCCTTTGCAATCTCATAGACTTGTACATAAATTGAATTCTTTGAGAAATGATGAAGTGACACACACACACACACATATATATATTAATTAAGTTTCAATAAAATATTTATCTCACCAACATATTTTTTATCAGTAAAAACGACTAGAACCCCGGCAAAATTTGTCAATAAAATAAGAAAAATCATTCAAGAATAACATATTTAATAAAAAAAACCATTAAGCATAAATTCAAAGCCATTAAACCAAACAACCGTAGTTACAACATATTCAACATTTAAATCACATGCCTCATTTGAAAGACCTATAGCATGAACACCACAATTAATGTCAAGGTATTTTGCCATTAATTGATTCAAAACTTATAGATACTTAATAAGTTTTTGTTTATATGATCAAATCAGCCTATATAAAATTCATGTTCATAAAAACAAATCATGCTTAAATGATGTGACTAATTTTAAAGGATTAAAGAATATTTAAGATCAATAATACACTATCATGGCATACTTTTATAAAAGTAAATTGTATTATCCATGTGAATCTGTCAATAACTTTGAAACACACACACATACACACACACACACACATATATAACTTTGACAAACCAAGGAAAAAATAAATTCTAAATATATGACAATTACTCATTTTTATAAATAGTTATGAAAGTAAATTTGTAAGAATATATATATATATATATTGGCAAAAAAAAAAAACCTAGATTCTAAAAATTCAATCGTGTTTTTACCATTTAATTTTAATTGATTTACATGTTTATTATATCATTTTTCATTAGTTGTTAGGTGGCTTTTAAAAATTGGTTTATATATTGATTCCTAAATCCTCACATGTAAAGCTAAATGCATAATTAAAAAAAAAAACATCCAAAAAATTAGAGTAAAAATTCTAAAGCTGTAAACTAATATATCATCCTTACAGAAAAAATTCATAAGATTTTATTTATGAATTCCTAAGAAACTTTTTAGAGTACAAAATGATATATATAACTAAAACATTAAATTTGACAAATCCCATGATATCCTAGGGATAATAACAAATCACCTAAAAATCCTCTAACAATAAATAAAAACTACTAAGTAGGAATTTGATTAATGAACCAAATCTCTTTTATTTAGGAAACGACCAATATACTAAATGAATGACAAATAATTAAATTTGATTAGGAATTGATTTTTCACACCCTCTGTCAAATTGGCTGGTAGATATCAATTATACCTAACTTGGACTTCAAATTCTCGAAATTACCATGATGAAGAGTCTTGGTGAGGATGTCGACTGTCTGATGTTATGTTGGAGTGTAAACCAGTTTGACTGCACCTTCTTTAATCTTATCTTTGATGAAATGGCAATCAATCTTTATATATTTTGTTCGATTATGATGAACAAGGTTCTTGGCAATGTTAATAGCTGCTTTATTATCACAACATAGTTTCATTGAATTTTTAATTGATTTCTTCAGTTTATGTGGCATTCTCTCAAGTCAAATTCCTTCACAAATCCATGGCACATAACCCTAAATTCAGCTTCAGCACTACTTCAAGCTACCATTGCTTGTTTCTGGCTCTTCTAGGTAACTAAGTTGCCCTACATATATGTACAATACCTTATAGTTCTTCAATCTATCATAAAACTAGCTTGATCTGCACTAAGAAAATCTTCATATCTCTATTTAGTGTTTTTTTTAAGTGCACTTTGCCCTTTTTTTTTAAAGTATTAAAAGATTCGGTATACTGCCTTCATGTGTCTTTGTAGGATTGTTCATAAATCTACTCACCATATTTACAGAGATGCCAATGTTAGGTCTAGTGTGCGTCAAACAAATTAATTTTTTCACAAGTCTCTGGTATCTATTTTGGTCTACAAAAAGATTTTCATCTCTAATTTTCATTGTGACATTTGGGTCCATCGAAATATCTATTGGTTTTCACCCGAACATTTCTATCTCTTTGAGAAGATCAAGTACATATTTTCATTGTGAAATAGAAATACCATTTCTTGATCGAGCTACTTCCAAGCTAAAAAAATATCAAAGTTGTGCCAAGTCTTTTATTTTAAACTCTTTAGCTAGAAGAGTCTTCAATCCAACTATTTTCTTTTCATAATTTTCTATGAGGACAATATCATCTAACATAAACAATTATAATAGCAATTTTACTATTTTGAAAATATTTAACAAACATAATGTGGTCAAATTGGTATTGTAAGAACCCATTCTTTTTAACAGCCTTAGACAAACGATTAAACCAGACATGAGGAGATTGTTTAAGGTCATATAAAGATTTTTAAAAATTACACAACTTGCCCATGTTGTCCTAGTTTTCAAACCCTAGAAGAATTTTCATATAGACGTCTTTCACTAGATCACCATTTAGAGTTACATTTTAATATCGAGTTGGTGAAAAGGTCAATCTAGATTTATAGCAAGTGATAATAACATACATATAGAATTCAATTTTACTACATGAGCAAATGTCTCCTTATAATCAATCTCATAAGACTAAGTGAACCTTTTAGCCACAAGACAAGCTTTGAATATGTTCACACTTTTGTCTGTATTGTGTTTGATAATAAAAATCCATTTACATCCCACTAGGCTTTTTCTTCTATGAAGATTAGTACTTTTTCATGTGCCATTCTTTTTTAGTGCTTGCATTTCTTCTATTACCATAATCTTTCACTTTAGTTGTTCAAGCAGTTCTTGGATGGTATTTAGTATATGAACTTCAGTTAATAATGTAATCAAGGCTCGGTAAGTAAAAAACAAACTTTCATAGGAAACAAAGCTACTAATAGGATTATAAGTACATGATCTCACATATTTTTTTATAGCAATCGATTGATCAAGATTACTAGAAAAATCATCAAAGATAAGTTCAATAATTATGTTATCTGTATGAATTTTAAAAGTCCCTAGATTTGGTTCAAAATCTTGGTTCTATGTTGGAGATACATAGGTCCTTATCTCCTTTTAAGATTATGATCTCTTTAAGTATACAATAATTTCTTTAGTTTTTGTCTCTTGTGCAATTTCAGGAGATTTTAGAGACTCATAACGACTAGTTGACTCAAAAAAAGAAGAAAAATTATTTGAAATGAGAATTTGAATTGTCAGACAAGTAAAGAAAGAATTAGATGATGACTCAATCTTTCAAAGTTGATATTCCCTAAAACTCTCCCCTTGAATATCAGCTTGGGGATAGAATGGCTAATTCTCAAAGAATGTGACATCCATAGAAGTGTAAAACTTTTTTATAGTTAGTGAATAACATCTGTAACCTTTTTTGTTAGGTGAATAGCCAAGAAATATACACCTGAGTGATTTAAGGTCTACTTTACTGTGTTGTTGTTGGTGTATATAAATAAAGGTAGTACATCCGAGCAATTTAACTGGTATGAAAGAAATGATTTGGACATGAAGATAGGTTTTGATAAGTGTTTGATAGGGGGTTTGAAATTTTAGTACTAAAAAAGATATTCTATTGATAAGATAGATTGCTGTCAGGATTGTTTCTTCCCAGAAATGTTTCAGGACATGAAAAACTAGCATAATAGATCTTATAATTTTTATTATATGTCTATTCTTTCACTCAACAACTCTATTTTATTGAAGAGTTTTAGTACATGAGCTTTGATGAATAATTCCTTGATCTAACAAGTAAGATCCAAGAACTGAGTGATAGCATTCTCATCCATTATCTATTCTAAGCACCTAAATTTTTACTTAAAATTGAGTTTGCACTATCGTGTTGAAATTTTGAAATATTTAACTAACCTCTGACTTATCTTTCATAAGGAACAACCATGTAACTTTTGTATGATCATTAATTAAGGTAACAAACCATCTAGCGCCTATAATATTATTCCTCGATGGTTCCTAAATATCACTATGGATCATAAAAAAAAGATAAGTTGATTTGTATGGTTGACTTGAATATGAATTACAAATGTGTTTGAAAAATTGATAAATTTCACATTGATAAGATTCAGAACCTTTATTGAATAAATCAATGAATAATTTTTAAGGTACAAAAATTTTAGATGTCCTAAATAATAGTGTCATAACATGATTATATTTTCTTTACTCTTACTAGAAGATGAAATCAAACAAACACTCTTCCATGATTGTCTCTTAAAATTTTTATCTTTAAGGAGATAGAGTCCAATACACATGGTAAAGTCTAATACACATCCTAGCATTACCAATCTTCTTCATTGAATCCAAGCCCTGAAATTCACACAGGTTAGAAACAAATTTAATAACACAATTAAGATCTTTTGTAATTTTACTAATAAACAAAAAATTGTAATCTAAATTAGGGAAATGAAGAACAGAGTCAAGTGTTATGTCTTTTAAAATAATGATTGAACCTATTCTAGCAACCCAGGAAAGTGACCATTTGCTATTCAAACTATGAGATTTTCAAAACATGGGTCATATTCATGAAACACTGATGCATCACTAGTCATATAGTCTGATTTGCCTGAATCAACAATCCAAGATCTTGATTTTCTACTTTGCACAAGTAGAGTATTAAGAGAGTTATTTTTTTATGTAACAAATACTATGCTTACAACTAATCCAGTGTTTTGAAAAGATTGTTAAACAATTTTTTGAAGGAGTTCCAACTACTCTTTATTGAATAGGCTTGATTTCGTGGGTGTTGGAGTTGTCTCGATGGTGGTAGAATTTCATGACTCTCTTGATTTTGAATAAAACGAGGTTTGTGGTAAGCAGGTTTCCCATGAATTTGCCAACAATTTTTTTATATGTGTCCTGCCTTCTGACAATGGTTGCATTAAGGTTTGTAACCTTTCTTTTGTCGATTTTCAACATCTTGGTAGGATTTTGGTGATCATGTAGTAAGGGATGAATTTTTTCTCTTGTGAATTGTATGATGTTCTTAGCATCACTTTTCTTCTACCCTTTTCTCGGAGGACCTTAGAGAAAACTTCTAGGATAATGGGTAATGGCTTGATGCTAAGAATTCTCCCACGAATATCATCAAGGCTCTTATTTAGACCAAGTAGAAACTTATAAACTTGGTCATTCTTTACTATTTTCTTATATTGTTGGCTATTGTTAGAGTACTTCCATGCTATTTCTACAAAGATATCTAATTGTTGTCAATAACAAGTTAAGGAATTAAAATATTTCGTGATAAAGAAATTCCTTGCTACAAGTCATGTAAAGTTCTTTGGATCTCGAATATTGTAAGCTTATTGTCTATGTTGGAGTAGGTTTTTTTCGCAGCATCTTAAATCTCCTTAGTAGTTTTGTAGTACATGAAATTCTCACTAATCTTATTGGTTGTAGAATTGATCAACCACGATATTACCATACTATTCTCTAACTTTGAGGTTCGATACTTTAGGTCATCCTCATTGGGTGAAATAACCATTCTCATAAGATAATCTTTCTTACCTTTTTCCATAGACAAATAGCATCACTGATTAAAACCATTGGACGAAGTTTTATCTATTGAGTTTGTAACCAATAATAGGCAAAATAGGGGACTTGGACACACTTGTACTGTTGGTCATAGTGTAAATAAAAAGATAGAAAGAAAATATATATATATGTTTTGATGATTCAGGATAAACGTTGTAATACCATGAAAAAATTCAAAAGAATTTTATTTATGCATTCTTAAGAAACTTTTAAGCGTACAAGATGATATATATATATATAACTAAAATATCAAATCTCATGATATCCTAGAGATAATAACAAATCACCTAAAAATCCTTTAACAATAAATGGAAACTACCAAGTAGGAATTTAATGAACCAAATCTATTTTATTTAGGAAACAACCAAAATACTAAATGAATGACGGTTAATCAAATCTGGTTACGAATTAGTTTTCCACACTTACTAATACTTGCAACATTATTTTGCTATCATATCCAATAATTCAATAAATTTGTTTCAAAATTCTATAAACACTATTAAATTTTACTTATATAAGATATATAGAGCTCCATTTTTCTAATAAGTTCTTCAATAACCACAATATTCTTGCAAAGTAATCACCAAAATAAATCTCAACCGCTTGGCAGATCAACCTATCAAAGCCACCTAATCAAATCTACAACAAAAAAAAAATAACAATGAAAAAGATGGAAGTTTAATAGAAAAATCAACAAAAATAGAAACCACGGCAACAACAGTAATCGTAACTAGAGGACATTGAATGATTCTAGACAAAGAACCTATATTGAACACCTAGAATAGAAACTACCATACCAATATGAAGCAATCCTCAAATAAACATAACAACCTAATCAAAAAGTTAAAGAAATTCAATCTAGTCAACCCTAGAAAAGCCAAAAGAAATTTTAAACGTAATAATCACTTGCACAAAATAAAAGGATCCAATTATGACCTAACAAATTGAATTAATTCAAGAAACAAAACACGCATGCAATAAAGTAAATCAAGAAAAACAAACAAACAAAAATAAAAAAAAGACCCCCAATGATTCACGACTTTGTAATTCAAATTGAAGAAAATAAATCGAGGATCTTGAAAATAAAATAAAAAAGGTCAATAGGCAAAATTGAAAATTTAAGGTTTTAAATTGAGAGAAACAAAGAAAGGGAAAAAGAGAAAAACAACTTACAGTTAGGAAGAAGCACAGGGGATCGAAAAAAGTAAAAATTTATAAAAATGAGTTGTGTGATAAAAAAAGAACAAATAACACCACCACCAAAGAACAACACCAAAAGAACTTTACAAACAAAATAGACAAAAAGAAAAAAGAATTACTATGTTTTAATTTGGAAAATAAAAGAAAAAAATAAAAAAAATAAAAGAATAAAAAAATTATTACTCTTAAATAAAGATTAAAGAGATCAATAATGACGAATTAGAAAAGGTGAAATTGAAAAAAGATATTATTACTCTGCATGCTTCAATGAAAGCTTTTAGAGAAGCTTCTAATTTAAGTTTTTGAAAAAACTTATGGATCTAAAAGCTTATTTTCAAAATTAACCCTTAATTTCATCCATTTTTTTTTAAATTTAACTCAGTTGTTTTGATTTACATTGCTTAGCTGTTTTCTTGTCACCTTAAGGGAACAGTTTTAATATAGAGTTATAGATTATAAAAAATTTATGTTTTAGTATAGCAAAAGATTAATACAACTTTTATTAATTGTCAATAACACCCTTGTCTAAAAATATAATCATAAATACTCCACTAACCTAAACAAGGGCAAATTAGTAAATGGACCATCTCCTCTTGTTATACCCTTCCCAGTCTGACGAATATTCCGTGACATTCACGTCAATCTAACAAAACTAACAAATCTTACGAACTTAGAAAATCGGCTTTTCCATCGAAAATATAAAATTTTCCAAGAAAATTCCCGTATTTTCTATCCAAACAAACACTTCTGCTTTCAGAAACCCTTGATGTCAACGTCGGGCCAACCCCAGTTCCGTTATACCCAGACGCCATCGAAGGTCCTCCATCTCCGTAATCTCCCATGGGAGTGTACGGAAGAGGAACTCGTCGAGCTTTGTAAACCCTTTGGGAAGATCGTTAACACTAAGTGCAATGTCGGCGCCAATCGAAACCAAGCTTTTGTTGAATTCGTAAGCTTCTAAATCCGTCAGGTTTTTTTATATTTTTTATATTTTATAATTTATAGGTTACTTTGTTTTAGGTTAAGGTTAATTACTTACTGATGGTTTGCTTTTTTGGTTTTTTGAAGTGTAAATTTGATGGGCTAATTGCAGAATTGAAAATTATTTATTTATTTTTTGGGGGAAGTGATGCTTGAAAATCCTGAGTTTTCTGGGGTGATGATTTGTTTTCTTTGTTTGACATGGTAAAAATCTGATTTTGTTACAGCTTTTGTTATTTCGCAATGTAAATTTGATAGGCCAATGCAGAATTGCAAATTATTTATTTATTTTTTTTGGGAAAGCAATGCCTTTGTTTCACTGTGTTAAGTTAAGGTTAATTTAGTCTTGTGCTTTTGTTAAAAATCTGATTTTTAAAATTTTTGTTCTCATTTTGCAAATGTAAACTTTGATGTGTTAACTGCCAATTAGAATTTCTCGATTTGTGTTGGATTGATGGTTTATTGTGTTTGGTCAAAGATGATTAGTCATGGGCTTATGGTAAAAATCTGAACTTTTTGCTCCTGTTCCTCTTTTCTTTATTTAAATTTTGATGGGTTAATTTCAAATGATGAAATTTAGATAGTTTTCTAAAGGGTGATCAGTGACAGTTTTCTTTTAATAAAAGGTGTTACTTTTATTTGCAGGTAGACTTAAATCAGGCTATTTCGATGGTTTCATACTATGCTTCATCGTCAGAACCAGCACAGGTTCGTGGAAAAACTGTTTATATTCAATATTCAAACAGACATGAAATTGTCAACAACAAGAGTCCTGGAGATACCCCAGGAAATGTGTTGCTGGTCACCATTGAGGGTGTGGAAGCTAACGACGTGACCATTGAGACTATTCATTTGGTAAGTGCATATTGCTGGTGTATGCATTTTGTTAATTAAACGGTATCATTTATTACAGGTTCTCTATAACATTGCTGCTATAGAATGGTAGTGTAAGAGTGTTAAAGCCTATCTATGCTTAGGGGCTTTTGATATTTGTATAAGGAGCTTGAAGTGTTGGATGATTCTTGCTCCAGAATAAGGAGCATATTTGTATGATTAAATGAAGGTATCTTGTATTTCTACTTCTAAAAGTGACCTATTTTAAGTCGTGTCAAAATCTTGTTAACTGTTGCTGTAAATGAGCATACTTTTTAAGGAATTGCAAACTATGATATAGAGAATTGAAGAAATCTCATCCATTCAACAGATGATTGAGCTTATTAGGTATAGACCTCTGAAGTTAAAGGTACCATATGGTGAAAGTGTCAGTTTTATCTAGCCTTGTGTCATTTGTTATGTGTCTGGCGAGGGATACTTGATGTTCTTAAACTGTTTTTGTAAGGAGTATGGTTTTCTGTTAGAGATTACAGGGTCACTTCTTATAGATCTGAAATGAATTAAACTGTTATCTTTTCTTGTTCTTTTACATATAAAGAGATAGCAACATTTTGATTGAAATCAGTTGAATCAAAGATGGTTATGCATCTTATTTAGATTCTTTTGTTTGAGACAGTTTGGAAATATTGTCATGTACGTCATACTCCTTTCTAAGCTCTATCTTGAGGCATGTATTTACAGGTGTCATTCTGCTCTTATTTCTCATTCATTTGGATTTTCTAAGAAAGATGTTTCTATCATCCAATGTTTGTGATGTTTTCTAGTGTTTGTTTTATCTGTATTTGTGATTTGTAATCACATCTGATTAAATGTTGTTTCAGGTATTTTCTGCATTTGGTTTTGTGCACAAAATTGCTACTTTTGAAAAAGCCGCTGGATTCCAGGTGAGATGTCAAAAATGCATTTGGGTCTTTGGAGATTGTGTGTCGTTCAATATCATGCTCATTTTTATGAAAAATGTTGGCAGGCGTTAATCCAATTCACTGATGCTGAAACTGCATCTTCAGCCAGGAATGCGTTGGATGGGAGAAGTATTCCAAGGTATGTACTGCTCCCTTGTGTCCTCCTTTAACATGTGCACTTTCTCTAGTCCCAAATTCACATGCACACTTGGTTTCCTCACCTCTCTCACATCACTTATTTCTATTTTTCATATTGATTGTCGTAATGTTTTATCATGATATTTGAATTTAGGTACTTGCTTCCTGATCATGTTACTTCTTGTCACCTGCGAATCTCGTATTCTGCACACACTGATCTGAATATCAAGTTTCAGTCTCATCGGAGCAGGTAAAACTGAACCTGAAATATAAAGTTATTTTCTATTTTGAAGTTCATCAATGTTTGATCATGTTCATTCCTAAAAGCTTAAGTAATATTTCTGCTAAATATTTATTTTGGCATTTGATATGTTGCTAATCGATGTGTGCTTTTTGTTATTTAGGGTGTTAGTGAAGCCTGGTAGTCAGCACACAGATGTGTTGTTATGGCCTCTTAGTAATTTTCTTAATCTTTGGTCCATAGTTCCATGCGTTTGCAAATCTCAATATAATTGCATTTTTTTATATGTTGATTGTGGAATTGCCACTTTGATGCCTTTGGTGGTACCATGAGTTGAGACCTCCCCCTTTTCTGCATTCAAATGAATTCATACAAATTAGTTTTTAGTATTGACTGGAACATTGGAGCGTATCCTGTAACATGCTAGTAGGGTAATATTAATCTGATTTCAGGTTTGAATATTGCTTCTAAGCTTGTTTAGTGTTTTCATTGCAAACATTGTATTTGGAATAGATGCTTCTGCTGACTGTTTTATGTTTGCAAATTATTTATTTTATAGCTAAGCAACTAGTCATTGTAGAATGTCATTCGTTTCATAGTATTTTGAAGTCATAATAATTCTCTACAATGAGATTCGTTTATCTTGTATAACGAGAGTGGGTGAGCGTATTGCAAATTGGCATGAGAAACTAGTTGATTGTGGTGGAAAAGGCAATGTGTTCATAGATCTAATTTTCCTCCATTTAATACTCATTGTTATCATTTGAGTGGCACTTCATAAAAAATGTGATTGTCGGTTGCTTCTATTAGAACATTTATGGAATTGTTTCGTGGAAGCATTGGCCAAATTCAAGACCATAGCATTCAGAAAGTTGGGTGTAATTAAGTTAAAAGTATTAGATTGGCCTACCTTTGAAGGCATTTGAGATACTCTTTTCTATATAATTGAAACCAGCTGGATGCCCATTTATGGCTTAATCTGCTATTGCTGTCAAACATGATGGGTTTGGATTTGAACCCATAATCTTTTATGTCATCTTGTATATCCATTTGCAATATCATTACTTTATTACCCATATAAGTTATTTATCTTGACTAAATGCAAATTTCTATTTTGACATTAGGCTATGCATGTGTACCTTCTGTGTAATGTTTACATTAGACATTATGATTATGTTAACACTTTGTAGGGACTATACCAATCCATACCTTCCTGTAAATCCTACTGCGATGGAGGGACTTATGCAGGTAGCGTTTTCATTTACAAATATTTCACCTGTTTTTATTGTTGGGTGTTCACTAATATGCTGTTATTTCCAGCCGGTAGTTGGTCCAGATGGAAAAAAGCAAGAACCTCAGAGTAATGTGCTACTTGCTTCAATTGAAAATATGCAGTATGCTGTGACAGTTGATGTTCTTTACACGGTAAGACATTGTATTGCAACTCCGTTGACATGAAAAATACCAGTTCATTGCTTGAAAGTTGTTATACTTATTGATTATTGTAGGTATTCTCTGCATTTGGCACAGTCCAAAAGATTGCAATATTTGAGAAAAATGGTGGAACTCAGGCACTAATTCAATATCCTGGTATGCTTTGTATGCTTTCATCTCATGGATTTTTAATTGTTTTAAGTACGTCTTTGGTAATTCATCCCTTATCTATCGGTACCCCTTTATCCTTCCATGCAAGGATTGACTTGGAGAATTTAGTTTGGTTCTTTTCTTTCGTCATTTCTCTCCTTGCTTCTAGAAATTCACCTCCATAGGGTACTTTGTTATATTTTCATTAATTTTATTTCGTTGTCAAGGGAGGACCTAGGCCCTAATGGAAGGCCAGACATTGCAAGTGCCTTGCGACCTCTTAGGGAGGGGACTTTGTTAAGATGCACAGTTTTTGGTGCCCTGTCTCTTTTTTCCCATAGACAAGAGATGCAGAAGGCATCTACCTCACTGAAGTGCTCCATTGTTTTGTTGAATGCAATTTTAAATTTTTTTTAAACTGTTCTTTGATTTGAAGAAATATGACATATATTTTGTTCTTTATGAATAAAAACCGGTTTGTGGAGATATAGTTGCTTTTATCTGTGGTCTTGTAAAGTTTTCTACACACAGAAGCTGCTCTAAGTTGAGTTCTTTGATGTTCCTGGTGGCAGTGACCACCACAAGTAAAAGCAAAGCAGATCTAATTTAATGTGGAATTTTAAATTTGATGCAAATATTTGTTCCTTTTTCCTGTTTTCATGTGAAAGTGTGTGTCTATATTATGTGGAATTTTAAATTTGATGCAAATATTTGTTCCTTTTTCTTGTTTTCATGTGAAAGTGTGTGTCTATAATATGTGGAATTTTAAATTTGATGCAAAGCTCTTGGCTTGGCTTTGTTTCTTTTCATTTGAAATTTGTTCCATTTCTGAGGATTGTGGGATATTTGTTTCTTTCTGCACCTGCTCTTCCCAAAGATTTGATCTTGAGACCCACAAGTTGAAAGTCTCAAGGTTGAGGACTGTTGGACATCTATCTTACAACATGAAAAATTAACTTTTTTGCAATTCAAGTTCTAATTTGTTAGAGATGTATTTTGATAGACTTTACTGATGTAGAAGTTGTTATGTTCAGATGTTACAACCGCAGCTGTCGCCAAAGAATCCTTAGAGGGACACTGCATATATGATGGTGGCTATTGTAAGCTTCATCTATCATACTCTCGTCATACTGATCTCAATGTAAAGGTATAACTATGTGCTTTTGAGTTAATGTTCATGAGAAAAAAATAAAGAAAAATAAATTAAAGACGTACTTAGAAGATAAGGGGGTTAGAAGATAAGGGGATCCGTTCTTGATCGAAAAAAGATTTGGTCCTTAAAATGTATGCTTCTTGACACTTTATTACCACCCTTGCCTGCTAAATTACTTCTATTATTTGTCTTGACAAACACGCAGTGTGATTCTCTGATTATTTCATCTTTTGCCACAGGCTTACAGTGATAAAAGTAGAGATTACACAATCTCAGACCCAAGTCTGCTTGCAACACAAGTTCCTGGTATGGCTGCCTCTCCAAATGTTTGGCACAATCCTCAGAGTGCACCATTGTACCCTGGTACTGACAATGCAGCTTCAGCTGCAATGCAGGCTCAACCCCCTGCTGGACAAGTTCCAGCTTGGGATCCAAATTTACAGGCTAGACCACCTTATGGATCAGTTCCTGGGACTTTTCCTAGTCAAACATATCAAGCATCCTTAATTCCTACATATGTCAATGCTGCAACACCGGCTGGTTCATCACCCTATTCACAACCCGGTGTGTCTTCCATGAGAATGCCGCAGCCAGGGGTTAATGTTAGACCAGGTGGTGCACCAGTGCCGGGTCAGCCTCCTTATTATGGTCAATGATATGTGCCTTTTCCCCTTGTGAATTCAAATGAGCCGCTGGTCTTTCCATCATTTATTTCTGGTAAAGATTTGCCAACTGGATCTCTTCATGCTCAGATCTCTGGGCCTTTATGATTGAAGTTACAAGTTTTGTTGCTCTGAATTTTTTTTTTTTTTTTTGGGTCTTTTATCTTTCTGAAACCATCACCATATCACTGATGTAAAAGGAGCCTACATTCAAAATGAATTGGTAAATTAATGTAAAACTTAAAAAGACCTGCCTTCATGCTATATTGTCCCGCAGCAATTTTTGCCTTTGGACACCCCTCTGTTAATTGATACTTTGTTACTCTTGATTTTGAAATGATGTTGGTCCCTTGCTCCAAGTCCAACCATATTCAGTCCCCACCGTTTTCCTTTTCTTTGGTATACTGTCATTTAAGGTTTTACATATCTAATGACAACAGTACTTGTTCGAACATTACATATCGAAATCTAGCCGAGTAAGAACATGTTACATCTGGATGATCATCAGCCATTCTCTGAGAGATAGCTTGCAAAAATCGACTGAATTTGGTGCTTTGAGACGCTCGATGTTGAGTGTCTCATTTCATCTGCACAATGGAAGGAAAAAGTATATATAATCAGCCGCCATGACTGATGCCTTTCGACTGGTGCAGCACCATTTTCAGCTTTGATTCAAGCCCGTCTCCAAAATTCCTCACCAGGAAAATGTCCTTCATTTTCAAGTTGACTTGTTGAACGGCCAGTCAATTTTGGTTTTGAAACTCTGGAATGCAGACAGAAAAATAATTTTATTTTCAATCTTTTTTGGTATTTGAAACTAAAATTAAAAATTTAGTATTTTACTAACAAACTTTGCACTAAATTCTCTTTTTCAGAAAATAAGTCAAATGGATGACTTCTGTAATGGTATTATTAGGAAAAAAAAAAAAAAAAAGGGATCTTGGAAGATCACTCACTCTTCTCTGTTGGCCTACAATTTTACGGCAAGTGGGTGGCCTAGAGGTCAATTTCTCTGTAGGCATGTGATTAGCATGTGTTTGGCAACTGTCATATGCTTCCATATTTGTACAATCAATCTCTGCATATTGACGAGTCACATGGTTTGGCATTATAAAACAAAAGCCTATATTCAGCCACTACTAGTATTTTTCTTGGCTAAGAGTAGAGAGAATACCGATGCGCCAGAAGGAAAGTGACTCACTATTTTGCCCCAGAAAATCTAGGGCAAAGAGCAGGCCTAGAACCAACAAAAGAAAAAAAAATCCCGTCAAACTTCAGATTTTAGTTTAATTCAGGCACCGACAGTGTAAGTGCCAGTTAACATTGATCTTACTTTGCTTCATGATGTCGGCAACTTTTAAAAACCTGATAGGAAACATCATGTCTGCTTTGGGATCCATTTCTTCTCTTCTCTCTAAGCCTTGGTTTGATGGTAGATCCACTTCTTCTTTTCTTTTGTTTAAGTTTTAAGATAGTTTGATCACAACAATTATGATAATGTGCAGCATTAGGTTATTTAAAAATCAGAAGAAAAACAAAAGAAATGGACTGGAATCTACTACTAAATTCAGCATCTGAGTTTCATTTGGGAGTTTTCAGTACAAAGATGGACTCTCATAGAGGTTCAAATAATCAAAATTCAGTCTCCCTTTCTATTGTTTCAGTTTTGTGTAGGGAGACCCAATTTCCTTTTGAGTCAATTCAACTATGTTTTATCTATTGGGTGATTGTCACTTTTTCTTAATGCATAAATGCATGGTCCACTTTGTGAGTTTGCAGGGAAGAAATTTTCTTTTACTCACCCTGTTGAACTAGCTCTCCATCTGCAATATGTCACACATCTCATTCGTGCAGAAATTTCTGCTTCTTTTGATGTTGGCTGGTGACCAGACCACATGCAAAAAGGACATAAACCTTATGTAAGATCCTCATGTCTGAACATTTTACCACACGATGTTTAGCCTCATTTTCTTCTTTCTTCACTTACTGATCAACTACCTCAAGCATTTAAGGCATAGCCTTAAGTGATGAGATCCTGAATATATTTACCACACAATTTGTTAGCCAGCTTGATCTTCACTCACTGATCAACTACCAGCAAACATTAATTTTAAACAATCATCAAACTTCAAAGGCAAGGAAAAACACAAAATTTTTCTGTTGCGAAAACTGAACTTAACTGAACTTAAAACTTAACTAAATTGATTCATGCATTCGCTTTTAAGAGATGAAAACTAACATATAGGAGTCACTTTTAAGAGATGACATCTAACGTGCAGGTCTAAGGTTCAAATTCCTGCACCTACTACAATCCTTTCCCCTCTCTCCAGACTGCTGGCCTGCTTTGTATATATTAAAAAAAAAAAAAAAAGACTGAACTTGATTTTCTATTTCTTGCCTCACATCACAACTGACTTCTGCGAGCTTAAAATAAGCATCAAAACATCTTGAAAAAAAGCATGACTGCCCAATTCAAATTGTTGATATGTAACATATTGAATTCATATTGCAGATATTCTACATATACTCAAATAGTACAATTGTGACATCCCCGTAGGACCGTAGCTATTCTTAGTAGTCATGTCTATTTTTGATACATAGGGGAAGAGGGGACCTCTTGATCATCAAGTTTTATCACAATATATTAGGAGTATAGACTGGCATTGGACATGGGGTTAGCCATAACTGATATGATGTACTCTTCTGTCTGGGCCTAAAATTAACTAAGGTTGAGCAAATGCATATGACGTGCATGGGTCCATGAAACACTGCAACATCAATCTTGATTAACCCCGAATTTAATTTTCCTTCATGATTCAGAAAACTCGTTCAAAAAATCGTTGAATTTAATTGAAGAGATGAATAATTGTTGTTAATATCATAGTCCTAAATTTTGTTCATGATAACATGGTTGTGGAGATGTCATGCATTCATTATTAGCTTAAGTCGTTATCGATATGAACTCGAGTCATCATTTGGTTCCACATGCCTACCAAAAGAGAAATCAATAAGCACATGCATCTATGTGTACCATGTACTTAAAAGCTTCCATCCATGTCTATTTCATGCCCCCCTTGTGCTGCCATGCATCAATGTTAATTGTTTATGAGGCACTGTCATTGTCCGTTGCTATACGTACAACTATTTTTCATGGATCCAACAACAAACTCAAGGTAAATTCCATCTTAATTCCATACAGATGAAGAAGAAAACCTTTGTATAATCCTCTTTGTCCTTGCTTATAAATGAATGCTTAAAACATTTGTCTGCTTATTTATACATGCATGCATGGCAATAAAGGAAAAGGAAGGTTGGGGGGGGGGGGGGGGTGTTCTGCAGGTTTAACTGTTGTATTCATTATTTCATCTTAATTTTCCTTTCCACTCCCTTTCCTTCCTACCAAACACAATATAATTAATTGTTTTGTTCACTATTTCAACTTGGCATGGGAAGCTTATAGTTCAATTACTGAGTTGAAGAATGATGATGCTCAATCTGAATCAAAGCGTAAACATTAGACAGATTGAACCCACAGTGGATATGATAGGTTTTCTCATTGATATTGTCTCCTATCTCATAAAAGTTAATTAATGCATAGTGACCCTCTTCTAAATGATTAAAATCTTTTGTTGGCATTTTAAGATACAAAGCATAAAACTCTTATTCAATCTTGTTTTAACTTAAAAGGTTATTTTTTCGAATTGAAAGATTAATTTAGTTAACTCATATAATTATTTTTTTAAAATGATATATAAAATTTAAATTTCATATCCTATAATCCTACCTTTATTTTCAAGCTGTGACCTTATTTATTTATTTTGCTAGAGGCTTCTGTCCTATTTTTTGAAAGATGGTTCATCCATTATTTGCAAGCTGTCTGTCTAGTCTCTCACATTGGTTCAGTCCAAGTCATGTTAGGCTCTAATTCAACTATCATTGCCATTTTTGTGGGAACTTACCGCCTAAAAAAATTAATGCTTCATTCCTTTTTTTTCAATCAAATCTAGCTTCCGTATACAAGCCTGTCCAAGTGGTATATCTTTTTTACTCATTACTAGGTTCACTGATATATATAATGTAATCATCATTAAAATTTGAGTACGATTTACCATGCTTTTGGCATAAAATCAACTTTCCTTGTCATTTTAAAGGTAAAGAAACAAAAAGAAGAAAAAACCACCGGTTTGTTCAAGAAAAACTATGTTCAAGGTAGACAGAGAGGAGTATAAACAAGGGAAGACAATCTGTCCCCAATATGCCTAAAAGCTGCTCTATCTATCCTGAATCGAAACAAAATTATTCATCCTATGTCATATTCAGTGACAAATTCAAATTTTTTTTTTAGATAATTATTTATAATATGTAAAAGATTATTGACGCATTTATCAATTTTATAGATGAAAAATATGTTTAAAACATTATTTTAAAATGTTCAAGAATTTTTTTTTTTAAATTTTATTTTTAATCTTTGAAATTATCTGTAAACACTATCTAAACAACTGCATCCGTCCCTGGCCAGGCTTTATTAATTGGGAAAGTGACAATGCTAAGCAAAGCCTGAGTAGCTTGGCTGTCCATCCCCTGTGATGAATTTATCTTTCTTTTGGACTTTGCTACCAATTCTAGGCAATAGTGAATGCTGAAATAACAGTGACCAGAGATAACCCAAATTCATAGTTAGAACTTCTGCAGCTTTTGGAGAGGTCCAGATGTAAATATTCTTTTTACTAACCAATCATGGTCCCTTAAGCTAAGGTTAATCAGAATTCCCATCCACAGGTTTTGACATGCATGACTTCTTTGTTTGTTTCTATGGTTTCTTCTGATTTTTCTGCTTTTACCATTCTTCCCCTTTACGTGCTTTGCTATTATAACATTTGATTCCTAGATATTTAAAGCTGGCCCAATTTATAAATTATAATCATAATCACGAATGATGCATGAATTATTGAATAATTAAATAAATAATCAATTAAAAATTAAAATACAATTAAATTAATACAACATAAAATTAAATCAAATTCACTCAGAGCAAAATTTAAACCAAACACCTTAACATTTTAAGACATCTCTATCTCTAAACCAAGTCGTCATGGTCATAGAAAGACATGTTTTAACTTCAAAAGTTCATGATGGTATAATTTAATTGATAATCACATCTCCCTTTTACAAAATTCCCCAAGAACTCAAGAAGTTCCTTTAGTTGCACTTTGAGCGAGATTTGAATCTCTGCTTCCCCAAGTCAAAAAAGTTCACAATGCACAGTTAACGGCCCAAAAAAAAATCTTCACAGTAGCAAAGTTTTTCACTCTTAGATGAAGCCAATTATGTTTTTGTCTTCCTCATGCATCCAATATTGTTAACATATTATGCTTGTGATCTTAAGGATTTCAAACTGAGCCAAATTCATTTAAACCCCACTTAAAAAATCTATGGCTTGTTTGCCCCCCAATGGATAGCCCCTCAAAACCACGCGGTTTGAGCCTTGAAAACCGCTTTTTTTTTAGTGTTCCTTTGGATTTAACCGCATTTTTAGTGTGGTACAATTGATTCATCGTTTTATTAATTGAATTTAAATATTAATTTTAATTAAATTTATTCAATATAAATTTTTTAATATATTTTAATTGTAATTATAATACTTTTTATTATTATTTTTAATTTCATTATAATTAATTTTGTCGTTCATTAAAAAAATTATTATAATTACAATTAAAAAAATAATTTTATTAAAAAATTTATGTTAAATAAATTTTATTAAAATTAATATTTAAATTCAACTTATAATATAATAAATCCAATCGCATCGCACCAAATATGCAATTGAATTCATACGGATACTTAATCTAAGCATAAAGCGATGAATGAATACTGCATTTGATTCCACAAAATCAAGAGTCCCTAAAAACCACTATTGCAGTTGCTTGGTTCCAACAGCTCAGTGGTTGTCAGGTTGTCAGTTGTGATGTTGACTGCCCTCTATTTATTCCCTTCAAACTCCTCCACTTCATTTCCACAAACAACTCCTTTCAAGGTTCATTTACTAGTCCTAATCTTCTTTTGCTTTCCTCTTCCAGTTTTCCTTTTTTTACTATATAACAGCATAATGAAAAAAAAAAAAAAAAAAAAAGGCCTTTGCAGTCCTTAAATATGCTTGTTTTCTTTATTAGTTTTAGAATTTAGTACAATTTTTTTGTTTATGGAGTATTTTTTTCATATGCAGGGCAATGGGGCATTTGGGGTTTCTTGTAGTTGTATTACTCTCAGTTCTCAACTTTGTTCATGGTTTTCCAAGTAATAATCATGCCCATCATCGATACCTTGGACCCTGGATCAATGCTCATGCCACTTTCTATGGAGGTGGTGATGCTTCTGGAACAATGGGTACATTCCACAATCCAAATATCACATTTTTTTCTTATTGTTGTATGTTTGTTGGGTCTGACATGTTGTTCTTGGTATCTACTTAATGCAATTTTAATTTTGGGTTTTGCTCCAGGTGGAGCTTGTGGCTATGGAAACCTATACAGCCAAGGTTATGGTGTTAACACAGCAGCATTGAGCACTGCATTGTTTGACAATGGCTTGAGCTGTGGTGCATGCTATGCGCTCAGGTGTGTCAATGACCCACAATGGTGCCTGCCTGGTTCCATTGTGGTCACAGCCACAAACTTCTGTCCTCCAGGAGGCTGGTGTGACCCTCCTAATCATCACTTTGATCTCTCTCAGCCAATTTTTCAACACATTGCCCAATACAGAGCTGGTATTGTTCCTGTAATTTACAGAAGGTAAACATAACTGGCTAATTTCACCAACATGTTTCAACATTTTCTTTCATATTACAAAAAAAATTTTGTTTTCCCAGGGTGAGGTGCAGGAGAAATGGAGGTATCAGGTTCACAATTAATGGACATTCCTACTTCAATTTAGTACTTATCACCAATGTTGGAGGTGCTGGGGACGTTCATTCTGTAGCCATTAAAGGTTCGAGGACCAGATGGCAGCCAATGTCAAGAAACTGGGGCCAGAACTGGCAAAGCAATTCTTACCTTAATGGACAAAAACTCTCTTTTCTTGTCACAACCAGTGATGGCCGCAGTGTCATCTCTTACAATGTTGCTCCAGCCGGTTGGTCCTTTGGACAGACTTACACTGGAGGCCAGTTTAGGTTTTAACTACCCTTTAACAAATATGATATTACAGTAAAAAAATGTCTGATGTGAGTTGAAAAAAAAAAAAGAATTTATAGTACTAGAAAATATTAGCACGAGGGGTGAATCTTGGGTCAACATTGATTTTTCAATGGCCCTTTCCTGTGTAGTTATAATTATGAGTTTTTGCAGTTCTGTTGGCTTTGAATTGAAGCCTGGAAGTAACTGCTGTGGGAAGGGAGAGAGAGAGAGAGAGAGAGACCGTATTTAGAGGCATATTCATGAGTGAGATTCTGTCTAAAAGGGAATCTTACTATCAAATTATGAAGTAGAAGGTTTCGTTTTTTTTCAAGCCAAAAGGCACTTTTCTTGCTTGTGAAAAGCCACTGAAAATCCTCTTTTTAGCTGAAGAATGTTTTGTTATTGTCTACTTTTGATCAATTATTGAAATGTTATAAGAAGATTCAGCAATTTGTGATGATGGAGAGATCTTAACTTTTGTTAATCAGTTATGTATGTATCATCATCATCACTATTATTTTGGGTTCTGGCATGTGCTGCACAAAAGACAAAAAGTACACTTTTTGAGTTATTATTTGATGGAAATGGTCTTTCCTTCCTATGCTTGTTGCATTTTGCTGCTCCTTTTCCCCCTCCAACATATCCAGCTTGAATGCTTAATCCATTGTCCCTTTCCTTTTTCCATGACCTCATATACCTTTAACTAAGAACACACATTTTTTTTCTTTTGATTTGATTAATGGAGATTCATATCTAAATTTTTTAATTTTGGAATATATATACCCTATATAATAATTTGGCTTTACGACTTGAAAAGGGCATAGATTTTTCTTTTGTTAGAAGTGATATGAAGACATTCAAGGTACACCAAAACTGATAGATGCTCCCTTTATGAAGGAAAATCAACATATGTTAATCACCCTTATAATTACATGCTTTAAAATGATTTCATGTACTAGACAGTTGGACAAGAAAACATGACTTCGTTTTGCATTTTCAAAAAGGTTTTTTGTTATAAAAAAAAAAAAATCATAATTTAAAAATAAAAAGATATATCAATATTAAATTTAAAATTTAAAATTATTATATATTATTTCTTAAAATTATTGTACGAATTAATTAAACTAAGTCTTGAGTTTTCTTTTTCAAAGCTCCTTGATAACATTCAATTGAAAATTTTATATTTGTGGTTGATTTTGATGGAAACTGAAAAAGAAAGCACCGACACATTATACACTTCGAAGTGAAGGAAGGTGTTGAAATAGAAAGGCATATGCTCTTGTAAGAAAGATGTTTCGTAAACTCTTATAGTTAATCAAGTTCATGTTTTATAATCTTCTTTTGCTCAAAATTTTTTATTAAAAATTTAATAGCAACTTAAGTATGGTTTGAATTTTTTTTTTCCTTCTAACTTTTTTGAACATGGAAAAAAAATAAAATTTAATATTTTTTTTATTGAAAGTAGGGATTGAAGTTGCTTAAACTCAAACTCAAACCTTACAATACGTCCTTAAACACTCAATTAACAGATTGTTGGTAGGATTTACAAATTTAATTGTGAAGTGCATGTGAAAGGTTACTATAAAATAAAAAAGATGGTTACATTCTATTACTGAAAGCAATCCACGAAGATGGCGATGAGGCACAACATTTGCATGTAAAATGTGATGAAATTAGCAAGAAAATCGCCGGGGAAGTTGCCTTTCTACATCATTATTTGTGTTCATGTTAATCTTTCTCTTGCTTATCAAATTGAAGACTATTAGATTCAGGTGCCAACTTGATTCCTTGCTGCATGCCTCATAATTAGGCAATTTAGACTAGAAAAAAAAAAAAAAAAAAGCCCATTGTGGAGCAAAAACGTGTAAAGCCATTCAGAGCTAATATGGATTCAATGTCAAAATGGCACCAAAAAAGAACCTTTTTCCCATTTGCATGCGCTACCAAACGAGTTTTAACAATGGCCAGATATTCCATTCCCTCATTCTCATATTTTTCCTTTCACAATGCAACAATTCTCTAAAAATATGGGAATTTGATATCTTTCCGCTAAATTAAAATCGTTTTTTTTTGGGCATATATTTCTCTCTACGAAAAAAAAGCAAACCTAACTGTGTTATCGACCCACGATTCCAACCGAAAAGACAATTCAATTAAAATGAAAAGACTCAGAGCCTATAAACTCACAACCATTTGCATCCCCTTTCGATGTAAGATTTATGACATTTACCGTAATATGTGATTGTTGTGACAAAAAGTGTACTAAATTTCATTAATTGCCTTCTTTCAAATCAAGGTCGTTAGTCCATTATCCACCAATGATTTTGTAATCAGATCATTTCTTTATCCTTCAAGAATTTTTAGATCTTATCTAATTGATTAAGTAGAATATATGGGAAAATGTATTAATAAAAAAATTTTTGCATTTGTTATTTAATAACTTATACAATAATACAGAGATTCAAACCCAGACAGGTAGTGATAAAAAAATGATACATGTAACATTTAGACAATGTCATCAACAACCACACAAAAATTAAGCAATTTCCATATTTTTTGATTGAATATTTTTTATAAAAAAAAAAATTAGTAGAAAGCAAGCGCATTTTCCGCCTTCTTTCCAGCTTTGATATCCATCAATGACTAATTTCTGAGTGAAGTGTGATAATAACTGGAAAAAAGAAAAGAGTAGGACCTCTCTATAGATATTGAGGGAGCAAAGACAGTGGCGTTTTTTTGAAATGGGTGTGAGACAGGTTGGCTAAAGTGGGTGATTGATATGATATCTTATCAGTAATCAAAGTTATGGAAAACTTTGCTAATGGACCCCTTTCATTATGGCTCTTCATTTAAGGTTGACAAATGGATTCCATCTCTGGTTGCTTGAAAATATCATTATTTATTATATTTAAATTTCATATAAAATATTTATTCTCGAAATAACTTTTTTTTTTATTTTGAGTGAATTCGAGTTCTGAATTTAAATAATTAAACTTTAAATTAATTAATAATTGACTTTGTTTTTAATTAAATTATAAATTCAATTGATTAAATTCAAATAATTTAATTTTTATTTTAGATTAAGTATAAATTAAAAAAATAAGATTCAATCAAGTTTGAGCTTTTCGACTCAATTTGATTAAGTCCTTATCATAACTAGCATATAAATCATTATCAAATAGGGAGTTACGGCTAAATTTGCTATATGGTTAAACCTTTTATCATTTACTTCAATTTTATTGAATTGTATCATTATAAGTTTATTTATTATTTTTTGGAAAAATAACACAATTAAAATATTTCACAAAATATTCTGGTAACGCAAGTGATAGAATTTCATCAATTCTTGTATTTTTTCCAAAAAAAATTACGAAATTCAATGAAATTAAAGTATGATAACAAAAATTCGATATTGAAATTGCAAATTTGACATCCCATCAAATAGCAAACATGAATGGTTTGTTTGGGTCTTGGGAACCATAAGAAGGCCTGAAAGTTGAGTTAGAAGTGCGTTTAGTTAGTCTGGTCAAGTATAAGCCTTATAGGCCCAGCTTTGCCATGGATCATTGGAAAAATAGTTTGCCGACAATCATCTAGTGTTTGCCCAAGCCTCTTATCTATTGTTTATAATCCCGTTCAGTTAGGTAGTGGGCCTAAAATCACACAAAACTTTTTTAAAAAATGGATATGAAAACAGTTTTAACAAATGATTTTTAAGAGAGCAATGAAATTTGTAAGAGTGAAAGTTCCATTGAAGTACATACCAGCAAACTCCAAAAGTCAATGCTCTTTTTGGTCTTGACCACCACCATGTCTGAAGAACAAGATTGGATTAGTGGATTACCAGATTACCAGATGCAATTCTCCATCACGTTCTCTCCTTCTTGCCAGCCAAACTTTCTATTCAAACCAGCATTTTGTCCAAAAGATGAAGTTCAGCCCTGAAATTGACATTCCCATTACAGTAGCTTACGAAGTGATCAACGATCTGAATGTACTTTCATAAGCAACACTTTAAACCATTACCAAGCCTTGAAACTCCATCACTTCAGGATTGAGTTTTGTGTTGTAGACTGCATTCAGGTTGCCATTTCAACACAGATTCAGGTCCTGTCAGTACCTGCTATTTTACTCCTGGCATCGCCCGAAGAACATTATGCTATCATTGGAGCAAATTTCTGTAAGGGGTTTTCTTTTTTTATCCAAATCAACCAAGTTTTAATTCTTGGTTTCTTTAGGTATTTATTTCTTTGTATTCTTCATTTTGTTTTTATTGAATTTGATTGGTGATGGATAATAAAATAATATATGAACAAGATCATATATAAAAAATAATGCAAAAAACTTACTTGATTTACAAAAAAACAACGAAAGCATTGTTGCAGAAATGTTGCAGAAGCAACGGTGACTTGATTTATTGGTTCAAGATAAGATCACGCATTTAAAATCCGTCTACTATCTACAGTATAAATCCTTAAATATCAAAGCATAACATTTCTCAATGAGTTTGCAAAGAACATCTTATTCCTTTGCTTTACCAATCTCTCTCCTTTCCTCGCTTGTTTTTTACGTGACTCATCACACAATCCCACATATGAAAATGAATGAGACTTATTTCATTATTGATTTGGATGAACATATTTATCATTTTCAGTATGACTGAATTCCAAGCTAAATATTGAGATAAGAAGAGAAATTTTCAATTTTTTATCCACAAATAGAAAATGGCATAATGCCATTTTTTTTTTCTTCCTCTCCTTTTGCTATGGCCGGTTGCCATCTTAAAAGAAATGGGGAAGCATGGCAATTTATATTCATGGTTAAAAAAAACAATAATAATAATAATAAACATTAACTCCCATGGCAATATCTTTGTTCAAACCAAGTAAAAAGAATAACTCTCTTGTTGGCAGATTACGTTGGTTATTTAATATAGGAATTTATCCTCCCATTATAGGCAGATATTTCCTACAATTTGTATAATTGAAGTCTCATGCTTTTCCCTTTGGAATGGAAGTTTGTTGCTAGAGAACACAAGGTGAACAGTTATGGATGCAAAGATTTCCCAATATCTTAAGGTTTTTTTTTTGGTTTGGTCCATATGAGAAAGAGTGTGACCTCATTGTAGTTCTTGCATTCTTGAGAAATTTGTTCCTCTTTGAAGAAGATTGAAATAGATGTGAGTTTTAATATTTGTTTCCCAATTTGATTTTCCTTTTTGATTGTCTTCAAGATTAATTCTCATAACTGTTATTGTTTTGGTTGGATTTGCAGTTTAGATCTCAGTTTTAGGAAGGGGTTGATGATCACATTCAAGCTTATACTTTCGATCATATTGAACCATGGAACCATGCTTTTTCTTCAATTAGATTATCTTATTCTTCCCCTGTTATAATAGAAACTGATGCTGGTAATGCTAATTTCTGATAATAATAGACATAATCACAATTACAACAAAAAAATTAAAAGAAAAATCAAATATATCAAAACCACAACAAGAAATAGAGGTCAAAACTCAAAATAATAGATATATTTTGAATATTATGAGACTTTATATTATAAAATTTAAAAAAAAGAAGACAAAGGGCTGATTCAGCAAAAACTGTTCTCCATAAATTTTACAAATTCCTGAAAATCTATTCTGCCATCTCCATCTTCATCAAAGGTTTTGATCATTTTGTTGCAGTTTTCGAGACCTTCCTTCAATCCTAAAATACGGAGAACTCTCTGCAACTCCTCTGCATCAATAAACCCATCTTTATTCTCATCAAAAACTTCAAAAGCTTGTTTCACCTCTTCCAAGCTTGGTTCTTCCTCAAACAGCCTGGAAAGCTCATCAGAACCAAATGATTCATTGAGCTTTTTACTTTCTTGGCTGCAAAAAAGTCCCAGCTTTCCCATCAGCTCCTCCACATCTTTTCTGTACACTCTCCCACCATCTTCTTTCTTCTGAGTAGATGAAACTTCCTTGCTTGAATGATCAACATTCTGGTTATTCACCCAACCTGATGTCTTTGAGCTGCCATGTTCATGCTGGGATTGTGGGAAAGACCAATATCTTGAGAAAAAACTTTTGATGCTATTATAAAATGTCAAACTATGAGACAACATGATCATATCAACCAAGAGAAACTGGATGTAGTTTGAGTTTCCTGATGATGTATCCATTAAAGTATAGCAATATAAGCAGTCAAAAGCTAAAACTGCAAAACTAAAACTTGTTAGCCGGGTTAAGAGAATGATATTCAATAGGAACAAGAAAGAATAGTCTACATCGATTGATGGAATGGTGAGGTTTGGGTTTGGGGTATTTTAAGGCACCAAAACCAGGTCAGTTTTCAAAGGCGGTTGAGAGGGAAGTTGCCTGGGTGGTGCAGCCAAGACCACCTAGGAAGAAAAATGAGAAAAAATATATATATATATATATATTTATAGAAGACGGAAGAAATTAAGAAAAGAATGCGTCATTTCTTGTTTTGTCAAAGAAGAAATTTCTCTTCTCCTGCTTATTGGGGGTAGCCAGAAAACGTGGTCAGCATGGCCTACCTCTTCTTGTCTTTAGTTACCTGGATATGCCTCGTCCTTGCATGGAACCTGCCGTTGTCTTGCTTCAGTGGACTTTGTCGAACGACGTTTTGTTTTATTCTTTTTGGAGAACGAAGTTTCTCGGAAGGGAACAATAGGCGGCTGGTCAAATAAGATAAGTGGTAATTAACAAAATAAATAATAATAATAATAATAATATAAATAATAATTTATATTTAATATATTATTAATATTTTTAAAATTTTTATTTATTAATAAAATATTATCATTTATTAATCTTATAAATAAATTATTATTATCTAATTTATTCATAATGTATAAAAAATATATGTAAATAATATATTAAGCATAAACTTTAATAAGATAGACAGATATTATTTGATTTTACATTTCTACTTCGTGGGAATATCTTTAAGAAAATAAACAAATTAAATATGAATATTTTCTCATATTTTTAATATATTTGTTTTATTATTGAATTTTAAAATATTATTTATAATTTTGTTAAGTTTAATAAATAAGTTTATTAATATACTTATGTACTTTTTATGAATTTTTTTTGGCTGGAAGAGTCAATTCAATTTCGTGGTGATTGCAAGCAAATATGTTATTGGTAGTTGTAAATATTGAGTCCACATTGGGATGGAACATGAAAGGAATATTACCATTACTTGTCAATTTCAACAATCTTGTCGGGCACGTTGCGCTTGCCTTTTGACGTAAAAGAAGGGAAAATTTGGTGAGTGAAATACGATGGTTCCACGGAGATTCCTTTAGTCAACCCCTATCCTGGCCCTCGTCAATCGTTCTATGGTTTGGGCCAGGCCCAGCCCTCTCAACATGAAAATTTTATCACTGATTAACATTGATAATACAGTGGAGTATATCAACTGTTAGGCAGCCAACAACTCCTGCTTTACAATTCAAAATGGGAGCCTTTTATTCATTAAGAAATTAAAATGCCTATTTAGGAACCAAGAAAACAATATTTACCTACCCATTTTCATATTTATTTTAGGTTCAATATAAATAAAACAAAAAATTTATTAAATTATAATTCAAATATAAGTATTAATTATAAATTATATTTTTTATTTTTAAAATTTTATATATAATTTACATTAAAATTTTATATTATTTTTATATTACATAAATTAATATCACAATTAATATCTTCAAATAAATACAATTAATATTAAATTTTTTTAAAGAACATACAAAATCAAAACCAAAATAAGTAGTATGAAATTTCAAACTTGATTGAATTATTATATGAAGCATTTTCACATGAATTGATAGGAAATCAAGAAATCATATATTTCAAAAAAATTAGAAAAATTTTCTATACAAAATTATATTTGTATTTTCTATTTACTATAAGGGTTAAACTGAAATTACAGAAATGCCATCACATATATTTTTTTACCAACCGTAACTCCCGTTTACAAAGCTCCAGTCTTTTTCTTTCTCACAGATTCAACCCTCCAAAGCAACAAATCCGCCGTTGAATATCGAAGATACCCTTTTACTCGCTTACTGATTTACTTTTTTTATTTGATGTTATTCAGTTCTTTTTTTTTTTTTTTCTGTCTGCTTTTTTTGCATATCAACTCTACAATCCTTGCTTATCATGATCTCTACTGAGACTCTTCAAAACCATTTTTTCTATCTGGGTTTTTCTTGTTTTGTTGAAAGTTATATTCTTTTTCTACCAAATCTAACACTACCTGAATCTGATCTTGCCTTGTCCATTGACTTCTTTGCTGTGTTCCTTTTAAAGTTTTTATCTTTTATGTTTCTCTGTTGCAAAGAGAATAATTTTAATTTTGTTTCTTGGTGGGGTGATCAGCTCTTTGTCTTTAATATTTTGAATAATTTGCTTCGTTGGGTATGTTGGAGATTTGAAACATCTGTTGTTCGTTGGTTCTGAATTTGTTGCTTGTTTTAAAGGAATTGGGAACTGGGTGGTTGCTAATTTTACTTAATTAGTATGCTGTGTAATTGTTTTTAAATTGGAAATTTTGCTGCCTCCAAAGGAAACTAACACGTTCTAATTCTTTGAACAAAGGCAAATGGGCTATCATATTTAGCTTGAAAATGTTGAGCTAAAAGCCTGGCTCTAGCATCAAACATGGTGCTTAATTACTGACATGAAAGAGAAGGTATAGTGAGAGAAACTCTGGCCTAACTTTGATGATTAATGTCAGTAAAGGGTGAAACTTGAGAGTACGATGAGGCAGTAGGAGAGAGTCTGGTAGTAGTGAAAAGGAAGTTCTTCTTTAGGTAGATAAACTTACCCTAGATATAGTGATAGAAAACTTATCATAATGCCGTTGTTATAATTTTTTTCCCACAATACTAGCCTCCCATTCCCAACCCTAACCTAGTATAGGTCGAGCAAAAGGAGCAAAGGTCTAATAAACTTGGCAGTGTTGCTAAAGAAGTTGTTTATGAATGCGGTTATCTTATTAATTCTGCTGCTTGTATAAGGTTTACTTGAGAAACATTAGAGATTAAAAGTTGGTTTTTTGAACAATTCATTGCCGGTTGAGGTATTATGGTGAAAGATTCTTAAGGTTGGAAATTTGGTTGATGCTTGGCAAAATTTGGTGCTAACCTATGTTTATTCTAGTCTATGTAGTTTTTTATTGGTTGCTTTGAGTTGTAGCTAGAAGATAAAGATAGTTTGTAATTTATTATTCTTGTCTGTGGGTGGCAACCATTTAGAGAGAATATTTGTATTTCATATATTTTTATGATCTTTAGAATAGATTAACTTCCCACCAATTTCAAAGTTGTGTCTTACTTGTATATACTTGAAGAGGATCATTCTACTTGTCATGTGAGATTTTGTCATTTTTTATCAAGAAATCTTGTGAGAGTGCCATCTTTTCAAGCTCACTGTAGGATATTGGCAGAAAATTCTTGTTTTTTGGAATGGAAACCAAGGTATCCTGAGCTCTAATATCTTTTTTGGAATTCTTAACAACCATAACTTCTCAAACCTTAATAATATTTCAACATACTACCTCAACTAGCCATAAGTTGTAAAAATAAAACCAATTTCTAACCCCTCAACCTATCTCAAGTAAATCTTATACAAGCAACATCATTTGGAAACCGCATTATCAATCAACTCTTTTTAATGCGAAAGTCCATTACTACTAGACTCACTTTTTCTACCTTCTTTCTCTATTCTCAGTCTTTACTAACTTAATTGTTAGAGAGTTTGGGTTGAGTTAAACTCCGACTTCTCTCACTTTCCCTTCTTTTTTAGGCATTAGAGCATCGTTATTGATGGTAGAACCAGATTTTTACCTTAAAAGTAAATATTGACATTTCGTTACCTGGTACAAGCCTTGCTTTTGGTTTTGGTCCTGATTGTTTTCCCTTTACCATAGCATTTGCATTCCCCCAAGCATTTTACCTGCCTTAGGTACTTCGTAAAAGTCAGCCATTTTAACTGGTTTTTTTTTTCTTTTTATTTCATGTGACCAGTCCATAGCAATATGTTTTCAGAGAGAGTTTTTGATGCTTCCTAAGGATAGCCTCAATATATGACTAGGATAGGAAGTATGTCTCCTAACAGTCTCAACCATAGAGCTGCTGTTATTGGCATTGTTTTGAAACATAAGGAGAAGTTTCCAATCTTCTTTAATTTGATTATTTTTCTTTATTTATTTACCATTTAAAGCTTCAACTTTATAAAAAGGAACTAGAAAACGTATTCTGGATAAAGTTGATTCTAATATTTTTCTTTAGGGTTGTATAAAAATGGGTAGTGGAGAATTTGTAAACTGAGTAGCTTGGTCTGAGTAGCACTTACACCCAACCAAAAAGAATTTGTAAACAGAAGGTGTTCCAGGCCTCAAGATCTCTCCAAATGTTGTGCTTGTCATGAGTATTGGTTTCATAGCTTTTGTTGCCATTCTTCATTGCATGGGCAAGCTGTATTTTGTTCATAGAGAGGCTTGAAAGCATGTCGAACATTAGGAAACTAAATTCAACAGGGTTAATTTGGGATTTTAAGTTACAATCTAAACTTTTTTTTTCCTTTTTGATGAAAAACGAATCTGTTTTCAAGGTACAATATATTTTCAATGGTTAAAAGAGGTTTGGCTGTCATTTTTCAGTTTATTTGAGGAAGATGGTGCAATTCATATTCTTATCAGATTAGTTTTTAGCTCAAATTCCTTGGAGAACTAGAATTGCCATTAACTTGATTCTGTATTTTCGTTACCAATTTTGAATAGTGGAACAGTATAAACATGGGCATAATACATGTGCAATAGGTATGGTTTCTATCAACCTTAGATTTTGATGTACAACTTTACACAGACAGTCCAGCAGAGAATTTCTATGAAATTAAAGTTGAGAAAAAGTTTCTTTTTGAGTCCTGACCCATATGTTCTTATTGTTCTAACACTATTTTTTCACATGTCCCCAACATTTATTGAAGCGGATGATAGCCAGACTGTCATCAACATAATTAATTCTTCTGCCTTTGCACAAAATCTAAAAGAATATTCCCTTCAACTCGTTTGATTGTTCTAGAGTGTTTGTAATGCAATGTCAGTTGACTTTTCGATCTGGGATTTCTGTTTTGCTTTTCAAAGACTACTTCAAGTTTGTTTTATGGAAAGCAGAAAGGGATTTAGCTTTACTTGAGTATAAACAGATCAGAGCATTTCAGTTCTGGTCTGAAATGAAACCAACCCCCTTCCCATCTCTCTCCTCCTTGATTACATGATAAAATAAGACTATGTAACAACAGCAAGTGCATGAGAATCATATTGATTCATGACTGATAAGGCTTAATTAGTACAAAGATCATACCAATTTTCCTTTGTACAAAGATACAACATAAACCAAATTAAGACGATGTCTCCTTCCTTTCCTTTCCTTGTAGCAACTTGCCTGAGAAATCCTCAGTAAAACAAGTCATGACCCACTAATGATAAATAAATCACTTTACCCCTCAAGGTGGCATGCACATGAGGGATAGTTCAAGAAGCTATTATCCCAACATTTTTCAGAATGCATGCCTTGTAACAGGCCACTTTACCATAAAGTCAAATCATTTTTTATTGTCTAGTGAAAAAAATTTTTTGGGGTTTTGGAAATTGTGATATTTTGTCATTTACTCCATACATTTCTGAGCCAAATTTATCTGGTAGCATTACATTTGAAAGCAATCCATAGTAGGCAAAGTGTAGCCATAATCTTTTACGTAAAGTCTCTTTTTATGCCAATTTCCTTAACTCTTCAGCCAGAACTGAAAATTACAATTACAGTTGATGGGGTTATAGGATTCATGTCACTTATATACCCTTATAATTAAGAATTCAACATGCGTACCTGTATAAATATATATATATATATAAAAAGAAATTTCTTGACAAGAGTAACTGATCTAATAAAAGAACAAACTGTCATTTTCATGTCTATTGCTCATATACAGAGAGCATAAGCAGTTTCTTACATGACACATTAACAAGAAAGGGAAAACCCATAGTTTTTATAAGAAAAGAAAAACATGACACAACTCGAAATAGCGAAGTCCTAACTTCTCAAACCATATTTGCATCTGCTCCATTGAAACATAATTAAGGTAAGGAAAAAGATAACCCTGCTGGAGTACTTTTAGATTGCTCTCAAGTCTCAACTAGCCTTGCGGAGGAGGGCCAAGTATGTAACCAGTTTTGGGGTTAGTATTTGGCCCTGGATCTTTATAATCCATTATTTCAATCATCTCCCTTGATGTATCTGCAATTCCCTGCTAGCCAAAAGATTTTAAAAAACCAATTTTAGCTCCTAAAAATTGTAAATAATTAAAGAAAAGAGAAAAACCAACCTCGAATTGAGCTGTGGATTCTTCGAACTCAACCGTCTCCATCACTTTTCTACCAAATACTAGGAACAAAAAAGAAAGTATAAGACTAAAAAACAAACAAAAAGAATCAAAGAAAAAACATCAAAAGAAAACAGATTCCTAGAAAACAAAAACCCAAAAAACAAAGTGATACCTTGAGAGAAGGAGAGAACCAAAAGCATTGAAAGAAGTAGTTTGAGAAACCAAGACCGACCCATTATTTCTTGAACAATCCTGGAAAATGGGTAGTTCTCAGATTTTATAAAAACATGAAGAAAAGAAAAGATAGTTTAACAGGCTTTTGTTGAGAGTTTCTAGGAAACTGCTAGGCTTCGGCTTCTGCAGATCCAGTGAAAGGACTTTAAAGCATGTTTTTTCTTCAATATATATAGAGTGAGTACGTAAATAGTGAAGTCTACAAAGGACCATTGTTTTCAAAATCCTGATTTTTGGTTTTTTATTTTAAAAGGCTTTGGCTTTAGACTTGGGAAAATGAAAACTGCCTTTGTTTTTCAGCAAGAAAACGAGGCTTCAGTGTGGTTTTTTGTTTTTGTTTTGTTTTTTTGTTTTTTTTTTTTACTGCTTTGGAGAACCCACTTTGGATGATGTCAAGGTGCGTGGGAGAATCTTTCCACTGACAACTTTCATTACTTTTTTTTTTTGCAATAATTTTTGGTGGGTATAGACTTTGCAGACAATGGCCTCTGGCAGAATGGTATATGTTCTGATACAGGGTTTAACAGATTCTTACAGCTAATTGAAATATTATATTTAATAGAATTGGTTTCTTTTAGAAGATTTCTTTAATGTAGAAGAAACAAATTAAAAGGAAAAAAATAAATTTTTATTATTGACAGATCACTTACAGTGTATTTTGCGATTGGTTAAGAGAAAAAGGTTGAGATTGAAACTTATCATAATTGCTTTTTGTGTATTAATTTGGTCAAGTAGGAACAACTTTGACGCAATTTTTAATACTTTTGAAGATTTGAATTCACTTTTTTAAATATAAAATATATACAAAAATCATTCAATTAAATATTTTTTAAGTTGTTTTAATATGAACTCAAATTTTTCAAACATATCTCAGACATATTGACGTAAAGCTTTCATCATGCTAAAAACTTGAAAATTTTCATATACAAATCCCCTAAATTGTTTTTGTCCTGAGTGCATCACAAAAAATATGTAAATTTCACAAATATATCATGTGCTTTAAAGACGAATTAAAAATATTTTATAAAATTTAAAAATTAATATTTAATTATTTAATAATTAATTATATTATTTATGTACCCAAAACCATGATTTTTTGCATTTATTTTCAAAATCTCTTTTTTTTTTGTTTTTTTTCTTCTTCAACAGTTTATTTTTCTCTCACTAAAACATGAACATTTTATTTTTCTCTTTCCAAAACCTAAAAAATGGGATTTTTTTTTTTTTGTCGTGTGTTTTGTGGGTACAATGTGTATAGCCCATAGAAAAGAGAGGACCCTTTTTTAACGCGAGTGTAAGTAAATTGCAAGTATTATTTTCTTAGCACAAGTTTTTACCAACTTTTCATAGAGATATTGGGTTTTGGGGTTTTGATGGATGGATAGGGGAAAGATGTAGATAATTTTTTTTTTGTGAAATTCGTCAAATTTTTTATTAGAAATGATTAAATAAAAATTAAAATTGATAAATTAAAATTTTTTATTATATAGATTATGTGCACAAATTTTGAAAAATTTTGAAAAATTTTTTATATATATTTTTAGATAGATATTTTTAATAAAAATATTAATAAAATTTTTACCATTAAATAAATATCGATTAAATTTAAATTATAAATAATATTATTAATAATTTTTTTACATATTATTAATCTTTCAAACTTTATAAATCTACTGGTTTAAATTTTTTATTAAAATTTTTATTAAATTATTTTTTAAAAAAAATTACACAATATTTACTCAAAAAACTTCATATAAATTTTATCCCACTTCGAATTAGATGCAAACAGGAGTGTTTTGGGTGTTTTAGAATTTGGGTATCAGGCAACACTCTATCAAAGCCTCTGCCCTGTTCCTTTTATTTTTTATTTGTTGATTGCTGTGATCAGGTGCTGGGTATGTGAAACAGTGGCCTGAATCTTTCTGACCATAAGAAATTCTGAGATTGGGGAGGTGGCAAGGGTGACCATAGGTGGAGTTGCAGAGATGGGAAGGAGAGGATGATAATAACTTAGTTTTTATTATTAATTTTTGAAAAAAATGAACAAAAAATAAATTGTTGAATTTTAGAGAGAAAAAAAGAATAGATTGTTTTAGGAGAAGGAAAAATAAAAGGAAAAAAACTTTTAAAAAAAGGAAAAAAATCATGGTTTTGTTCAAATAAATCATGAGTAATTATGTATAACTTTTTAAAATTTATGGGGGCATTTTCAATCCATCCTAAATTACAGGTTATATTTTTTAAGTTTACCAAAATGACAAAAAAAAAAAAAAAAAAAAAAACCTACAATGAATTGAATGTATTTAATTTATTCTTATCAAAGTCTGATCTAGGATATGAAGGAATCTAATTCTAAAGGTTAGTCATTTTTCCAAAATCACCTTGAAAATAATTTTTTTTTGGAGGGGGGGGGGGATAACATGAAATAAGTGGTATTACTTAAAACCCTTAAACAGAGATTTGTTCTTGCATGGAGGTGGCCAGCATGGTTTTGTTTGCCCATTGCTTGGTTAAAATAGTGTCTTTTGGGCAATTGGATTCCCATTGTACCACAAATATTGAAACCATTTTTCCAATTTTGCTCTCAATCAAACTTTAATTTGCTATAGAAACATAAGGTAAAAATAAAAATTAGATTAGATAATTTATATATTTATGTCGTGTAAAACATTAAAATTCGAGTATTTGTATCATATTTTACTTAAAAATTATATGTCACAATTCGTATCGATACAAAATATAAAATGTATTTTTTGTTTTATTAAATTTATATATAATTATTACTAAAATTTTAAATTATATTACTTTCATATCTAATTTTTATATTATGTTTATGTTGTGTCATGTCTTAGATTGTCAAATCTAATAAAAATCAAAAGAGAATAAATTTCATTACCCATTTATCCATGTTCTTATGTTTCCTTAAAATAAATTAAAAGAATGATTAAAAACAATTACATTAAACAAAATTAACTTCCTATAAAGGACCAAACTTCTCATTACATTTGATAGGATAGGTCAAGACTCCTTAAGAATTTTAGAAATGGAAGTAGCCTAATATAAATTAGTAATCTCATAAACTTGAGATTTAGTTTCGTTTGTTCATATAACCACTCTAAAAAAATGGCTTTTTATTGATCTAAAATTTAAATTTTAACACATACAATCCTTTATTTATTTTTAAATTCAGATTTTCTTTACAAAAAAAAATTAATAATCTCGTCATAATCAAGATGATAAGGCATGCAGCAGGTCAAGTTTTAATCAATAAAACCATATTATACCTTTGCTAATCATTTCCCTTTACTAACCAACTAGGCAACTTTGCATTTTCTTACATGTGTTTGTAATTATCTAATTTGAAGTCATCAAACAATATCCATAACTTTCATTGGCCATTATTTTTTTTTCCTTTTCACTAAGGATGAATCTTGTTTGAAGTAATCATACAATATCCATAACTTAGCTTCTTAAAATTATTCTAAATTAATTGATTCTATGTTGAACTTTATGAAGACATGAGTTCAATAAGTGAAATTTTTTTTATATATTTGAGACTTTAATGAATTGAATTTTCATTATTGAAATTAAGAATTTAATATGTTATCAATAGATTATATGATTAAAACTAAAATTAAAAATTTTATATTTTACCAACAAATCACACGGTCAAAAGTTCAGTTAGGGTTTTTTTTTTTTTGTATTTTTTTATCTAGAGTGAAGTACAAGTGCATCACATGAATAATTAGGTTAGGTTTCATCCCACCGAGGGATGGGTAGGCAGCCAAGTTGGCTTTGTGGAAGTCTTGCTTTTTAGGCAAAGTATAGCTTTCAATCTCCACTTAAGTATATTATAAATGGTTGTTTTTTAATGGACTTCTCTTTCTTTAATTATTATTATTTTTTGGTTAGCTAATACTATCAATGATACTTTGAACCAAGAACATAGTCTCTCTACATTCCATTTGAAGAATGAATAACTGAAATTTAAAAAAGAAAAACTTTGAATAAAGAAAAGTTAGGAGAAGAAAAAAAGATTAATTGGAACAAAATATAGAAAGCTATTTCATCTGATGGTTGAATTATCAATTAAAGGTAATAAGAAATGAGATTGTGAAAGTTAATCTTTGTAGTATTATTTCCTTGAATTTAATTTTGTAGAGTTATCATGAAATCTTGACGTGATTTAATTACAATCACAAAATTTTAATTGCATTTGAAGTTATCTAATTAAAATATTTTAAATAAAACTTATTTATTATGAATTAAAATTTTATGATTGTAATTAAATCATGTTAAGATTTTTGTGATAACTCTAAAAAAACTTAAGCTAAAGGTTAGTCATCAAGCACTTGTTCTAGTTTGGATAACTTAGAGAAGTGATCTTCTTCTTGACATGGCAAGTAGCAGACAAAGAATAATATTATAGCATAGGGTATACTTTATGATCCCAAAGCTCAGTGATTAATTTGCGGTACTTTGTAAAGAGGTTCAAATTTAGTAATTTAAATAGTAGTTATTAATTTGAGCTTTAATTAAAATAAAGCAGAATAAAGTAAGTTGGCAAGTTAGATTTTTAGTTTATCAGAATCACAGAGGATAGAAAGGAACGATTTGATCGTCAATAAGCTATTAATTTAGTATAGTTTTAAAATTAAAGATTTTGCATTCGAATCCAATCGTAAAAAAAAAGATTAAAAAAAAAAGAAAAGATTTGATAGACTGTGAGATTTGGATGTTTCAATGAAGTTAAGAAAGGATTATGTTTGTTGCTTGGGGTTGAGGAAGCTAGGATTTTTGGCCAAATTAGACAAATTTAATTTGGTAAGAACTTTTAATTAGGATCAAGACAAGGCTTAACACTTTGAAAAGAGCTCATTTATCAGCCCTTAAGAAAGGATCTATTCTTTTATAGGATGTTTATCTAGGCCCATCCCAACATTGGTTTCCCAGCAGTTGGGGTTGGGGGGCTTGGGTTCTCATTGTCTTTCCAGACAGAGGCTTTTCTGTGATTGGCTCCCCCATCTTACTTTTATAAAATTATAATTATAATTAAGTATTATATTTATATAATTAATTAAATAATTAACTATTATAACATAATTAAATTATAATTCCTAATAATTAAACTAATAAATTAAATTAAATTTATATGTTTGTGAAAATATAGTGATAACAAACTTATTTCTTTTAAATTGAAAATCACTTACAATAGGTAAACTCAAATTAAAAAGTTGTAACGTTTAGATATAAATAACTTTTGTTACTATATATTCAATAGCTATATAGAATAAATAATAATATATATGAATACAATAAAATTAAATTTGAGATATTCAAATTAATTTATTTAAAAAAATCAAAATTATTAAAAAAATAATACAAGTATAAAAATATTTAAAAAAATTTTGGGGTTCTGGCTCCCTTATAGACCTCCAATGTATATATGAACCTGAACCTTAGCTAGTTGACTTTTTAAGCCACCTTTAAAAAGTGATATTCATATTTTTCTTTATTCTTAAGCTACATCATATTCAAATTACAATACGTGTAGCTAATTTTTTTTATTCTCAACTTGAAGCCGGGTTATATAGTATTTGTTCTGGTTTTTTATTTTGGTTTTGCTTTATCTGCACTAAGTATGATATTGCTGATTAGAGGGGAAAAGAAAAGAAAGGAAAACTTTATGATCAACTCCCCACCTTTTGGTACTACTTGTTTGGATTCTATGGTTAAGGAAATGGAAAGGTGCTGGGCGTTTGCTTATAAGAATTCAAGTCTATCTGCCGAACAAGGGCCTACATGGACTATTTTGTTTTCCAAGTCGCACCCTATTTCTATTCTACCTTGAACTCCACCTCAACCAAACCCCAACCAAATTGAAGCTTTAGCAGATTATTATACTTGCTGGCTGCTGCTTTGGCTTCAATCAATCCGGTTTAACTATACTGCTGGATTTTTACACACAAATAGACAACTAACAACCTTCATCCAATCTTTTGACATTGATGCATGCTTGTACTGGAAGGCTGTGTATCTTTCTTTCCAACTGTAGAGAAAATAGCATAGTGGCAGTGACACTGGGTTCTATATCATTTTATGAGAATCAGAGAATCTGCTTTCATTCATGCATGAGAATCTAGATTTTTAAAGAAAGTACAGAGATGCCTATCATGGCAATTTAAGGTAGATTGAGCAAACATTACCAAAAATATTTGTAAGAGAATAAGAAGATTGACTTCAGTTTCCAATTTTATTTAAATACAACTGGAATTTATGGAACAGAAACTTGTCCTACCTATCACCATTTCATATATATTATGTACATAACCTGCAAACCATTTAAATGAAAGCAAAAAAAAAAAAAAAAAAACTGCTCATACTGCATTGGGGAAAAAAAATGAACCCAAAAACAAAAAGAAAAATCAGTTTCTATTTCAGCTAAACACGCTGCCTTCAAAGGATATGACAGGAAACTCCCCTTCTGTTCTCCTCAGTTGGCCTGCTTTGAGAGTTGGTTATAAAGAGGGATGGCGAATGAATATGACCCGGTGGCTAATGAAGTTGGACTGAATTTGTATGGAATAATTAACACCACCAAGCTGTATGCAACGCCATATACTAATTAAAAATCGTAATTTACACAATCATGAGCTCTCATGGAAGTTTATTGACCTAGATAATGCTGCTGGATTTGCCTTTTACATTTTTTTTTCATTACATTTTATTTAATGCTCTCCTAATTACAAAGTAGTCCTATCGTTTCATTTTTTTTTATCTATCTTTTTTTTACATGTTTCAAAATTAATTTTTTTAATATTTAAAACTCTTATTTTTTATGATTTTTTTATATTAAAAACCATTAAATTTCAATTTTATAAAAAATTTTAAAATTTAATATTAAATATATTAAATTAATTTTTTAAAAAACTTTGTAAAAATTAATATTACACAAAGTATTTAGTAATTATTGAAATGCTTTTTCAACCGAAAAGCTATGGCCTGAAAGCTGAAAAATCCTTCAGTTTCGTTGTCTATCAATGACAAAAATAAATAAATAAATGTTGTTACATCTTCTCTCCTTCATCTATTTGAATCGGAAGTCCGGAAGCATGAAAAAGAGCTCAAAGTCTGATTTCTTTTGACCCAAACGCGCAACAAGAATGTGTTGAAATTCTTAGGTCAAAAAAGTTTAGCTCTTTGTTTTCTTTTCTTCTTAAGGTGGCGGCGTAGAAGTCAATGAGTTCGGCGTTGGACATTTTGTGAAAATCTGGATTAACTATTGGGTGAGTAATCTTTGGTCCGATGGAGACTTGTAACTGTATATAGAATTGGAATCGTTAGTTTTCTCGAGTCTTGATTTGGGAAACAAATATCCAAAGGGAAAAAAAATGCATATGTGAAAATCGTGATTTCTGTAGTTGATTGCTGGATTTATTGTCTTTTTTGGGTTTTAGAGATAGAAAATGTTTGAAGAAATGGGAGAAAATGGAGTGTCAGAGAGAAGGGAACACCAAAGAGGCCTTTCATTTCATGTCTATTTTAAAATGAACAGAATTTTCCACAATTAAAGTTCCATTATCTATTTCATATCCATTTTTCATGTTTATATAAAATACTTTCGATTTTTTTTTGGCTAGAAAATACTTTAGAAATTTAATATTTAAAATTTCTAAATTTCAAAAAATCTTCACATTTTTTAACAATATTTTTCAAAAATAAAAATATTTAATATATGTGATAAACAAGTAACGACCAATAAAAATAAAACATAAGTGATTAAAAATGCATTTTAAAATGTTATTGTTATTTCAGGTTAAAAATTAAGTAAAAGATTTGATTTTTTTATTATTTTTAAATATTTTATTTAATGGTCTATTAGTTTTTAATTTAATAATTAACGACGTTTAAATAAATATTAAAAATTAAATTTTGAATTAAATTTTTTTATTTATATTAAGATTTTATCATTTTAATGTAATAAAAAAAATTTCTTTATCGGTCAATACATAATTCTGTTTACGAAAAAAATTTGATTCTCACCCTTGTTCTCTAAATAAAAAAATAAAGTAAAATAAAGCATGAAGCCAACCTTTTTCAAGCCTTCTCCGATTTTTTTGACGGGTGTTTAGAATCCCGTCGTCAGAGTAAGGGTAGAAAATAAAGGGCAAAATTTTTTTTGAAAAAATATTTAACCCACAGAAATAAAAATCCACGTCACCTTTCGATTTGATGGGCTCCACCAACGAATTCAAAGATCAATAGTTTATTACATCAGCATCATATTCTTATGTGGACCCATTTCCAAAAAGTAAAGTGAAAAAAATCCCTCTTCTAGTGTGCTCACACATGTCCAAATTTTTACACTTGTGAACCCTTTTTCTTCATTTTATTTATAAATAATTTTTTTTTTAAATGCAAATGAAGAAATTTTTTTTTCTAGTGGCTGACTAGTTTCCCGATTGGGTGGAGGTTAGCTCTAGAATTGACACGTGTGATTCGACAAAAAATAGAGCATATCTTTTCTAGCCTTTACTCGTGTGAATTTTGATTTGGTAAAGAAAAATAGAAAATTAGGAATTTAGGACTAATAAAAAAATAATTTAAAGCCCTTAACCCGTAGCTCAAATGGACTTACTTTTCCAAATCTGTTTTCTAGGTGTACAGGCTAGTTGACACGTGGATATAGATTTTTTAAAATAATAATTTTATATGGATTTTTATTTTTTTTTTGTACAACTTTTTTACAATATTTTATTTTATTAGTATTTTTTTCTTGTCCGCATAATAAGCTACACGATGAATTTCTAGTATTGGTTTTTATTAATATTCAATTAACCATTAGTAAATAAGTTTGATTTTTGTTTAATTATATTTATTTATTAATTTTAAAAACTATCATAAATAACATTTAACATTTTCGAATTTATTAATTAAATAAATAAATTACGAACCTATTAAAATTTTTTTATGTTCAATTTATTTATGTTCCAAATGTAAATGAATAGAATATTCCATAAATAATTAATGAATAAATTTAATTCTCATTCGTTTATATTCATTTAGTAAATTTATCAAATAATCATGAATAATATTTTAAAATTTAATAATTAAATGAATAAATTATTTATATAATAAAATTTGTTTATATTCTATCGTGTTGTATCCCTACTTATGTAATGCTTGGACAATTCTATGTTTGGCTTGAACTTTGTTTGTTGTTGTAGCTAGTTGCTTTATAACAGGTTTTACTTTCTTTTGAAAAATAAATTTGTTTATTCAAAAATGTATATATTAAAAAAAAATTTAGAAATAAGGATGACTAATTATAACACTTATTAATTAGTGAATAAAAAAGTACGTTGATGCAACATTTTAATTTGAAGTCTTTTTTATAAAAATGCTAGATTTATTTATATAATTTCTTCATTAATTTTGCAGAAAAAATCTTTTTTTTTTGTGGGCTCTTGTGTCGTTGTGATCAATATTTTGTTAGCCACTAATGATAATTCCATTTGTTTTGATTTATTTGCTAGTGGATAACCCATTTGATAATTTTAGACCCAGTTTTTTAAAAGGGCCCAAGATCTTGCGCTCAGCCTATTTCCATCACATTTGGGATTAAAGCCCAAAAGAAAAGAGTTGTAGTTTCCCAATGGCCATCACTTTTGGACCTAAAACTCATTCCCAGCACTAACGAGTTTGAGTTTCAAATGACATGACTTGAGCGACTCGGGGTGGAGGAGGCGGAAGAGAGAAAGAAATGAGAAAAAGAGTAACTACGTTAATTTAATTATTCTATGTTGGAATACATATAAATAAAGAAAATGAAATTAAATCAAAAGAAAGAAAAAAAAAGTGTTTTTTTTTTTAAAAAAGGTATATGTATCTCTTATTCAAATAATTAAAATTAATAAAAAAATTCTAATAATTATTGTTTGGATTAAAAAAAAAGAAAATAATTTATTATAATTTTTTTTTAATTATAACATTTTTTTATAAAATAACATATAATGTATAAATATATTTTTATACTACCTAACTTATATAAATAAATTTTTTTAAACAAAATTAAACATGTTTAATACAATAAGATATATTAGTTAGTTATTAATTTACTATTAATTTTATATTTAATTTAATCTTTTAATTTATTCTGACAATAATTTGACTTGCTTTATTATTAAGAATTAAAAAATTAAAAAATATTTATAAATTGTGATGTTATATAAAATACTCATAAAAAATTATTTTTGTAGGTAATATCAATTATATAATCAAATCTAATGTGATAATAAAAATATGAGTATAATAATCTTTTTATAAAAATAAAATTTTTTCACCTTTTCTTTCATTAGTTTTTTTCTTAAAATTAAGATATTAAAAAAGGGATAATTATAAAAAAATTAAAGGTTATTGAGTTTTCACATTTTTTCTCTTTTATAAATTAAAAATGTATCTAAACGAAAAAATAATAATTTTTTTGTTTCAATTATTTTCCTTTCCTTTTTCATCCCTCAATACAAACATAGTGTAAAAGTAAAAAAAAAATATTATATATAATGAGGTGTGTTGATAAATATTTCGGATCAAATTGAGGTGGGTTTTATGCCTCTATTTCTACTTTGAACTATTTCTTTAAAAAAATTGATTTGATTTAAAATTTGATTTTTTGAATAAATAAAATCAATTTCATAGAATCAAGTCAAAATTAGATAAATTCAAAGATCAATCATCCATATTCAAATATTCTTTTTTTATTTTTTTTAAAGAAAACATAATTATTTTAGTTTAAGTTTGATTTCTTTCTATTATTTTTTCCCTTGCTTGAATTTTGATAAATTGATATTTTTAAAATCAGATGTTTTCTTTTATTAGTTATCACAAATATGGAGGAAGAAGATTGTTATGTTCAACCTAACTAAAGGACAACAATGATTAACGAAAATCTAAATTTTCAAGTTTCGATCTTGATGAAAACTTTTTTGTTTGAATTCATTTAAAAAAGGGAGAAATTTGTGTAAAAAGACTTGAAACTATTTTTAATCAAAAAAATGAGGAAAAAAAAAACGACAAAAGAGATGGTGGACCCAAGCCCATAGAATGCCCCCACAAAATCATGAAAACTCAAGTCTTCAAAAAAGCCCATTGTAATAATCAAAATACCAACAGAAAATAAGAAAGAATTCCATTCTTGTTTTTGTCTTTGAACGTGTCTGACCCTCCTTGCAACAAATACATATAACACACAATTACACAAACAAGCCAGAGCTCTTATGTTAGCTCAAATTTTTTGTGATAAAGGAAAAAACAATGCCAAAATGTTAAAAAAGACTCTTGCGTTGTCCTTTACTCTCTCTCAATAGCCGGCCTTTATTGGGTTCCTTTTGAGTTGAAGGAATTTAATCATTTGGATACTGATACAATCACCTGATCTTGAGGTGGAAATAATAAAGTTGTTTCCTTTTCGAGTTTTTATGAGGTGGGTTTGATCCGGATTTGGAGTTTGGATGGAAGGAAAATTGATAGAGTTTCAATTTTTCTTTATCGGGTTCTCTTTCTTTTTGGATTTAAAATTCTGGGTTTGATTTGAAATGGTCTATTTCCGTAGCTCAATCTCAGTCTGCAACTCGGTTGACCAGTCTTCTTCAGCTACAATCATGGCCAATTCTGCGAATTCAAATGATTTTGTGTTGAACTTCAAATCATCAGCACCAAGGAACAATTTTTACAAGAAACAAAAGGTATTCAATGCACCAAGTTGTTTAAAAATTCCATCTTGTGAAAGATCAAGATCTGCTGCCATTGATGCTGTCATCTTAATTGTTGTAACTGCTGCTTGTGGATTCTTGTTGTTTCCAACTATAAAGTGTATATCTTTGAAATTGATTGAATTTCTTGGAGCTGCCTTTTATTTAGTTAAAAAGGAAATGATGAGAGCTCCAATGATATATGGATCTATAGGACTTGGTTTTACTTCTGCTGCAATAGCTGCTTGGGTTTTGCTTCTGTGTACAACTAGGAAATGCGGGAATCTTTACTGTAAAAGGCATAGGAAGGCGGCCGAGTTTGATATTCAGTTGGAAACTGAGGAGTGTGTCAAGAATTCCAGCACTTTGGTTAAAGATGTTGTTAAAAAGGGACTTTTTGAATTGCCACGTGATCATCATAAGGAATTGGAAGCTGAGCTAAAGAAGATGGCTCCGGTTAATGGAAGAGCAGTGCTCGTTTGTCGAGCAAGGTGTGGATGTTCTGTTGGCAGATTGGAGGTTCCAGGGCCAAAGAAGCAAAGAAAGATCAAGAAAAAGGATTTGGGATATGATAGAGACACGAATTAAAGCAATAAAGAAAGTAGTCATAATGCAGAGAGAAGTGCCTTCTCTAGTTAGTTTAATCAGAACTATGTTGTCTTTAAATAAGCACTCATGGCAATAAGTTGTAAGGATTATATACAGTTGGTTATAGTGGAGAATGTAACAATCCTTTCATTTATTTTAATCACTATTTATGGTAATTTACTTCTTAAAGCTTATATGTTGGGTTCTTAACTTATTTTATGTAGTTATAGTTTCTAGAATTTCTTTTTTATTGATTATAGTGATTTTTGAAGTTAGAAACTTTATTATGGGTATCTGACTATTATGCATTATGTTGAACTATTTGATTAGTGGTGGTGTTTAAATATGAGAAGAAGAAGATTGATAATTTTTTTTTTTTTTTTTAGATGTAGAATGTTAAATACTTAAGGTAAGTATTCAACTAAAATTATTTGAAAGTTCTTGATTCTGCATAAGATTAAGTACAAGTGTTAAATGTTTTTCCTCATACTAGTAGACCCTTCATATTAATCAGGATAAAAGGAGTAAGGTATACTTTAGGGGTTAATTACAGGGTCTTTTGGAATGTCTTTGTTTGATGTTCTTTTGATCTGTTTTATTCACAACTTAAGTGTTTATACTGTCGATGCCAATAAATAGAAACCAGATTTTTTGTAAGTATCTATTGTTCTATGATCAGTCCTCAAATGATTGCAAGATTTCCAAGTATGTTCAATAGATCTGAACTCTTTCCACCTGCGGTAACTCTGCACAAATTGAGGAGTCTTCGGTTGTCATGTTTTTCTCCTTTGCTAAAACTTCATGCTATGTTATTTATGTTTGCTAAAACTTTCTGTTTCTCCATATTCACCTTGTGATTTGGGGGCAAAAGCCTAGGATCAGATGAGAAGTAGTGCTCAAGGAATTGCATGAGGCAGAAACTATCTAGAGCAGAGATTTGTTACATGATCTTACTTTTTTCAATGGCTGTTGTATTTAGTTTGTGCTTTAGGTTGGTAGTTTCTCTTTTCTGTTGCTTTATTTTCAAGCTGACAGAACAATAACAGTCTATTTGGATTGAGGGGAGAGGAAGGAAAGTAAAATAAAGTAAATGAATGTAAAAAAACAAAATTTTTAATCTCTTGTTTAGATAAATTTTTAATTTAAGGAAAGGGAATAAGGTAGAAACCAAATAACTTTTGGTTTCTCTTATAAATCCAATTTTTTTTAATACCCTAATTTGGAGAAAAAGTTAGGGAAAGAAAAGTTAAAAAATATTTTTTTTATAAAAAGATTATTATGTCTATATTTTTAATATATAATACTAAAAATCTAATAAAAAAATTTAAACAGAACTTGTAATTTTATCAAAACTATATTGTAATTTTATCAAAACTATCTCTTTTTTCAAGTAAATTTCACGTATTTTTTTCAATAAAAATTTTTTATAATTTTTTGATGATTTGATTTTAATGAATAGTTAAATATGAATAGATATATTTTTTAGATTTATAAGATGATGGACTAACTCAAAATCTATCAATGCATATTTATAAAATATCTTTTTATTTTATTTAATTAAAAAATATTAATATAACAGTAATTGTGAGGCTAGACAAGATGACAAATATATCATAATCTAAAAATGCTTTAAAATCACAGACAATAAAAGATTATAATTGAAAAAAAATTTCCTAGTGAATCATTTCTTTCTTTTCCACTTTTATCTATACAATAATAATAATTATTATTTCTTTATTGATTTAATTATCTAAATAAAAATTACATGTATCATTTAAAAAAAAAAATTTATTTATTTTATTTATTAATATTTATCCAAGTAAAGGAAAAAAAGAAATATGTGCTGGAGCACTACAGACAACCCGTTCCGCTCTTGCATTTCCCTGAACAAGTCATATTTTTTTTGTTTTACTGTAGAATTAGGCAACACTCTAGAAACCAAAACTGGGATTTGATTTTATCATCTCAGTTGGAGAAGTAAGTGATGGCTTTTCATATTTTGAAATAAACATATTTCGTACTCCTAATTTAAATCATCAGAGTTCAAATAGATTTTTAATTTAATTGATTAAAACTTAAATCCGAATAACATTAAACAATAACAAAAATTTCTCAATTTTTGAGAGATCTTAAACCCATCTCTGTCTGGCCGGCATCCATGAGATTTTGGCCACAGTTTTTGCCAGAACAAAAAACTTAAAGGGGGCCATGTTCATTTTTCCCTTTATCCTTTAGCTATAAGGACAGGGGATGATGGTGATTGCTTCACAAACAATGCTACTTCGCCCAAAATCATATAGGAAAAGCTAAAACAAGAAGCTTTGTTTAGTGGCTCACGTTTGTTTGGCAACAAAAACCAACCCCAAGACACCACCTGCCTACCAAATTCACCATTAACACTATGTTTTTTAAAGAAGGAAAGTGGAGGAAAAAGTAAAGGAAAAGAATAGGAAAGGAAATTCCCAGTGATCTCTATTCACTTTAGTCCCTTCTTCTAAGGGGTAAAAATGAAAATATACAAATTTTTCTTTTAAAGAAAATGAAAAACTGATTCGTTTTAGTTGCAATCCATGTCTTGGGCTGAAGTCATTATCATCACCTTGACCCGAACCTGACTGTTCGGAAACCCGACCCGAACCGGCCATAACCATCATGCTAGCAAAGCTAGCCAAAGCTAAAACCGATTGTACAAATCCCAAACCAATCTCCCCACCTTCCAAACTCCCATGACCACTGCCACCGCCTCTGCTTTCCGCCTCCTCACAGGGCATCAAAAACCGACAAACAGGCCATGACCCGTGGATCAGCAGCCACTTTTCAACACAACCCGAATGAACACGTGCTTGCAAGGTATCTCCCCAGCTTCTTCATCAACTTTAAATTCTTCCAAACAAATGCCATTCCCTTTCACTTTTATCCTTGGCATCACTTCGATGGAAGCTTTCTAAGCCGGGACAGGTCCTGGTTTATTCTCCTCGCCGCCGCCGAGGTGGATCACGACGTAGACAACCCGAGAAGTCTCTTGGGTTTGGGTAGGAATATCCGCCATGTTAATGTAAGGAAATTGGAAAAACAAAGAAGAAAAAAAAAACTTTATTATGAAATTAAAATAGGAAGGAAAGAGAGGATTTTTACACAGGATTTGATTGATGTGGCTCTGGAATGTTCGGGAAGAACGTAGATACGAGGATATTAATGACTGTCATACGAGATTCCGTTAAAGAGCTGCTAGAAGTTTCTGTTTCATCCGAAAATACAGGGGAAGATCTGGTGACGTGGCAAAGCAGATGACACGTCAGATAACGCATGGAAACTAAAAGCAAGCTATATAATGGGCCCGGACTTTTTTTTTTCTTTTTTTTTTTATTATAAACCTCTCGTGGAATAAAGAAAACAAAAAGAAATTGAAATTGTAACTGTTTTTGATAGATTTGCAAAATCTAATAGGATAACACTATTTTCAGATGCAGTTGTGGAAAAAATTGAAAACATATTTGAATTTCGTTTTAAATTTGGTTTAAATTGATTTTTTTATTCGATTTGAATTAGATATTTTAATTAGGTTTAGATTGATTTTTGGATTATGAAGTAAAAAAATAAAACTATTTTAATGGAATGAAATTATATTTTTATTAATTTTTATACAAATTTTAATTTTTTGTAAAATAAAATAAATGTTTTATATTTAAAATTGTTTGAATATATTAAAAATAATATGAAAATAATAACAAAAAATAATTTTAAAGAACCAATGAATTCAATCAATAGAATTCAATTAAAATCAATTCTATTTCGAAAAATTTTGGATTTGAATTAAAATTTATTTTTAAAAATCTAAATTATTATGCATTAATTGAAATAATCAAACCAAATCCAATTCGATTTATTATTACCTTATTAGGGTTATTTTGTTAGATTATAAAGAGCACTTCACGATAAAAATTAAATTTACATAATTATTTATTATTTATTTCTTTTATTTATATTGTTAAATCCCTAATACTTAATTGAATCCCATATATTTAAGTACGAAGCAATTACATACTTATATATACATTATCTACTTCTTTAATAAAAACAAGCTTTTTTGTAGCAAAACTAACATGGTATCAAAGCAAATCTATTATTATTGTAGTAGGATTATTCATTCTAAAGTCTAAATTTTGGTTTTAATTCCAAGATTAATATCTAAAAAAATCTATTGTCATAAATCAAGCAATTAAAAAAGGACATAACTCATAAGGAATGAGGATGGATATGTAAACATTTTCTAGTGCAAACCTTTTCTGGTGCTATTAGTCTAAACCTTTTATTTTACAAAAGCAAATTGACAAACTATTATAACCCGAGACAAAGGTATGGGTCATGACCCCAAGATTTTTTACCTTGACCTCCTCTTCTTTATTGAAATTATTGTTAAACTCTTTTTTACTAAGTTTTTGCCTTCATTCTTTGATTATAAGATTTAGACTTGAAGATTGCATGCATCTAACCCACTTTTTTTTTTTTTTAAGTAGGTAAGTCGAGGGTTCATTTAACTTGGGATACATCAAAATGTTGTAATTTCCCTTTGAATACTTGGTTTTGAAGATCTTTAATCTTTATAGCTAGGCTACTATTTTTATGAGTATATATAGACGACGAAGTGGAAATAAGAAAATCTACACCATTTGATGAAGTGACATAAAATTTTAAAGGATTTACCATTCATATCAACTCTTTTTTATTTTTACAAATACCTTATTTCTTTCATTCAAAAAGAAGAAAAAAAAAAAAGCAAAAGAAGTTGGTAGATGTAACAACATGCTTTATAAGCTTGAAGTTTGCTTACCTAATTCTTTTTTTTTTTTTTTTGTGAACCTAATTCCTCCTTTTAATTCAACAAAATATGAATTTGGCTTGAAAAATTTTAATGCAAATATATACAATCTTAAAATTTGTTCGTAAAAGAGGTTGCAATTTTAAAAAGAAGAGGATTATAGATATTAAGATTTAAATTTTACATCTTATAGATGTTACTTCTTTAAAATAATCGTATGAACCAATTAAATTATTGATAAAAAAATTTGAATTAAATTTCAAATTCACAATCTACATTTTTAACTTACCATAGAAGTTGTTGCATAATCTTCAATGAGAATTCTTTAATTACAATTAGTGTAAATGAATATATAGAGGTTTTGTTTTCAAAGAGATGGGACATTGTCTTCATAGATATTGACTCGTAATAAAAATGAAACATTCATGATCAATCTTATTGTAATTTAAATTTTCTTGCTTTAAAGTTTTTCTAGAAATTTTAAATGAAAACTAAAGAAATGAGTTCTAAATTTATTAGCTGTCTCATATCATTTAAATGAAGTACACAATTTTTTTTGTTAAAAGAATCATAACTTATTCTTTTTCTTGTATTGGATGAGGCAAATAAGTATTTTTCCATTTCTACTTGGCTTTTGTATTTACTTTATTTACTATTTGAATCTCACTAGATGGTAATTCATGTTCAATTTGCTTTGCTATCTCCATTATTTACAGTGTAGTGGTAAAGTGGAGAAAGCAAGGTAGATAAGTAAGTACTTTCTAAACCACTCCATCTTTATTTCACAAGTGGAGCATTTTTTTTTTTGTCTATTTATGCATGTGATTTGAAAAAAAAAAAATAATTTGTAACATTATTCATGTATCATAGTAGCTGTAAATAGTTAAAATTAGACAATTTTTAATTATCTTGATTAACTTAAAAAAAATTTAGGTCGATAATAATTGTATCATAAAAAACGATTTAATGGTTTAAAAAATATGAGTGAGATTTATATAAAATCTTAAATTTAGATTGAAACATTTTTTTATAAAAATGTAATTGAAAAAAAAAAAAAAAAAGCTTCTCTAGGCATGATGACAAAAAAGCATCATCGAAACATTTCTCCTTTCCAAGGTTTTTTTTTTTTTTTTTGAAATATAATATTTACCAATATTTTTTCTTGGTAACAAGAAAATTTTATGGATGTAAATTACTTGTCTAATTAAGGTATATATATATATATATTTATTTATTTATTTAAAAAAAAAGGGTAGGTTTACAATCACGTCTTAAAAAGGAGTCTTCTAAATACATCATAAAGTTTTCTTTATGCAATCCCAAAAATATTTTTTTAAAAAAACCCACATAGTAATACCAATTTTAACATTTAATAAATCATAAAAATATCCTCAATAACTTATATATTCTAAAATCACTTGTCGTATATCTTGAAAATGGATTTTAGAAAGTTATATTATGTTTTTGGTAATCCATTTCCAAAAAAAAAAATTATGATTATAAAAAATGAATAAATTTTCGAGAATCATATTGCATTCTCATAAATGAATTTCTTTATATTGTTAAAAATCTTTTTTTAGAAATATATAAATGTTTGTTTAAATTTATATTTAATCATAAATTCTTGATAACATTTAATTTTAATTTAAATAAAATAAATACATTTAATTTTAAAATAAATAAAATTAAAATAAATCAATCTCTTTATCAATATCTGATAAAGAAAAATCAAATCTGTCACTGACAATGACGTCAACAAACTAGCAAATTTGGTAGTAAGAATTAGTGATTGAACAATTAAAGGTCTTTATTGTCAAATTTGCTAATCTGTTGATAGCATTGTCAATGTCAATATTCTGTAGGGTGTTCAAGCTCTAACTAGCATGCATGCATACACATGAATCATCGATGTGCCCATTCTTACTTGATCATATGTGTCAATGGAAAAAACATGTTAATTTTTAAGCATGTATGGGCATAAAAGTATTTTTGTCTTGAGATCAGAAAACTAAAAACACCCATTTGTCTATGCAAAACCAAAAAATGATGTTTTTGATTTTTTGGAAGCTTAAAAAAAAGAACAAATTTATGTCATACTTGTTGAGAAATATCTATTTCAGTTTCATTAATATATATGATCAAGTAAATAGATTCATAAGCATATGATTAAGTTTTTCAATACTTAAAAGTGAAATCGAGCTTCTCGAAAATAAATATCTAAAAAGACTTAAAAACTTAGAGATAGATATCTAATAAGCTTGAGTTTTCTTAAAAATGAATATTTAAGAATTTTTTAGATTTTTCGAAAATGAATATTTAAGAATTTTTAAAGTTTCTCGGATATCTATTTTCGATAACTTCAAAACCTCTCAAATATTTATTTTCGAAAAATCAATTTCAAAAAGTAAGAGAAAAAAAATAGAGAAATGGTATACATGAAAAATAGAAAGTAAGGGTTAGGTTGTATTTAATAGGAATAGAAATTTGAGTTTTGAATTTGTGGTGTATAGAATAATAAATGAAGTGTAAATAGAATTTCTCTCTTAAAAGATGATCACTTATTGTCTTGGATGTTGTCTAAAGCTTTGGTAAGTTAAATTATATGAAAAATAAAAAAATAATATATTTTTTTAATTTTATAAGCAAAATTAAAAAATTGTTATATATTTTTTAATTAAAAGATAAATAAATTTGTTTTTTAAATTTTATAAGTGAGATTAAAGGGTATGTGTTATTTTAATATTCTAAAATTTTCAAAATAAATAAGATAATTTCTCTTATATAATTAAAAAAACTTAACTAAGTTGCACATCAAATTAAAATTTATTTTATTTATATTTTAATATATACAAAAATTCAAGATGGATAAAATATATTCCGTCTATTTCATTATTTATTTATTTTTTTATTTTAGGATATTTCAAAATTATGTCCTTTTTTTTAACATGTAAAATTCTTTTTTTATATTTTAAAATTATTTTTTTATTTTTTCACATTAAATCATGAAATTTTAATTTTATAAAAAAATTTAAAATTTAACATTAAATACATTAAAATAAAAGTTTTTTTTTTCTATAAAAATTAATACACGATAAACACTTGGTGTCGAGGGAATATATGTTTTGGGCAATAAAATAGGTCACTAGTAAGTTGATTTTTTTTTTTTTTTCAATTTTATTTAAAAAAGGAAAACCTTTTCCCTTTTCTTTTATATTACATATATTAAAAAAATCGGGCGGTGGGTAATTGACGAGAGTAAGATACAGAATGTTCGCTGCGTCACATGCTATTCCAAGATCCGGTTCAATCCTCTGATAATTTCACCGAAAAACCAGAACTTCCGTTTTCCCTTCCTATCTGTCTTTTTTTTTTTTTAATCTGAAAACAAAATCCGAAGGGAAGAAAAACTTAAAAATTTGATTTTGGAAAAATAAGGAGAAAGAGAGGAGACACCGGAAAAGAGAAATTTCGATTTTTTATTTGTTTTCTTTTCTTTGAAACTCACCAATAAATAAATAAAAAAACTCGCCGGAGCTCCGTAAACAGTTGAGAATCCGATGAACTCTCTGGGTCCGAATTGGTTTGATATCTTCGAGATTTACAGGCGATTCTGTGGTAATCTTCTTTCGCTTTTCTTTATTTGATTTTGCGATTTTACTTCTTTATTCTTTCCTTTAAAAAAAACAAATTTAAACATTTTGGGTTGATGTACAAAAGAAGAGTTTTTAAAACTTCTCCATTTTAGGTGAATTAATGGGTGAAAAGACTGGATATTAGATAAGGGTTTTTGGGTTTGATTTTGTTGTTTAATAATTGTGGGGGAAGAGAGTTGAAAGTGCTTTTTTTTTAGTTCAAAATTTGGTTCAGTTGAAGTTTAATTGGGTACCCAAAAAGAAATAATAAAACAAGAAGAAAATATGGAGTGTAATCTGATTTGGTTAAAATGTTCAAAGTCTTGGTCTTTTCTGATATGCTTAAATTTTTAGAAGTTCAACTGTTTAGAATTATTTTGCTGTGACTGGGATGTTACTTTAAAAAAAAAAATTATTTGGTTTGGTATATTTTGGGTTTGAAGCTTGAAAAGGGCTGCCGTCATTTAGTTAACTTTTGAACTTTCTTGCAGAACTTAGAATAGGAAATGCATATGTTTGTGGTGAAGAAGGCTACCAACAAGATGAGGAATCACAAAGAGCTAAGTTCTCAAGGGACGCGTTGAATCAGCTCTTAAAAATGATGGATTCAAGGTTGCACACAAGGTAGTACACATATCTGTAATCTGTATAGAGAAGTTTATCAAGTTTGGTTAGCTGTTAGGAAGATTAAAGAATTGGTATATGAATCTTAGAACACTTGACAATTGTTGACATGAATGAACCAGTTTGATATTTAAGGGATGCCATATGAACTTTGTATCATTCTTGGCAGTTCTTGTCTAAGATACATTTCATTTAACTGCAACAGTTGGAATATGCCAATCCCATCTTAAGGTTGAATTTTGAGGACTCCAGCTTGAACCTGAGTTGCTTGAGTTGTAATTGCCCTCCTAGACTGTGTTATACATTCTACATCCGTGTAGACTACTACTGTATCATTATGATTAAGTGTAAATACTTGAGTGAAAAAGATATTATGGCACAAGACCTAGGTCTATTTTTCTCAAAGGGAGGTGAATGGCAGAAAAGATTCTGTATCCAATCTTCTATTTTTGGTTATTTGGTCATAATTCAGTTGCACACTAGTGATTGTTGCATTTATTCAACATTTTATTATGTTTCCTTTGACAGGAATGCAATCTTTGATGAAGTTCTCAAGCTCATGTTACAACTAGACTTGGTGGTGAGATTCTTCTACATTAAATTTTTTGGGGGACAGATTTAAGTAGAATTTTAGAATCTAGTATGAAATATCTTTACAGTTCTTTATTGTTGGTATATTGACTTTATGTTCTGATATCATGTTTTCCATACTGAAATTTGACTGCTGTTGTTTCTTGTAGGTAGACTTTTCTGAGTTCTCACGCTTTTATGATTTTGTTTTCTTTATATGTCGAGAAGATGGTCAAAAGAATATTAGTAAGTTGTCTCATACTACTTAGTTAAATGCAAATGCTTTTATTTGATATCCTTGGTATAAATATTGAGGATATATAAGCTATAAATTATGATGAATTTCTTTGGTCTTGTATTTAAATCTCTTCTTTTTTGGCATGATTGATAGCTGTAAGCAGGGCGGTTGCTGCATGGAGATTAGTCTTAGCTGGCAGGTTTCGATTGCTTAACCAATGGTGTGAATTTGTTGAGGTATGAGTATAACTGATACTAAGCTGCTAACACTTTTGCTTGTCTCTGAGGCATCTTGCGAAAGTCTTGGTTATTATTCCAATGTCTAAGACTGCTTTAATTTTTGCATTGACCTTTCATTAGAATTATGATATAGTTTGTTAAGGTAGACTTAAATTGTAAATGATTTATTATTTACCATAATTAGTAGAAGATTTTATTTCTATCATATATGGAGTCACTTATCTGTTGCACCAGTTTCAATTGTTCACATGTAAGAAGTATTCTAACTTTTTTAGTTTAGTTGCCTTATACATGCCTTTGAAAATCCTTATACAGGGCATGTCACCCTGTGGCCTGGGCATGCCAAGTATGTGAATATGGATGATAGTCATCTCATGGGTTGGTCATTTATTCTGTTACTGTACTAGTAGTTCAAGTTGGAAGTATACCTGTTTATGGCCTCTACTGTTAATATCTTGATTAAGGCAACTAATGCTTTTGATTTACTTTCAGAAAAATCAGCGACATAATATTTCTGAGGATACTTGGCAGCAAGTTTTAGCTTTTAGTAGGTGTGTACATGAAAATCTGGAAGGGTATGATCCTGAAGGTATTGAGTTTCCCCAGATCTGTCTTATGGGCTCTCTCATGTGTTTTTCCGTGTGTATCTTAGTTGTTTGGTTATTTTCCAGGTGCTTGGCCTGTTATAATTGATGACTTTGTGGAGCATATGTATAGGTTTGGTTTCTGTAACTTCAGACTTTGCATGATCATGAAAATTTTGATGGCTATTTCTTTATTACTCAGTTTATTTTGGGCTACAATTTCAAATTCCTATTGTAATGTTTTTACTTCCACTTATTTTCTTTTCATTTTTGTATTTTACTGAATAACTCTTGTATGATTCGCTTGGCCATATTCATTTTTATTGACCAGTAATCATGCTGTGTGTTATTGGTTCATTCATGATCCTGATCTTGCAGAATGATTTAAGAGTAATAATTTTATTTTGTTTAACACTATGCCTAGTTGTCTCAGAACCCCCCCCTCCCTTTTCCCGGCTTGCTTCCCATTGCAGAATTTCAGGTTCCAATAAAGTTTCAAATGTTTTCTGTAGCTGTGGTGATTCAGAGTCCCAGTCGCGTGCATATGAGGACTCTTTGCCTGGTAATATTAGTTTTCATGGGGAATTGATGTTGTAGATAAGTTTCCTACTTATATGGTCTGCAATGGATAATTGATGTTATCATAATGATATCATGTGGCAGGATTAAGAGAATTTCCTGGGTTGAAGAGGAAGCTAACTGAATGTGGTGATGAAAAAATGGAGTCCAATTCTCTCTTTTCAAACTCTCCACGCGTGAATTGCACATTGAGTTCTAAGAGAAGTAGGTTGATTGAGCACAGATCAGTTAATAGGGAAGATAATCCTCCCCAGAATTCATCTGATGAATGCATGGAAGTTGTTAAACACGGTAGTCCAATGGGTTCTTCCAAGTCTCCGTGTGCAGTTGAAGGTTGCCTGTCTAAGGGTTTTGCAGGGCTCTCGTCGAGTTGCTCGTTTTTTGCAGTTTAACCGCAAAAGAAGAGTTTCCAATACATATAGCTCCCACCCGAGTTTCAATATTAAGAAAATACACAGTAGTCCAATGGGTTCTTCCAAGTCTCCATGTGCAGTTGAAGGTTTTCTGTCTAAGGGTTTTGCAGGGCTCTTGTCGAGTTGCTCGTTTTTTGCAGTTTAATCGCAAAAGAAGAGTTTCCAATGCATATAGTTCCCACCCGAGTTTCAATATTAAGAAAATATACCCCTTGCTGAGTCTATGATTATAGATATATTCGTATGTTGGCTGGTGCCACCAATTTCAGATGATTGTGGGTCAATCTTATATTTCTCTTTGGACTTTGTGGGGTGCTGTCATTGTTTTGTCTGATGAATCATGCGTGTCATATTCCCGTCATCTTGGAACCCCGAAATTAATAAAAGAATTATATGTTACATTTGTTTTTTCAATATAAATGTTGGAAGCATGTGTATTATTGTTTATCTCTGGGAACACAATGTTTGCCCAACAAAAAAAATGATAAGATGATTGCTTGGGCCCTGCATTGACGATGGTGTGCTGAAGAAAATTATCGTTGACTTGGTGTTTTGCAGATCTTTACTCCGAAGGGTGAGGCTACTTTGAGCAAGGCTCTCTAGAATTGTATGAGTAAAAGATTTTACATCTAACCTTACCCATTCAAGATTTTTTTCTAGAGTACGTTTCACGAGAATCAAACCCTACTGGATGAGAAAAATTCTTCGGCTGGATAATTCGTGTTATCGTAATCTTTGTTGACCAAGATTTTAGATGTGACATGAATAATCTTGATAAGGATACGATATAAATATTTAAATGATATAAATAATTTTAAAATGAATATAATATATTTATTATATGTGTTACATGTGATATTATTTAGCACGATTACTATTTTTAAAATTAATTTATATTTAAATAAAATGATCACACAACATGATTAACATGATTATATATAAATAATACTATTAGACATAATTAATTATCCAAATAATACGACATGATCCGACACAATTAATATAACGAATAATACGATTAAACACAATTAACTCATTCATTTAAACAAAAAAATCATTTAAATTAACATTTAAACAAAAAAACTACTTAAAATTTGAATATTTATAATCTATTTAAATACTAAAATGATATGATTAATAAAATTATTAATTTATTTTTTAAATAAATTAAAATAAAATTTAAAAATTGTTTAATGTTATAAACAATACTATGTCCTAGGTGTCTCATTATTATTTGACACGAACACAACACGAATAATATCATGTTTTAATCATATCAACATGATTAAGACACGAAACAGAATTACACAAAACCTATATATAATTTTTTTCATATTATTTTCATGTCATATCATTGTGTCGTGTTTAAAATTGTTAGGTATGCTTGTTATCAACTTCACTAATCCTTTTGAGTGGATTTAATAATTTATATTTTGGTCATATTGGTATATAAGATAATGAATAAGATAATACAATAATTATTTTATATTATATTTGATTTGTGTTTAATTAAAAGAAATATAATTTCAAAAAGAGTTATCATCCTCTTAGTATAAGATGATTTAATTATCTTGAGAAAATTATTTTTGATTCATAGGATTAAACTTACATATCTTATTATACCTTTAAAAATTATATTAATAATTTAAATTGTATAAACTTTGAGAAAAATAATTTTGATCAATAAATAAATTATCTTATCTTAATTTTTGTATATATCAAATATAAAAAAATAATATTATTTAATTTAATTTAATTTATAATATTATCTTATCGTATTTTATCATAATAATCTTGTATACTAAACACATCATTTGATCAATGACAAATAATTGTGCCTACATGTATAGCTAAAACACAACTTTCAATCTTGCTAATTAAGTTCCATCCGAATTTCCATAAATAATGTCATTATTATTTCTTGGTTACCAAAGAGAAACCAGCGGAAAGAAGATGCTGGTCATACGTCCAGAGCTACTTTCTGTTTGTCCCACTCATAATTTGTGTTGTTTATTGTCTTTGTGATTCACTGTGTGCGAACAACCGTCTTTGCCGGAAATTATCATCTCAACTCTGCCTTGCTCAAGAACAAAGTTGTGTATATTGACGCCTACGGTGTTCTGCCAAACATCATTCAAAACCCCAAAATTGTATACATCAGCCTACGGTGGGTTAATGGAATCCGTTTACCTGTGCAAATGCCTCTGAATAAGTTGTGGGAATGCATCAACTCAAGATCTTGCACCTTTGCAAGTTAATATACGAAAGAGGAAAACAACACATTCCTCATGTTAAATAGGTTTTGAATCAAAGCAACAAGGATCATTAGAACACTTTCAGCAATTGGAATATTCAGCTTTCCACTAACCTTTGAACACATAAAATTGAAAAGAAGAAAAAGGGTAAAATGTTAAATGCTATTTATCAACAATTTTAGCATCTTCGAAACAGGATTTCCACCATGTCAACTTACTCAGCTAGCAATAAATGGTCAAAATTATAGACGGCTCATTGAGAACAAACAGCTCACCATTGGTATTTGGCAGCAAGAAGGACCTCCTCATACTTCTGCGCAACATTGTCCCAGCTGAGGTCTTGCATCATACCCCGTCTTTGGAGCCCTTCCCAACTCTTTTTATACTGGCGATAAGTCAATAAGCAGTTTCCTAATGCATGTATCAACTTATTTGCATCAGCACTATCAAATGTCCAACCAAGCCCTGACTCTTCATATGGATTGAAAGGCTGCACAGTGTCCCTCAATCCACCAACAGCGTGAACAACTGGAATTGTCCCATAGCTCATGGCATAAAGTTGATTCAGTCCACAGGGTTCAAATCTTGATGGCATGAGTAAAATATCAGCCCCTGCCGTTATACGATGAGCTGTCTTTACGGAAAACCCAACCCATCCCCTGACTTTGTCACGATGTTGGTTTTCAAACTGCCTAAGCATCTGTTCCAAGTCAGGTCTGCCAGTGCCTAACATGATTAATTGCACATCCTGGCCCATCATCCACGGAATCGCCTCAGCAATTAAGTCAACACCTTTTTGGTGATCCAATCTCCCAATAAAACCAATCACTGGGACATCTTTACGAACAGGCAGCCCAAGCTCCTTTTGTAAGGCTGCCTTGCACTGAGCCTTGCCGGTTTGCAGTGTTTCTAGGGAGTAATTAGTATAACCATCTGATTTGAGGTGAACATCATACTGTGGATTCCAGTCTGTGGCATCAATTCCATTAACTATTCCCCTCAATTTCCAGTCACTTTCATTTATGATCCCATGCAAGCCCCAACCACCTTCAGAAGTTTTAAGCTCCCAAGCATATCCATGACTAACAGTGACCACTCTGTCAGCTGTCTTTAGACCTGCTGCAAAGATATTGAAGTGATCACCTCCAATGGGGTCATATAACTTGAAAAGGTCCATGTAGTGTTCTGGTAGATCCGCATGGTAGAAATCATCCACAGGCCCCCGACCCTGCATACAGTTTATTGGTTAGAATAAGCTACAATAAATTCAAATAATTAATCTATGAAAGCATATCCGGTAATAGCATTCAAAGTTTCTTGTCCAAATGATATCCAAAATTTTGAAGCAGAAACATATTCTTGACTTGGACATTTTAAGAAACAGAAAACAACTAAATTATCTTTTAACCTCAGCAAATGCTTTTGGATTCTCATTCTCCAATTATTCCAAAAGAGGGAGCTCTTTTGGAATATTAATTCATGCACTTAGATGCAATAATGCAGAAAATAAATTATAGTTGTCCATGCTTGTCCTTTATGTAAACTAAACTTCAAGAGAAAATTGTGGATAAGGCGTGTAAACCATCATTCATGATTTAGGAAAAGTTCTATGCAAATTCTCTTTTGTTTAAGTAGTCAATGCAAAAATACAAATTGCTTTTAATAAATTTCTATCTGTGTGCAAAAACCAAAGCAAAGAATTGAGAAAACAATCCGAATACACTTGGACCAGTTCTTTATTCAATGAAGCAAGCAAAAATATGGATGACCTGATTCCTTTTTCACTATAAAAGATCACATCAAATGAATTCTCATGGCAGAGAGGACAAACCTGGTGAGCAATATTATGTATAACGAGAACGGATCTAGTGAAGGGCATCAAACCCTTGTCCCGATAATATGCCTTCAAGTACACTGGCAACAAGGCAGTATGCCAATCATTAGCAATGAAAACCAGATTTCCATCTCCATAACAGACACCCCCACATGGAACATGCCAAGGAACCTGAAAAAACCAACTTCTTCACTTTATATCACTAATATCACTAATACAAATAAATTATATTCAACCCAACAATGAGGCTATGCCGGAAAAGAAAAAAATGGCCACAAGAAACCTTAAAGTTTACCAAGAGTAATCTATGTAAGACCATTCTAGCATGGGAAGTAAGAAGCATGACTTTCCTCTCCCACGGCACACCCATCTAAAATATGTTTCTTTGACTAGAGCCTTACAAACAACTCTCTACATATGAGATCAAACGATAAGAGATGATCGCGAACGAATAATTCTGCTGTAAAGCAGATCTATCTATATATTCCGGCAACTGTTTCTAGCAGCTTTTTTGGAAACATGCTGACAGAAAGGTCAATAGATAAACTCCACATTACATTCACCGTTGTTTATCTTAATGAGAAGAATTTAGAGGCCATTTAAAACCTCATGTGATCAACAATGCCCATCTTTTAATTAATTGTTTTATTTGTACTCCCACATTGAATGTCTGATGCAGTGAGTAACACTAAATTACTTTTCCATTCTACCATCAACTTTGGTCCATCTGTTTTCTCGATCATATGTCTATCCTACTACAGGTAATAGGAAATGACTGGGCAAATATATGTGTTATTAAACGAAATAGGGATTACAGAAATTACCAAACTGAACCATGGATAAGCCAATTTCTACATAATTTTAAGGCAATTTAGAAATTGTACCTCAACAGCTGCCTTGCAAAACAATACCATGCGCTTCAAAATATCCTGCACCACAAGACTAAAGTTATGCAAGCTTCAAAATGCTAACTAGGATAATCCAAGAAAAGCTATTGAGTTTATTGCATCTCCAAATTGGTAACATTAGTCTGCTTTGATACAAAATATAGATTGCAAACATACTGTTTCAAACAATGTGCAGCAAGTAATACATGTTTATAGCACCATAAAACCCAATCACACTAATATAAGATGTTAAAGAAGTTAAACGAGTTTTTAGAAAACTTATAAGTTATAAACACCCTTAGATTAGCATTAAAATTAAGCCATTTATGGTTGATCTCTATCTTTTCCTTTTCTCTCAGGTTTGTACCAGATTTGGCAAGTCATTAACATAACACATGTATTCTGTAATCACACTAAATTACGACCTCATTACAATAATGATTATCCTAATTATTAACCAATCATAACAAAACCAAAAGAAAAGATATCCTACCAGTCGGTTTCCTCCATATATGTTATTCTGCATATGGTGAAAAACAGGACTATCCACGAAAACAAAATCCACACCATCAATATAGGCTTGGAAGTATGATACTTCCGTATCCTGGAAATAAAATATCATCAAGATTATGCTATGGAATTAGCCTTTGTTGTTTAACAATCAAATGCTAAGTAATTTACAATGATATGAACAGCACCGTCATACATGACCATCCACTTTATACTTCTTTCGAACTCCTGTATCATGAGGTTCAGCACAATCAGCATACCGAGGTGCCACAACCTAAGCAAAAAGAAGGGAATTTAGTAGTGAAACCATCTAAAGTGCCATAGGCATCTATAGGTTCATTGTTGGGACCAAATGTAAAGCAAATAGTCGGATGCTAAACTCAAACTGTATAGAGGATCATAAACTGATGGAGTAAAAAGAATGGTTACTGAAGCAACTAGACAAAGAATAGATACAAAATATAAAGGTTCAACTCAACTAAACCTACAAATTAAAAGTGATTCGCTTCATTTGATGAGGCCTCTTGGAAGTAAATAGATTAACTTTATATATTGCAATCCTAAGACATTAGTTTAACATAAAAAGCAGAAAAAAGTATTTACCATAACCCTGTGTCCACGTCTAGCCAAAGCCTTAGGTAAAGAACCGGCAACATCTCCAAGGCCACCTATGATAAATCTCCATCAGTCTCCAAGTTATATACAAAAGGACAAGGTATATGTCCCCTGTCCATCAAGAAAAGAAAAGAGAGACTGTCATCCCAGATTATCTGTCAATGGTATACTACCTGTTTTTGACCATGGAGCACATTCTGCAGCTACTAATATAATATTCATGACATTTACACCGGCTGGTGCTGGGGGATTTTCATCTTCAATTGGAGGATCATCTACCTCATCATTAACCTCTTCCAAACCTCCTTCGGTCAGATTTTCATTCTCTTCAACTGTAAGTTGGGCAGCATCTGAGGAACTTGAGAGATAAGAAGGAAGCACATCAGACTTAAATGCTTTAGAATCAGTGGTTTTTAACTGTTTGTTAGGACCTATATTGGAGGAAGCCTCTTCTCGAGGCAAGTGTAGTTCGGGTTCTTCTCCAACTTCATCTGAAGGTAGGATCTCTGATATGTGCCTCATAGTTGAATTAACATGACTGCTTGAAAGTATTCTGCCATTTTTGCCTTCATCCATTCTGTCAGAGCTGCTTGAAGCAAGATTTGCATTAGGAAAAGCATTATCCCTCTGTTCATGAAAATCTTCATCTTGGTCTTGGTCAGTAACGCTACTTTTTATGGATGAAACTAATTTCCTCCTTTCTGCAATCTGCAATGGATAGAGAAAACCATCAACACCATTAAGATAAATTCTCACAAGTCAAAACAACAAGCTAAAGCGATTACATCCCTTGAAAGATAAGATTTGACTCATAATATCTTAGTGAACAATAATAGACAAAAAATTTCCTCGTTCCTAAAGCTGTTTTAGGTTTGAGCAAAAAGACTTACAAATATCCAAGTATCCTAACACTTCCGTACTAGAAATCTAAGAAGTTCGATGCTGGAAGAAAACATATATTTATTCTGCATAAATATAACTGCTTTGAGTAAATAGATGTTCATAGACTACATATGAGTGCATTTCACTTTATGAATGTAACTTTGCAAACCTAAAGGGGATAGAGTGAAAATCAGATTTCATTTGACAAGAAACTAGTCCACGGTGGAACTTAATCAGCAATGTGATTTCAATGACATACCAGTATCCGAGAATCTTATTATATACTCCATGAAAGCTACAAAGATTAGCGGCTAGTACCGAGTATTAAGCATTTGTTGCTAGATTATTGATTCAATGGAGTTTCGTTGCAAGTTAGGTAGGTCTAGAATTAAAAGGTTTCTACTACCAGAAAGATTCATTGCCACAATTCCCTTGTCCCATTTTTCTTTATCTTTTCATTCTGCAAACAACAACACTCACAAAGTCCACATCAAGAAAGTAATAAAGAAAAACAATCACAACCCAGAAAATAAAACAACTATCACTTACATTAAAAACAGAAAATTTATGTTCCAAAAGACACATTTTCAATGAAAAGCATAACCTTTACAGTCCAAAACCAAGATTTCCGACGAAAAACAAGAACTAAGACAAAAAAAAAAAAACCTGTTGAAGTAGGTCTCTTTGCATGGCAAGAACCTTCTTGCTCTTCTCAATTGTAGCCTGAAGTGCATCCCCTGAGCCACGACCAGCGCCACCTACACCATCCAAAGAACCAGCTAGTCTCAAAGGCTTAAACCTCCAAAGCTGCCCTTTATCGTAGAACAAAGAAACTCCACATATTGAACCATTCAAAACAGCCAAAATTTGAATCTTTCTTGGCCTAAAAGTGGTGAAAGCTAAAAGGGGTCTACTTTCTCCTTTTCTTTCAAAGACAAAAGGTGAAGAACCAACAATGGAAGCCATTTGTGCTAGAAACTACGTCTCAAGATAAACCAAAAAGACCAAGAAAAGGTTTTCCCTTTAGCAATTAGAAGATAATTTGGGAAAAGGGAATGACCCAGAAACCAAGAAAAAAATTTCTGGCTTTAGCAACAAACAGATAAGAGTTTTCACTGAAAGAACATGAATAAGAATGCAACAGGATTATTGGCAACTTATAGAGTGGAAAGATTAGTTTTTTACGTTAGAAAATGAAGGGAAAGCCATGGAAAGACTGCGAGGAGAGTTGCATTTAACGTGGGTCCCAAAATATGGGAAATCCTGGAGCAAAAATGTTTGTTGTTTTTTGAGGTTCAAATTGGCTGAGAATTTTGGGAACAAAAAAGGTTGGGCTTTGGGCTTTTTAAGAGTTTTTATTTGTGGGTGTGAGACTTTCCGTTTTGGTTTTCCTGGCAAAAAAATCAATGCTTTGGACAAAATCACAAAGATGATGGGTCAATTTCACAAGAATTTAAAACGTGGGAGACAAAGGGGAATATAAAAGTAAAATGTGGCTGTAAATGATTCTTTGATTTACTTAAATCCATATTGACGGGTTTCTAGCTTTTAGTAGTTTAAACTTCTTTTCAGTACAAGTTTTGTACAATTTGCCTTATAATAATCGTTTTAATTAAACTCAGTGCTTTAAAGTTTGAGATTATGTGATAATTTTTTTTATAGGTAAGTTTTATCGGGACATGGAAAAGAGAGATCTTTGGACCCATTTTTTCTTTCTCAATTTCGAATCGAATCGGAACTCGTCCTTATCATTGGGTTCACGTCCTGATTGGTTTACAAGTTTTTTTTTTTTTTTCTTGTTTTTGGAATGAGATAGAAAATTTTGTTTGGAAATATACATTAAAAAGAGAAAATTATAATGGATTTCAAATATGAGTACTTTGGCAAACTTTGTTTTTATATTAGTTTATGATCATTAAGCCAGTAATTAAAGTAGCTTTGTTATCAGAAAGAAGTGAAAGAAGAATTTTTTCAAAAATGAAAATCTTGATTGCATACCAACAAAAGCTTGAAAAGCATATGGTGAAAATCATCCGTTGGCTTCACAAACAATTAGAGGTATGAGGAGAAATGCTGCTTAAGAGAAATTTCTTTATGATTTGGGAGTCCAACACATTGTTTATGTGAAATGTTACACTGCAGAACTACAGTTACATATTATTAAAACTAAGATTCAGTAAATCTAGAATTTTTTTTTTATAGTTCAGATTCTGAAATTAATAATTCAACATTTTATCAAACTACTTACTAATTTTTTTTTATATTAGTTAAAAAACTATGTTAGAGGAATGTAATTTGCAAAAATTCTGAAGCAAATTGCAGCTAGATTACATTCAAAGCCACCCTACAAATGTGGTGTGAAAACAAGCACTGATTTAAAAAAAAAAAAAAAAAAAACTGACATTATTACATGATGCCTTCTTGGCTTTTGTTGTTTATACATGTACTTAGATTAATTTATATATTTAACATATGCACAAAAGCTCAGCCTTGTCTTTTATATGTGGAGCAGATTTTAGATTAAATGAGAACCCCTAAAATTGGAAATTTTTTTTTTATCATGAAGCTGAAAATCAAGAAGATGGGAAAAGAGGACCACTGACAGTCCTGAAAAGCCTCCCTCTTTTGAATTCAATGTTGTTTAGCATTTGCTGGCACCATTTGAGTTGAGAAGAGGATAAAATTGACATCTGCAATACCCTTGATAACAGCTTCATTTCTATCATTGTAAACAACACTGCCTCTTTCTGGGACTCTTCCACTGGGTTCACAGCCTTTTTAAACCAGCACCTTTGTTTCCCTTGTAAATCTTTCAACCATAGTTGCTTCTGCAGCCAAAAAAAAAAGTATTATTATTTCATCACGTCAGTGGAGTAATATTAATTATTTGATACTGTTTAAAACTTTAAAATTTTCATCCACAGTGTATGCTAATTGTACTTTAGCTTGGTAGGTACCGTGAGAATTGGTCAGTCCTTGGAATTTTTTTACCTGTTGGAGTCTTTTGGTCAGGTCAGCTAGTAGCTCCAAGTCTCTTGGATCCTCCACTGGGGGCAAAGACCATAATGAACTTTTTAATTTCCACAAATGCTTTTTCTTGTCAGTTGTTACAAATTTTCCAAATGCCTCTATGCATTTCTCTATGGCCTTCAACACATCTTTTGCGTCCACTGTTTCTCCTTTAATCCCTTGCTTTTCTTCCTCCAAAAACCCTTTAAGAAATCAAATTCGAGGGTAAAATTTTAAATTAATAAACAGAAAAACTATCCAGTGAAGCTATTATTGTCAAGTACCATTGATTAGGATTTTTAATACATTTCTCTAAGATCATATTAGGAAGTAGATTCTTCTTTTTTTTTTTGGCAAGTGGAAATGTCTTCAAGTTGGGATTCAATGCACATTCCCCGAGGCTGACAAATTGACAAAGTTGATTAGACAAAGGATGTGGATTTTTTTACAAATTCAAAAAAGTGAAATGAACCTTTTGTGGTAAAGTCATTCTATGTAATAAAGATGAATTTTAATTGATTAAAAATAAATAGTTTTAATAATTTACAGATATTATTTTATTTTTATTAAAATTTGAAATAGTATTATTTTATTTTCTTATAAAATTTTTATATAATCTCATATTAATATAATAAGTATAAAAAAAATCACATTAAAAGTAGTTAAAATTAAGAGAGGAAGTGAAGAATCAAAGGAATTACCTGTCACTTTAGGAACTTGAAGAAGGCTCTTGGAAGCAAATCTTGCTTGAACATAATTCCAAGCTCTGTTTCCCTGATAAATATACCTTTCTTCTTCCAAAAATCTTTCAAGCAAGACTTGGAAGTTTTGGAAATCCCCAGCCACATTATCAGAAAACAAGGAGTTGGAGAAGGTCAGAAACTTTACCTTTCTGTATTGATGATGCAGGGCCCCCCAGGTCAAGCATGATTGAGCCACATAAACAAGCTCAAAATCACTCTGTAAACTTTTTAAGAGCTTCTTTTTATCCATTTTGCTCAACGATATGTAGGGGATTGAGAAATCCTTGGCCTTGATATTCTCCAAGGAACTTGGAATTCCCACTTCCTTGTTCAAGATTGCACCTGAAATAACCAACCATGACTATAGGAAGTGCATCTGGCTAAGCTGCATTCTTTTTGATACTTGAGGCTATCAGAATTTGAATCTTGGTTACTGGAACTAAGAATCCAGCACTTTATCAACAGGTCATGCAACTGTTGGCGATTAAGATGCATTCTATTTCCACTCTTACTATAAAAACTAATGTCATGTAAGAATTTTTAGTAGGATGATTCAAGATCCAAGGGTTTTTTCCACCCTCAACATGTAAAATTTCGGTTGCCATTTTTGCATAAATATGACATGGCCTAAGCTGTGCAAGTTCTGCAGATGGCATGATTGAAAAAGATAGTAAAAAAAAAAAAATACTCACTTATTCCCCTGGTCCTCTCGTAGTTTAGCACATCAAACCATCCCATTGTTTCAGAATATTTCTTGTAAAATTCTTCTGATTCATCATCATCTCTTGCTGTGGTTATTACTTCCCTCTCCAAAACTGGAGAACCAGAGCCGCCATCTGGGAATGAATATTCTTTCATGAATGGTGAGCTCAAGGAACTATACAGGGATGAATATTCATTCAAATATGCTTCATCCAATGATGGAGAAGAGATGCGAAAGGAAGATGAACAATCATCCGCACTCAAGTCTTTGTGAAGATAAAAGCTCCAGTCTTCCATATCTGGATTCTCTCTTTCAGGAAGAATTTCATTATCTTCACAGCCATTAGCATCTTCAAATTCATCCCTCTGAAGTTCAACCAATTCAGTCTTGCATGGAATTGGTGGTATGCTTGAACAAATGCTAAAGGTAACAAGATGATTTCGACTAATATTATCTACAGCTTCCAATTCTAAGTTGGAACCAACCTTTTCAACTACTTGCAAGTTGGTTACTTTAATAAAAGAGAAGATATAGATCATACAATATCTAAAAAATTTATAAACATATGAACCCAAAAAGCAAATGATTCTAAAAGGATAAATGAATACAGATACAACACAACTTTTCAGAAATTTGAGCCATAGAAAAATCTGGCAGGCAAAAAGAAAAACAGGATGAATATAGAAGCTCAAATAAAACCACTTCAGAAAATATCCGTATGGGATGACAATAGATTCGATGATAAGCCAACAGGAAGCAAGGAAAGCCATTTTGAGTGTCAGTTTCAAGGCCTGTTAGTTCCAACCACTCCCTTGAGGAATAGTTGTTTCCTACTGGTTTGTTGGGGGGGGGGGGGGGGATTTTAGCAGTTAAACTTAATTCCCTCAACAGCAAATAAAATTGGTGGAGGGTAGATCTAACATTTTAATCATGAAAAAAGACATAAAAGTGATAGATTTAAAATTTTAGCAAAAATTGTTTGAGTTTAAATGATACAATCACGACACAGATACAGAAATTTTCTTGGATATAGTAGATGGTGGGGGTCATTGTCTCATAGACAAAATGAATGAAACAACATGGAAAGAGCCAGATTGGAAAATTTTTCCTCCAATCACTATAAAATAAGACTAGTTCATGGGTCAGGAAGTTTCACTTTCTTTTGAGAGAGACAAGCTTGGCTTATAATATACTTTGTGATCTCTTGACTAACTTTCTAGTTAAATGCATCAAAATATTCAACTCGTTTTGCTTACTTGGATCTTATCCATTGGGACAATTATCTAAGGAATCTGACAATATGACACCGGAATGCCAACACTAAACAAATGCTTATCTTTGATCCAAAAATAAGAGAGCCTTTTCTATGATCCAAATCCACTAAGCAAATGCAAAAATAAGGTGAGCTAGAATATAGAGGTTGTGTTCATACTAGCTAGAAAAGAAGAGCATGAAGATGGATGAGATTATGATCAGATTTATGGATGAACCTAGACACCAAATATTAAGCACACTATCAATGTGCAAGACTGTAATTTGTAAGAATAAATGGGCAGATAATTGTGTTCACATGCAAATTTCATGATTTTAGGTACCATTTTTGCAAGATAAGATTGAAGGCAATGTCATCAATTTAGCAATTAAAAAAAGGGCAGTCTTTGAAGCTCCCATGCTTAGAGGGATGTTTCAAGCCTAGTTATCTTCTGTTATTCTTTGTAGAAGGTAGAATAAAGTTTGTTTTATCTTTAAGCAATCTTTACATTACTCTCAAATTATGTATCTCTTGGGTAGATTTCTTAGAGTGGTGAGTTTCTATAATTCTGTATCCTTGATTAGAATTCTTAGGGTGATGTTTTTGTATTCCTTAATGTCTAGTCTTGATGGTGAACATTTATCCCTTTAATCCAATAATCATATTCTGTCATTATTCAATTTCATATGAGTTATCTTCTTTGTCTGTTTGCAATTACTCTTCAATATCTCAACCATCAATTCCTGACATCAAATTGGTATTAGAGCTATGGTAGGTCATCATTGTCAAGCACCAGCAGAAGATGTTGAAGCCAACACCAATATTGCAGTAGTTACAAATGATGACCTAAGGGATACCTTTGTAGAAGAGATGCGGTAATAAATCCTTCAACTACAACAACAGTTATGTATGTGAAAAGAGGGAGATGAGATAAAATAGCAAGGAATGAGGAACAAAGAAGATAAAGGAGAGGCCAATCCATACAATGAAATAATAGCGATTCTGACAATAGCTCCCCACCTCACCCATGGCAAGTCAAAGACTACCTACATAGAAACCAACTTCAACATAGCATATTCAATCCAAAGATAGAGATTCCTAAGTTTGAGGAAAAAATATAGTCTAAAGAGTTTTTAGATTGGCTACATACAATGGAGCATATTTTTAAATACCATGATGCCCTTGAACATCGTAAAGTAAAGCTAATGGCTATTAAACTTGGAAAGCATGCATCCTTTTGGTGAGAAAATTTAAAGAAGCAAAGGGAAAAAGAAAGCAGAAGAAAAATTACAACTTGAGAGGAAATAAAAAAGAGTTGAAAAGAAAGTATCTCTCAGATAACTTCTGGCAAAACATTTTTCTTAGGCTGTATAACTTGACATAAAGAGATCTCTCAATGAAGGAGTATACGACTGAGTTTGACAAGCTCATGTTGAAATATAAATTAGTAGAATAAGAAGAGTAGATTATTGCATGATATCTTTGAGGGTTGAAGATTGAAATAGCTAATATGGTATAACTACAACCCTATTGAACTTTCAACAATATATGCAAACTTGCCCTTAAAATGGAGAACCAACAAAAGAAGGCCTATGGTAGCAACTTGAGATTTGGGTTTTAAGAATGCTATATCAATAAAAGTGGCTCATCCAAAATTGTTGTTTCTTCTAGGCCCATTCCAAAGCAACCCTAAAAAAAAGATGAAACCTCAACAAGCAAGCCTTAGTCTAGTACATAAACTAAAAGGTATTTTAAGTATTAAGGGCTTGGACACATTACCTTAGAATGTTCAAACAAGAAGATTATGACTCTAGTACAGGAAAACTTGAAAGAAAATAAAGAGAAATTGGTTAAAGAGAATCATAACCTCAAAGATGATGAAAAGTTAACCTATGGCAATTATAGAGCATCTTTAGTTATACAATGCAGTTTGAGTACTACATCTATTAAGGAAGAAGATTGGTTTCATAAAAACGTGTTCCACACTTGGTGTACTGCCCATAGATAGGTATGTGATGTTATAATCAATAGTGAAAGTTTTAAAAATGTTATTTCTACGTTTATGATATAAAAATTAGGCTTTAAAACAGTGGATCACCCTTAACTGTATAAGCTATCTTGGCTGCAAAAATATAATGAAATCAAAGTTAGCAAGAGGTATTTCGTTCTTTTTTTCATAGAAAAATAATACAAGGACAAAGTGTGATGTGATGTAGCTCCTATAGATGCTTGCCATTTACTATTCAAAAGACCTTGGCATTATGATATGAGGGTTATTTATTATGGTTATCGTAAAACTTACACATTTATGAAAGATGGATGCAAAATCATCTTAGGCCCTACCAAGCCCATAATAATGTCAAAACCAACCAAAAGGGAAGGAAACAACTTGTTTACCGAGGCCAATTACAAAAAAAAAAAATTAAGATAGATGGTACTATGTATGCACTAGTGCTGATTAAGAAAAATGAAGATAATGAGGAGCCCTTTACAATAATATAATCATTATTGGTAGAATTTTAAGATGTTATTCAATAAGAGTTACCAGTTGATTTACCATTAATGAAAGACATTCAACTCTACATAGATTTTATCCCAAAAGTTGTTTTACCTAATAAAGTAGCCTATAGAATGAGTCCTAAAGAGTATAAAGAGTTGCAATGCCAAGTTGATGAATTGGTGAGAAAAGAAATAATGCAAAAAAATATGAGCTCTTATGCAGTCCCAACCCTTTTGGTGCCCAGGAATGATGGAACATGGCATATATGTGTGGATAATAGAGCAATCAACAAAATCACGATTGATGATCGCTTTACTATTTCACGCTTAGATGACTTGCTAGACCAATTACATGGAACGATTATTTTCTCCAAGATAGACCTCACAGTGGCTATCATCAAATCAAAATAAAACTTGAATATGAGTGAAAAAAAGCCTTCAAGATAAGAGATGGTCTTTATAAATTGATGGTAATGCCTTTTGGTTTATCCAATATCCTTAGTACTACTTTCATGAGATTTATGAATCATATCCTTAAACCTTGTATTGGCAGATATGTAGCGGTATGTTTTAATGATATTTCGATGTATAGCAAAGATGAAGACCAATGCTTGAATCATTTACACTAACTATTTTACATATTAATAGAATAAAAAATTTATGCTAACCTTGAAAAGTATAATTTTTTTACTTCTAGCCTTGTGTTTCTAAGATTTGTGGTGTCAAATGAAGGAATAAAGATGGGTTCTAACAAGGTTGAGGTAATTTCTAATTGGCCAACACTAGCACCTTTACATGATATCCGAAGTTTCCATGGCCTTGCATCTTTTTATAGGGGCTTCATTTGGGGTTTTAGCTTTATTGTGGCTTTTATCACTAATGTTTGAAGGATGAAGCTTTTAAATGGACCAAAGAAGCCCAACATAGCTTTAAGCTCATTAAAAATAGGATCACCGAAGCTCTCATCCTATGCCTACCAAATTTCAATCAAGTGTTTAAAGTGAAATGTGATGCATCCAATTCTAGAATATGTGCTATTTTAAGCCAAGGAGGAAAACTTATAGCATTTTTCAATGAGAAGTTTAATGAAGCCAAGAAAAAGTATTCAACCTATGACAATGAGTTCTACGTCATATACAAAGCTTTATTCCATTGGAGTCAATATTTCTTTGCCAAGCAATTTATCCTATATTCAAACCATGAGGTCTTAAAGTTTATCAATAGCCAGCACAAACTTAACCAAAGGCATGTAGCTTGGGTGAAGTTTCTTTAAGCCTACAATTTTACTATCAAGCATAAATCGAGAACTCAAAATGTGGTAACATATGCTTTGAGTTGAAAGCACTTCTTATTGGGGACTATGGTTGTTAAAGTTATTGGATTTGATGTGATCAAAAGCTCTATGAAGTAGACCCTTACTTTGGTCAAATTTAAAAATAGTGTAAGTAAGGATCACACAACTCGTGTTTGTTGCATGATTGATATATCTTCAATGCTAATAGCCTTTGCATTCCCTTGTGTTCCTTGAGACAGCACTTAATCAACAAGGCTCATAATGATGCACTAGATGGATACTTTAAAAATGACAAGATACTTACTCTTTTGCAAGACAGGTTTTATTGGTCGAGAATGGAGAGGGATGTGATGAAACACCTTGAATGATGTAGAGTGTGCCATATTGCCAAGAGTCATAGTCAAAATACTAGATTATATACTCCACTACTCATGCCTAATGCTCATTAGGAGGATGTCAATTTGGACTTTGTAGTAGGACTACCTAGAACTCAAAGGAACAAAAATTCCATCATGATGGTTACGGATCAGTTTTTCAAGATAACCCATTTCATTTTTTATACCAAACCTATAGATACTTCTTATGTTTTTTATCTGTATTTCAAAAAAATTGTGATACTACATAGAGTTCTTAGATCCATGGTGTCTGATCAGGATTCTAAGTTTCTTAGTCATTTTTGGCGCACCCTTTGGAGGAAGCTTGATACCAATCTCAAGTATAGTTCTTCTCATAATCCTTAAGCAGATAGTCAAACAAAAGTAACCAATCACAATTTGGGCAACTTTTTAAGAAGTTATATGGTAAAGAATATCAAGCATTGGAATCTTGTTTTACTTCAAGTAGAGTTTACCTAAAATCACTCACTAAACCAAACCATTAGTTGGAGCCCCTTTAAGGTGGTGTATGGTAAGAATCCAATCAACCTTTTAGATTTAGTTCATTTCCCTACTAATCAACAATTTAGTGAAAATGCAAAAGAAATGGCTAAAAGTATCAAACGATTGCATGAACAAGTCAGAGCTAGAATTTTACAGCAAAATAAGAAATATAAAAGGGCAACAAACAAGCATTGAAGACATATAAAGTTCAAAGAAGATGATTTCGTGTGGATTAACTTATGAAAAGCGAACTCCTTCCAGAGAAGTTTGATAAATTACAACCTAAGGCAGAGGGTCCATTTAGAATTCTCTTATGCATTAGAGAAAATACCTATAAGATAGAGCTTTTCGACACTTATGAAGTATCTTTCACCTTCAGTATTATTGATTTGTCATCCTACCATGACAAAAAGACTAATTCAGATTTAAGGATAAGTCTTTCCCAACCAGAGGAGATTGACACCTGAGTGCTAACACATCTTATAATTTGAGCTAAGACTAAAAAAAGACTTATCCAAAAATAAGATGGGTCTATCTTTATTCCAAATCCACTAAACAAATATAAAAATAAGATGGATTGAAATATAAAGGTTGTGTTCACACTAGTTGAAAAAGAAGAGCACGAAGAAAGATAGGATTATGGTCAGATTCATAGATGAACCTAGACACCAAATATTAAGCACTTCATCAATATGCAAGACTGTAGTTTACAAGAGTAAATGGGCAGATAATTATGTATACACTACAAATTATTGTGTTTACACTATAAATTATTATATTCACATGCAAATCCCAATGATTTTAGGTACCATTTTAGTAAGACAATATTGAAGGCAATCCCATCAATTTAGCAATTAAAAAAAGGGCAATCTTTGAAACTCACATGCTTGGATAGATATTCCACACCTATTTATTTTCTGTTATTCTTTGTAAAAAACATAATAGAGTTTGTTTTATCCTTAAGCAACATTTAGATTGTTCTCAAGTTTTATATCTCTTAGGTGAATTTTCTAGAGTGATAAGCTTCTATAGTTATGTATCCCTCATTAGAATTCTTAGAATGGTGTTGCTATATCTCCTAATATCTAGTCTTGTTGGTGAACTTCTATTCTTTTAATAATAACCATATTCTATTATTATTTAAATTATTATAAATTGTTTTCTTTATGAGTATTTTTTATTTACAATTATTCTTCAACATCCCAATCATCAATTCTCGGCATCACAATATCATCAAATTTTTGCTTAAAATCTCTCGTTGTCCTACGCTGTCTTAACTATTGACAAAAGTGATCCAAGGGGAAGCTGCCATTTGGCTACAAATGAATCAACTAACTGAGAGAAGGCTGCTGATGAATTGTTAAAATTAGCAGATCTAGTCTTTTGTTAGCAGTTCAAATTATTAGATATTACATATAATAATTTCTTTTTCCATAATGATGAAAAAGACAGTGAAATATCAACTTATGAAGGTATAGGAACAAATATGCCATTTCCAGGCAATGGCCTAAAGCGGTTAGTTAATATGTCATGGACTTTGACTTGACTTCAATCATCAGCTCTTACCTCACCATTGGATAACCATTAAATATGTCAATTGGTTTTCGACCTAACCTAATTAACTAGCAAACAATTGATTAAAGACTGGTAATGTTACCACTAGTGCAAGTAAGGATGATGGTTTGCTCGCGGGATTTGGATCATGACCAATCCAATTACTATGGAGATTAAAAAACAAAATCGAAATTATGAAGATTAATGGATCTTTGATCTTTACAATTGATACGAATTTGGTTAATCCGAACCAAATTAATTAAAAATTAAAATTTTTTTAACTCAAAATTAATTCAGTATTTTATCGATTAATTAAATTATATCATTTCGATCAATTATTTTATCAAAATCGAATTTTGAACAGATTAATGATAGTTTTATAAAAAAACCATATATATTAAGAAAGAAAAACAAATAAACATGAATATAAAAAAAATTACACTGTGAATCTGAAATGAAAATCAACTTTCACTAACTGTAATAGGAATCTACAAATAAAATCAAAATTATGTTCGAGCGATGTTGGGATTAACTATAATTTCAGTCACCTCTCCCTTAATTGAAACTATGCTTTCTGTAAACTTAACAAATTGAAAGTCTGACATCTGCAACTCCATCAACAAAAATCATTTTAATCCTTTTTTTTTTGTAGGGTTGAATAACATCAACTGTCCATCCCATTCCAGAACAAAATGATCTTTCCAGAATCCAATCGCATGTTCAAAATAAAGTCTGGGTTAACTTGTCAACTTTTTGCTCCATGTTTTGCTCAAAGACAGAATTGATATGAACTGTAATGAATGCTAGAGAATCACCGAATGCAACAACAGATTGTTGGATTATGTCATCTGCCAATATCTGGTGGCAATGGTATCATTTGAAACACCTCCTTTTCCATATCGAACGAAACAATAACATCAAGATGATCCCAATAATAGACTCCATTCAAGTATGCTGACAAACCATGTATATTCTGCTGATTTCCATGGATGCCGCTCATTACAAGACCACCCAAATATTCGGGTCTTCGGCACACCAGCAATGATCTCTCTTCAAGAATCAGAATTCAAACTATAGACCTAAGCTTTATATGAACGATCAGAGTGCTCTATAATCTGTACAACCTTGTAGTCATTTTTTTTTTATCATCCAACTATAAAAATTATAAAAAAAAATTTTTTATTTGAAAAAGAGTGAGATATATACACTTACATTAAGTCAAATGCTTAAGTGCAGTATTCAAACAAATTTTAAAACTTAACTAAAAATAATCAATCTAATCATAATTAAAATGAGTTACTATATTGATTTTTTTTCAAAAATATGCTTATATTAGTACATGTTCATAATACATATATTTTTTTAAAAAAATTATATATTAGTATACGTGATACATTGTACCACAAACCCAATATAAACTAGATAGGCGAAAAATTTCACACCAAGATAATAATAATAATAATAAAAAGCTCCATAATTGATAAATCTTAGCAGTTAAGGTATTGGGGTATGCTTAAAAAGCAACAACACGTTGAGGAATCTACCTGACCCATTTGGGCCACGATAGAACTTGGGTTTGCCAATAAATAATAATAATTGTAGGAAAATAGAGCGGAGAAAACACTAATTTAGGGGAACATAGATTAGATTGTTGGCTGCAGTTGTTTTATTGGACCATAGTTGCTTGGAGTCTAAACACTAAACAAAACAAAGACTAGCCAACAGCAATAGTTTCCATGTATCTAACTGCCTCATATTTGGCGTATAATTCAAGTTCAAAAATTCAAAGCTCCACCAACATTACAGAACCGTCCTTTTCTTTTCTTTTTTCCTTTTTCTTTTTTCTTTTTCTCTTTGTTTCATATTCATATTTTCAATTCCTCTTTGTTTTCCACGAATCTTTCCCCTTAGACTTCGTCTTCTTTCCTTTATTCTTCATTGCACTAGCCAACTTTTTCTCATTTTCTTTCTTTCTTCTGTCAAAACCTACCAAGCTGACCAAGGTTCCATAAGTAAGACAAAAAACCCATCATGAATCCAGGTTTGCAACTAAGTATATATATATATATATATATATATATATATATATCAATCTTGGTAGCTTATGTTTCAATGATTTTTCTTACTTGCATGTGATCTTAATTTCTTTCTTTCTTTCCTGTTCTGTTTGCAGTATGATCATCTGTTCTGAAGTTTGATTTTTGCGGATAGGTTCATGTTAGTTTTGTTTATGTATTATTTTTAGTGTTGGCTAATGCATTAGTCAATTTCTTTTGCCTGCTTCTTTGACTTATCTCCTTTGTCTTGAATGACTTCTTTTTTTTTTTTTGCTTGGTTTGCTTTCTGTGGTTGGTTTGGCTTAGATTTTATAAGAATCTTTGGAAATTGTGGCTTAAATTACTTTTATCTTGTTAAATTGAATGATTCTGTTCTTAAGAGTTACAACTAAGGTCATTCTTATTAGGAAAGGAAAGAGTTTCAATTGAATTTCCTTAATTCTGTTTCCATATCAGCATTTTTATGTGATTGCATTAAATGACAGAAAGTTCAGTTACATGACAAAGTGGTTCAGAAAAAAATGAAGAAATGGTTGGGAAGTTTATTACTGGGGTCTTTCCTTGTGATGCTGATATTGAGATATACTGTGATGATCAAAAACCCTTTTGGGAAGAATTCCCTTCAACTTAGTATAACCGATAACGCGACTGAGCCGCCTCTTAAATGGATTCAACCTATTGTTTCTGAAGGGGTTCAAAATCCAGAAGCTGTTAATCATGTAGTTTTCGCAGACAGGTTGGTCTCAGGACTCTTTCTTGAGAGGAATTTCTCTCATGAAGTTCAAAGTTCTTTATTGACATGGAATCAGATGAAGCATCTAGTGAACTATACTAAAGGCTTGCCTAATGCGTTAGAGGCGGTTAGAGATGCTAGGGTTGCATGGGAAAATCTTTTGGATACTGTGGTGAAGAAGCAACAAAGTGACGCTAATGAAAGTACAGTTGATCAGAATGTAAAGGAGAAACAATGTCCCTATTTCTTAAACAAAATGAATGCTGCAGATTTTGGAGATAAAAGCTATAAACTGAGAATTCCATGTGGACTTATTCAAGGTTCTGCAATTACTATAATTGGCATTCCAGATGGTCTTTTGGGAAGCTTCAGAATTGATTTAACCGGGGAACCAGTTCCAGGGGAGCCAGATCCTCCAATCGTTTTACATTACAATGTTCGCCTCCAAGGTGATAAGGATACTGAGGATCCTGTAATTGTCCAAAACACATGGACTGCTGCTAATGATTGGGGTGAAGAAGAGCGCTGCCCCTCTGCAGTTGTAGGAAATAAGAGAGGTAATTTGCCTACTCGTTTTATAGACTCTGCCCAATAGTCTGGCTAGGCAAAGCTTTAAGCCATTTAGAGCAATAATGTTGTTATGTAAAAACATACAAATTTGATCCCTTCTGCCCTCTATTCAAGTGTAACAAAGGCTAAATGCAAATTTCAATAGTTATATGCTTATGCAACTTTTGAATCTTTATAAGGAGACATTGGCTGGCTATATCTATTTACAGTATTCTTTTGCATGATATGCAGTGGATGATTTGAAGCAATGCAGTGATAAGGTGGGTAAAGTTGATAGCCGGAGATTTGCAACCAATGAATCCTCAGTCATTTCTCTATGGTCATCCATGACAGAAAACAAAACTAGAAGCAGACAATACTTTCCATTTAAGCTAGGGTATTTGTCTGTTATGACACTTCGGGTGGGTGAAGAAGGATTTCAGATGACTGTTGATGGAAAGCATATAACATCATTTGCTTACCGTGAAGTAATTTCTCTTTTCTTTCTTAGTTCTAACTCAATTTTCGTTTTATATTGTGATGTTTAAATTTTTTTTTTTTTTTGCATTTTCCCATGAATTAATTGAACTTTTATGAGGATGTTATAGGGTCTAGAGCCATGGCTTGTGACTGAAGTAAGGATATCTGGAGATATAAAGTTAACATCTGTCCTGGCCAGTGGTTTACCTACATCTGAGGACATAGAGCACATTAATGATTTGGATGCCCTGAGAGTGGTTCCTCTCCAACTAGACCAGTCATTAGACCTCTTTATTGGTGTATTTTCTACAGCAAACAACTTCAAGCGTAGGATGGCTGTTCGCAGAACATGGATGCAGTACCCAGCAGTGAAGTCAGGAGCTGTTGCAGTGCGCTTTTTCGTTGGTCTAGTGAGTACCATACTTTCATTTCATTATCATTTGGTGAAATTATTGTCCTTCATGGAATAATTTTGATGTTGATCTGGCCCTTAATGTACATGAAAGTGCGGAAAACTGGAAAGATATACTAAATGTTTGCACTATATACTGCAGCATAAGAACCAGGTAGTGAATGAGGAACTCTGGAGTGAGATAAAGACATATGGAGACATTCAACTGATGCCTTTTGTTGACTATTATGGTCTTATTACTTGGAAGACTGTAGCAATCTGCATTTTTGGGGTAAGTTCTTACAGTCTCACATTTTTTTTTCTGATAGTTTTACCTTCTTGGCTTATTTTGCGTTTTTAACAGACAGATGCTGTTTCAGCCAAGTATGTTATGAAGACAGATGATGATGCCTTTGTTCGTGTCGATGAAGTGTTAGCTTCTATAAGTAAAGAAAATGTGAGCCATGGGTTGTTATATGGTCTTATAAACTATGATGCTCAGCCTCATCGGAATGCTGACAGTAAATGGTATATCAGACCTGAGGTAATTTTGTCTGCAGATCTATTCATTTTGTTCAAACGGGTTTGAAGGGATTAACAAGCTCAATTAGATAAGCACTAATTACAATAGCAGTGGCATGGGGATCATAGTTTCCGGGTATGCATGAATATGTTTATTGCTTGGCTAATTGACTTTATTTGTTGTCTCTAACTGCTTTTCTGTCTGCTATCTGAAGGAATATCCTGGAAGAACTTACCCTCCTTGGGCACATGGCCCTGGTTATGTGGTGTCCAATGACATAGCTAAAGCAGTAAATACAAAGCACAAGGAAGGCCATTTACGGGTAAATCTCCTACCAATATTCACTCATTACTATCGCAATGGTTTCATTGGATCAATTAAACCTTCTGCTTTATTTTCACCCTTCCCTTACCACATGCTAGCTTTTTATATTGTACTCGTATTCCACTTCGCTTTTCTCTCTACAGTCACCTTTGTGTTCTGCCATTCTTATATTACTATTTACAAAATTTTTGTCGATATAAAATTGGTCATTCTTGTCACTACAGATGTTTAAGCTGGAGGATGTAGCAATGGGGATCTGGATAGCAGATATGAAAAGGGAAGGTTTGAAGGTGTATTACATAAATGAAAAGCGAGTCTACAATGAAGGATGCAAGGATGGATATGTTGTTGCACACTACCAAAGCCCCAGAGAGTTGCTTTGCCTATGGCAGAAGTTGCAAGAAGAAAGTGTCGCTAAATGCTGCGGATGATAAACTAACCTAATAGCTATTAGATTAGTAATTCACAAGTAAAAGATTTTTGTTTGACTACAGTTTTTCTACTAGATCTTTAGATTAAACATTGATATAAAAATCCTTCAGACCTTGTAGAAAAGAAGGTTACAGATTCAATCCCTGAGTCAAAACTGTATCTTCTTTAAAAAGGACTCTAGTTTTACATTTTTTTGATCCATCCAGGGTGCTCTTTGGAGGGAGACAGACTGAGATGAAGGAAGGAGAGATTGTACAGCACCATTTAGAGATAACAAAAATTTTCTGAATGATAGTATATATATTTATGTCTGTTAATATTCTTTCTTCAACTATGTTGCTTGAATCCAGAAGTTGTTTTCAAAGACATTGTTGATCTTTCATTGTCTGCCATTATAACATTCCTGTTGCTTGACTTGCATCAATGAACCTTCTCTATGCAAGCTTTTAATATCTTGTGTCCCAAAAATTTCTAGCAAGTTTACTCTAGCCAAGGCAATGCCGATAAAGCCATCACTGCTGTCATTCCATCAGTGTGCCAAGCCTTCGGAAGTAAGTGGCCATTTTATGATGCCTGAAACTGCGATGCAATTTTAGGGAAGGTTCTAAAAAATTGGTGATGTAAATTTATTTGTTACCACGTAATAAATTCACGTTATCATAAACTTCATTAACAATTAATCAAAATGTCACATCAATAAAGTTAAAGATCATGTCATCAAAATATAGTATAATGATAAAAAGAAACTAATTAAATTAAAGTATACATTATTATACATCAATTAATGTTTAGTTAAAAGAGAGCTCACATCCATAACACACCATGTTATAGTGTATATGTGACAACTCATTTTCTCTAATTAAAGAGGAACATTTCCTTGTCAATATCATCAACATCAATTTTATAGGAGAAAACATATCAAGATGTTCATAGTACATATATAATATTATATATAGTTTTAGGTTGGTATGAAACGAAATGATTATGGAAAGCAAACAAACTTCGACAGGATATATCTTTCTAAAAATATGAATCATGCAGCTCTCTCGCACAGCACAAAGCTGCTGGGGTTGATAGTAATGCTCTTAGTACAATTGTCCGTTTTGTAGATCCCGACAAGTCGATCAGCCAGCTCAAACATGTTATTCCTCAGGCTGCAGTTTGCATAAGATAAAGAAAATATGTAAAATTGATTAATATTTTTATAGCTAAGGTACTTTGGGAAAGAAACATGCCTTATGATTATAAACTGTGCATCCTTTGTCCGATCCTTGACATAATGTCCAACGATAGAAACATTCTTGAAGTCTGGAACACCATGAAAATACTTAAAAGGAACCTCAGAAAAGAAAAAAAGGAAAAAAATTCAGCATCTGTTAGAAATGTACCTAGAGCTGCATCAATTTCATCCATTACGTAAAGTGGGGTTGGCTTGTAATGGTGAAGAGCAAAAACAAGAGCTAACGAGCTGAGAGTCTGAAAGTAGTTATGAGAGAAAAGTTAGAAAACCTAAATCTTAAGATTTAAGAAGAATAATGGGGTAAAAGGGATCATTGGCATCCATGTATAGCATTCTATAAATGGGCAGTCGACATGCAGTTGCAACCTTTTCACCACCCGATAAGTTTGCAATATTCTTCCAGCTCTTTTTTGGGGGTCTAACACTGAAAACAACACCTTCAGAGAAAGGATCCAAAGAGTCCACCAGTTCAAGTTCTGCATCTCCTCCAAGCGTGATCATCTGTCCAGCTTAGTCAGTAAACTAGAACTATTACTTTATGAAAGGGAGGGAAGGGAAGTAGTCTAGCACCAGCAGAAATTGAGAAGAGGGGAAAATTAAGGATAACTTGAGCATTTGCAAATTAATGAGGTTACTTCCAAGTAAACCCAATAATTTAAGACACAATACAGTAACATAACACGAAAATTATATAAAAAATTTGATTAAAATTTGAGCAAATACCATACCAGTTTAACCAAAACTAAAAAATGTATTTTGTGTTTTCCAACATAAATTGTACATGCAATTTTCATGTAAAACGTGATAAGAATATACAAATTGTCAGTGTTTTATATAACATGACTACATGAATTATCAAGTCTACTCCCAAGTCCAAACGAGAAACAAGAAAAATGAAATCTAAAAGGGAAAACCACCATTTAAGGACAGCCAAGAACCTAGACAACAATCTTGCTTTTTGGCCTGTCACTCGCCCAAATCCACCACCCCAGTCACCCCCAACGAAAAATATTACTCATAAACTATAAAACAAGAGCCTATTTTTGGCAAATAGCAGTTTATTGTATGGCATAAACACAAACCTGATACATTTCCTTTAACTTCAAGGAAATTGCATTGAATCCTGCCATGAACTCATCCAACCTAAAAATTATAATTAAAACAGTTGACTGAGATTTGATGACTTATGGTACGATAACTTTGAAGTCACAACAGGGAAAAATAAAATGAGAGGATATTCGTGCCTTTTCTTTCTCCATTCATCGTATTGCTTCTTTATATCATCACGCTGTTGTGTAACTGTGTTAAGATCCTCAACTCGATCGTTATACAGTGATACTTTTCTTCGATATCTATAAAAACAAGTACTTTTGTAAACATTCATAGAAGAAAATAAATTACATTTTGGAAACATTTAAAACTAAAAAAAAAAGCAAAATTCATACTCTGAGATTGAATCAAGGTTTGGATTCATCTCTTTCAGCTGTGCTTCCAGCAATGCCACCATTTCAAGGGCCTTTTTCAGGTCAGAGGCCTCAGTTAGAGTCGCATCAGCCAAGGTTCCTTGTAGCTTTTCAGTGTCCACTAGATCTTTCTGTATCCTGCAACCAACAAGATACAATGTCATTTTCAAAGTAAAGCAATCAGTTTTAAAACCATAAAGTGACATACTGTTCCATGTGCTTTTGTAGAGCAATTTCCAAGTCATCAAGCCTTTTCTTGTAACCCTTCCCCTTCATTTCTAACTCCTTATACATCTTTTTCATGTCTTGAAATTTGAACTCAGCATCAACCTGCAAATCACCAAGTTAACAAAGTTAAATCAACAAGAAAAAGCCCAACCAAGAAAAAAGAAAAAAGCACTAAATTACATAATACCTCTGATGCACGCAACTCATCAACACTTTTTTTCTCTCTTTCATACTCCAATTTTGATTTCTCCAGCACTTCTCCATGTTCATCAATTAACTGTTAAAAGGAGAAACAGGTCATGCATTTGTACAAGATCACTTTGCTTTCATCTTTACCATAAAGTATGGCAGAGAGTAGAGGAAGAAACTTAAAACCTTCTGCATCTTCTTATAATTCTCTTGAACTATAAATGCCTTCTGCTCTATATCTTTAAACATGCCATGTAACTTTTCCTTCCCCTCAATGATTCGTTCCTTCTCCTTCTCTGACTCTTCAATCCCCTTTGTTAATTTCTTCACCATTTTCTCACCTGTCTCTATTTGAACCTTGTGACGGTTGATCTCCGTGCTATTCTTGTCAATATCCTAACAAAGTCAGCAGCATGAATTAGTAGTTTACCATGGATACTCCAGAATAGAATTTTGTAAATTTCATGTTATGCAGAACTTACAGATTGTATCTTTTCAACCTTAGTCTTCTGTGTCTTCAACCTTTCACCACCAGCATTTTCTATTTTATTCTGCAGATCTAAAGCCTAAAAGCAGAGGAAAAGGTTAAGCAAGTAATATGGCATCAATAGATAGAAAACTTTACATCCTAAATTCTGTCAGTATTGCAAACATATAGAGAATGATCTAGTGGGGAGATGATAGATCAAAATAACAAAGAAAAAAAAAAGAAGAAAAACAAATGAGGGATACAAAAGATTATACTTTTGCAAGTGGGCATCCAAATTGACCTCAAAGTTTCTAAATTCAAAGTAATTAGCCAACATTCATACGCACCTGTTCCTTCAGCCATTTAGACCCTCGGATGAGTCGATCAATCTCTTTTTCTTCTGTAGAAATTATCTTCTTAAGCTCTTCAAGCCTATCAATTTCATCCTGCTTAGGCCGCGATGCAGCCTCCAGGGAATCAAGTTGCTTTTCTAGATATTTATATTCTGAATTCAAGCTGTCAATCTGTTTTTGAGGGGGAGGAAATATTGCATGAAACTCCAATTAACAAATGATAAAAGTTCCTGAAAACTGATTACTAGGGAAAATGATTACTAAGAATACCTCTTTTAGGCTTTTAGCTATCTCCATCTCCAACCCTGCAACTACCTTTTCTGATGCTTCGTAGCTCCTCACCGCATCAGCAACTCTTTGCCTGATGCTATTTAATGAATCAACCATCGTACTAAGCTCCCTCTCAGCATTAATAACAGCTTCTCTAGACACACTGGTTGCTCGAATAGATGTCCCCATCTTACCTCCACGTGGCTTGCTTCCTCCACCACTCATGGTACCAGATTTTTCAAAAAGAGCACCATCAAGTGTTACCACACGTCGAAATTCTTTGTTTCCACCATATGCAATACGTGTTGCCTGAATTGAAGAGAGAATGCTTCAGTTGCTACTCATATTGAAATGAGATTTGACAGAAATAGTATGTTATGTTTCCTTATATAACAACCACATCAAAAGGATTGCACTTTCCTATGAATACTCTCATGTCTGCCGCCATTACCTAAAGCCTCATATGTCTCTCTAACCTCTCATGTCTAAATTCTGATATCCCTTGCAGATACTGGAATGTTACCATGTAACACATGAAATAAATTACTAAACCAATCTGCTTAATTATGGAGAAACGAGCATCTACCTGATCAAGATCCTTTGCTACAATTGTATTTCCCAGGGCAGCATAGAAAGCAAGTTTCATTCTTTCATCCTGAACTTTAATCAAGTCATAGAGACGTGGAACTCCCTCAGGGGTTCTTACATTCTCCTTTGACTTGTCTAAAAGATCAACCTGTTTCTCCTGCATGAGTCAAGAAAGTCGTGATGAAATTGATAGCCAACAACTTAAACTTGACATTACCAAGTTATATTACTCCAAGATGAAAATCTTTCAGTTTAGCAAATTTCAACCATATTATGAAACTGTTCATGTTTTAACCACTATACATGATACAAAATATTAAAACTTTGTAGGGCACAAAGTTGGTAATTTCCATCCAATGCATCCCTTGTCACATATAGGTTTCTTTCCTATTTTCTTACCAAAGCAATTTAAATGACAGCAACTATGTTCAACTGGCCTGTATAAGCTACAAGATGACAAAATTTTAACCTGTATTTAGATTCTAAGAACAATATCAGCACCCCACCAGCTTATTAAGCTCTGTTCACTTAGGTAAGAAGAACACATTAAGTAAATTTTATCAGAGTAGAAGGTTTACAGGACTTTCAATGATGCACAGCTCATACCAGAATCATGAATGTTGCAACACCAAGTTGCTCTCTCCGGAGTAGTTCAACACATGCTTGTGCTGCAGCAGTGGTTTCCACCACAATATAGTCAAGTCCAGGACATGCAGTTGAGATGGCAACATCATATTTTGCTGCAGGATAACAAAGAATTACATACCAAAGAAAAATTCATTGTACAAATCATAGGAAAATAGAAGATAATGAGCAATAATATTAATGTATTAAACATCATAGCATGCAACTGATTGACTAGAAAAGGATGGTCTGCAACCAAAAATTTTGTTTATCATTTTGTCAATTCAATTCAAAATAAAACATAGGAGGAGAAACAAGGAGGCAAGAATGGAAGGAGGGAACTACAAAGACAAAAAGAACAAAAGAATACTCCATACACACGTCCAAACATTTTAAATTCACATAAAGTCATAAAGAGTTCCAGCATACAGCAGTTATTACTCCCTGAATCTTGAAAAGATGGGAAGAGCTAATAGAAGATAATATAACCAGAAAACAGAAAACTCACCATCAATAGCACCCAAATCACCCATTCTGCCGTATATTCCCTCAATTTGCTTGGATTCTTTAGCCTGCAAAATGGCTTTTAAAACTGATCCCTGGCTCTTCTCAGAATCCAGCACCAACTTTAGTTCTGCAAACTTCTCTCTTGCAGCTTGTTCAAGAGGAATCAATGCTTCTTGTTCTTTGGTGCATTCCTGCAAAAGATAGGTTCTTCTCAACATATTCTATGATGGAAAAAGAATTTGAAATAGAAAATTAGCTTTAAAAAGAAGCCCTAAGATCAGCCAATTATCATGGAAACATGAACCTGCTCCAGTTTACGTGCTTCCATTGCTTCATGCTTTTTCTTTTCCAGATCACTTCGCTTATCTTCAACGGCAGCAGTTATTGTTTCAGTTTTCCCCAATATGTTGTCCATCTCCTTTCGAGCATCCTTAAAAGCTGTAAGAGCAGCTTCATGCTGAACCATTCAACACTCAAATTAAACCAACTATTTTGAGCCTTCCTCCAAGAAAGATTCTAACACTAAACTCCCTTAAAGAACAAGAATGAAGAAACAAATGAATAAAGGTTGTTTAATTGCAAGTGTGCAATTTCATTGCTAGCTCATTCATGAACAACAAGGTGTCTCAAATTATCCATTGTGGTTAAAATCTGCATCCTTGCAACAAATGAAATCAAACTGCTGTCTTTAGCAGTTCTGGGGTAGTATTAAAGAAAATTTTAAATAAAAAAATTGCCATGATGGCTGCTTAGAAATATTCATTTTACTTCTACTGGCAATGGAGTAGCTATAATTCAAGCATACTGTGATAGTATTACATACAAGAAATGGATAAGTGAGCGAACCAAGCAACCCTAACTTGCTACTTTGGATTTCAAGGGATTCATTTTTGGGCACACTGATAAAACCTTTAATAAATAGCTGCTTAACGATGCAATCTTATTAAGATTGATTCTTATGGAGGAAAACAGTTTCATGATATAAAAGAAATTTACTAAATATCACTTCTGTTCCAACCTACTTGGGAGAAAATAGAAGAAAATGATCGCAATCACTTAAAATTAAAGGGAGAAAGATCTAGAAGCTTGCATAACTTCATCAGCCTAATTAGCAAATGAATAGCAATATATAGCCACACCTTTTGAGTTAGAAGGTTGCTTTCAGTGTGAGCAACTTCAAGTTTTCCCTTATGCACAATCAACTCTTTTTCCCAAGGTTCTAATTCAGCACGAACCTTCGAAAGTTCAAAGCGATATTTCTCAGTTTCAACTGCTCATCAAGCAAATGAAAAATAACAGTTAATCTGATTGCAAATGACCATGAAAGCAAAAGAAAACACAGCTGAAACCTGATTTCTAACTAAATAAGGTTGCTTCATTTGTAAGAAGGAAGAATGTCTACTTTATTTACATGGCCAAATAAAAATTCTAAAAACTAAGAGTCTAAAGAAGTCATTTTACCTTTAGAATTCTCTTTCATTTCTTCTAGGACTTTCTCCTCATCCAGCAAAAGCTTTTGAAGCTTTGGAATGTTCTCCTCAAGTTTTGGAATTAGATTTGTTGATTTCTCACACTCCTTTGTCATGTCCTCAATTTTTAATGAATCCTGGAATGTGAACAAATTGAGATGAATGCCAGAGCGCAATTTAAGTAAATCAGGTCTTTAACATACCTTTTCAAGTTTACCCTCAAGTTTCTTCAGCTTCTGTTTCATATGCTTCAGTTCTTCCCTGTATTTAACATCCTGCCTTTCAAACTCTTTAAAGTCTTCCTTACAGGTTCTCAAATCATTATCAAGTTCCTAATTATTTACAATAAAAACTATTCAGCTATTACTTCAATAAGCCCAAGGTAGATTCAGAATGATAAAGCCAACATAATCATCACATAGACTGCCTAAAACCTGTGTACTCAAAATCACTAAATAAGCAAGAATATCTAATATCAATCAAGTTAAAATATTTCCATAGGCATGTCTCTGCAAACCTCTTTTTTTCTCAGGTGAGTGTTGTGCACAGACTCAAGCTCCTTCAACCTCCTACTGCTTTCCTGAATCTCTTCCCTGAAATAGGACATCACAACCTTAAATCTTAGTTATGTATTCAAGTATAGTCATGAGAACTGAATGCATGTCTTGACCAGAACAACCTTTTATTCTTCAAATTTTCTTCTAAGTTGGATACATTTTGTTGCAGTTTAACCATTTTCAAGTTGGTATCTTCATAAGCCAGTTTTGCAGCTTTCTCTTGCCATTTCAAGAGAGATAGCTCTTTCAGCATATATGCTTCTGCCTCATTCTTAACATCCTATTGCACAGAAAATATAACAGATGAAGTAAACATATTAGAGATGTCATCAATCTAAAAAGCAGGAAAATTAGCATCATAAACAAACCTCCAAGCTATCTCTTTCTTTCTCTGCCAATTTAACCATTTGCACAACACCTGAACGTTTTTCATTGAGAATTTCTAACCTAGCAGCACAAAAGAAAACAACATACAATGGTGTTAAACATGGCAATTCTAAAAGACAGTAGACTGCTAATATTTCATTCATTATGGTGGACTGTCTTGGTAGCTAGCAAGTATAAGATGATCAAATTTCAGGTTAAAAGGCCTGAAATACTAGTGTAAAAAAGCAGACACCATCTGGCAATAACAATTTCCACATGCATACTGTTTCCAAGTTCAAAAGGAATTGGATGGAGGAGAGAAAAATAAGATAAATCTTGACTAAAATTTGTTGAAAAATACTCACTCCTTAGATGATTCATCAATCTTTTCAACATATTTGTTAGTTCCTATTATGTCCTCAAGGTATTCAACAAAACCTTCATCATGAGGCCCTTGTGCTTTTGGCTTCATCAGTGAAATTTGCTCAACCTCACCCTATAACAACCAATAAAAACTGAAAACAAGTAGAAAAAGAACTTGAAATATCTAAATGCAAGCATCTTGTGACTATATTGAACCTGAAGAATAAGAAATCGATTATTGTCAAGATCAACTCCTTTCCCTTTCAATTTCTTTGTAACCTCAGTAAAGTTACTGGCACGGTTATTGATGTAATATTTGGAAGAATTATCCCGAAATGCAACCCGAGAAATAACAAAATCACTTCCGGGAACAGCTTCATATGTCCCATCATCCTGCATTCAGTAGAGAATTAGTTCAAGTATAACCACCTCAAAATTTTTTAAGGCTTCATTTTGTTAGAGACATACAACAATGAAATTTAATTACCTAAAACTCAAGGTTTTTGCAATTAAAGAGCAGAGAAACTAATATGCAGCATTGAGCTTTTCACAACCTTTATTTGTATATGTTCAGTCAGCTAAGTTGAAAACCTATAGCCAAAATCAAGAAAAACCCAGATGCAAAAGACTCACCAGATCAATAATCTCCTGAAAATGAACAGAAACACCAGCACTATCAAGATTCTGATGATTAGTGGAATTGTGAATAAGCTCTGAAACTTTATTTAGCCGCATCTGCACAATTAGATCAACAAAATCATTGGACGAACAAATACAGAAAAAGGAAAACCCTCAAAAGACAAAAGGTAATGTCTAGCGTATTATTAAGTACCATAGTAAGTATATACAAGCCAAAACGTAGACACCCAAATGATTGAATAGTAAAATTGTGTTAAAAGTTACCTGCTTTGCTCTCTTCCCAAATACAAAAAGCATGGCATCTATCACATTGCTCTTACCACTTCCATTTGGTCCAACCACTGCAGAAAAACTCTAAATTCCATAGAAGACAAAAAAAAGCAAAAGATTTAAACATTATAGTCAATGAAATAGATTTTAATTTCCTAAAAATTAAATAGAAAATAACTGAGGAAATTTTAAAAAAAAAAAAAAAAAAACTCATGTTTTTTGGTTTTTTTTGTTCGTTAATAGCTAAAAAGTACAAACCTAAAAAAACTAAGACATGAAATGCGAACATTACTTATGAACAAAAAACCCTAATTTGAATTAAATTTTTGAACTTATCATATCGATTTGGAACTTCCCACTCAATTTCCATCACTCTCTCGGCAACAAAAGAAAGTAACAAACTAATAACAAAAAAAAAAGTTAACTATCTCTAGTTCAATGCGTCCAATTATCATATCAATTTGAGATTTTGTTTCTCATTTTCCATTATTTTCTCCGAAACCAAGCAGCACTTAAACTAATGACAAAAAAAAAAAAAATGAAAAGGTTACTTTCTACTTATTTTCCATTATCAAATTATCAAATCTGTCACTTAATAAATTTCTTTCGTCTCCGGGACCTATTAAAAATGATGTTATCTCAAGTTTAATAAATATTTAATTTTTTATATCCAGATTTGACCCCTTCACTAACTAATAATTGGTTTAAAGTTAGATGCTTAACAACAAAAACAAAACAATAAACTGTTAAATTTTTAAAATTATCATATCAATCTGCAATTTTACTTCTCAATTTCCAGTACTTCATCGGAAAAGAAACGGAAACAGGCCGAATGATAACAAAAGGGAAAAAATCTAATTCAAGTTAAATTCGTGCAATTTAAAATTCCCTTCTCAACTCTCCATCATTTTCTCGGAAACCAAACGGAAATAACGAAACTAATAACAAAAAAAAAAAAAGCCAATTCAAGTTAAACCGTGCAATCATCATATCAATTCTGCAATTTTCCTTTTCTATTCCCAGCACTTTGTAGGAAAACAAACAGAAACTATGAAATTAATAACCAAAATTTAAAAAAAAAAATCTTACCTTGTGAAAAGGACCGACGCGTTGTTCACCGGCATAAGACTTGAAGTTCCTCATCACCATTTCGTTAATGACCAACCTCGGGCCTCGAGATCCTCCGCGGGCCTGGTCAGGCTCGTGAGTTGAGAACTCATCGGACGATTCCATCCCCATCTGATATGAATGGCTGCTGAGTCAACTCGCTGCACTTGACTCCGATTGAATGAAAAGTTTTTGGAGAAAAATGTGAGGGAGTAGAAGGAAGAGAAAGATATGATTAAAAATATTTTGGCAAGACATTAAAGATGTTTTGGCGGGAATTTGAAATGAAATTAGAAATGGGCCTTATTTTGGGCTTTTAATGGGTTTCAAATTTTTCAACATGCATTTTGCAAATAAAGCCCATTTTCTTTTTTGATGGTTTTTTTTCTTATAATTTAATAGGAGAAAAAAGGATTATAAGGTTTTAATAATAATGTCAGTTCCAATATTTCATTTGTAAGGTGAGTTTCGAATTCCACTATTAGTTTTTTTTTTTTATGGATAATTTATAAATTTAATATAAATTTTTTTTAAAATTTACTACCTAATTTAAAATAAAAAAACTCTCCTCATCCTGAAGTTTTTACCATAAAAAAATTAATGGCTGTCGAATAACCTAAAAAATCTTCTATATATGCTTTTACATCTTGGAAATTTGTTGTTTGTTACATTAGGAGGAAAGCTTAACCAAGGACTTTCACTGCCATTTAGTTGCTGATGCTAGCCTTTAAATCAAATTCTAGTCTCTGTTTTTACCATAATTTTTCCATTTGATGAACTAGATTTCATAGTTCCTTTTATCACCATTTTTGGAATTTCCTTTCATAGTGTGGGCTTGATGGTTCCGGATATTCCAAAAGACTTCTTCAATCAGAGGAGCTTACCTCAGAAGTAGAGTCAGAGGCTGATACAAGTGGGGAACTAGGGTATCCATAGACACTTTAAATATTGAAAAACAAATAAATTAAAAGGAAAATTTTTTCATTGATAAAATTAATAAATTCATTATAAGTTGACACCTTTAAAACAATCTCCTATTGGAGGCTGAATTTGATAAATGCAACAATGAAGCAAAGGACTTTTGGGAGTTTGGGGTCTTCAAATTATTGTTTTTTTCCCCTAGGCCAATAAGCAAACAGGCAACTTTCCTACTTGTCGGCAAATAGCACCCAAAAAAAAGAGTCATTAATGGTCCTAGCTCAGGTATAGGACGGAAGAATGTGAAGAGGAATTTCATAAAGAGATGGAACCTTTCTGTTCCAAAATGGAAAAAAATTGGGAATTTCATAATCATAAGTGACATTGTAGCTTTGGAAAGCAATCCAACAGTTGAGGTGTGGGTGGCAAAAGCCAATGTGGCGATTAGATCAAGGTTGTGGACTTGTCTGATAAATTTGTTTTTGTATTATCATATTTGACAGATATAATAACATAAATTATTAAAATATGAATATGACACAAATTATAAAACGTATTTAAATTTTAAACACGAATATGATATATTTATTATATATATTATATACAATACAATATAACTAATACGAATAATAATAATATGCACAAATAATACACAAATAGATAGTTGATACATATCATCAAACATACCAGCCAACTAGTTTCAAAATATTCAAAAAATAACAAAAATTTATAAGTTACGCTTTAATAATATCGTATCATATAATATAGAATAAATTATTTAATTTTTTATCATTATACATATTATTTAAAGTATGTATTATTTTTAATTTCAACTGTATAATTTTTTTTTATTTTAACTCTTAGAATTTAAAATAATCACATATCATGATTTATACTATTAAGATGATCATATAATTTTTTATAATTATAAATTTAATTTATTATCATTATAATAAATTATTGTATATTTATATAATTTGGATTTGCTTTGCTTTAACAATTATCATATTATTGGATATTGCTTGTTATTTACAATTAAGTGTATATTTATCTTTCTAAATTCCTTATTTAATAAAAAATTGTTTTCTGATCTTATTATAAAAAGTTACAAAGAAAAATATATATTTAATATGTTAAAATTTATATATTATATATACATTACCAATATAAAAAAATACTTGCATATTTAAAAAATATCAAAAAATTGATACCCATTTAATATGCATTTAACATATTATATAAATATTTAAATTTTAATATATACATAATTATATTAGTTTTTAGTATCAAATCCAAAATGATAAACTATTAAAGATTAAAAGATAAAATAATGATGCATTGTTCTAATATTATTATTTATATTGTATTTATATTATTAATATAAAAATAATTTTTTAATAATTATTAAATTATCATAATTAAATATTTTTAAAAAATTTTATATGGTATATTGTTTAGTTAATTAGGTATCATAATAAAAAATAAAAAATTAAAATAATTTTATCTATTTATATTAAATTAAAATAAATATAAAAATATATTAAACGTATTTTTGTGTCGTGTCACGTATTAAACGTATTTTCCTTTAATGCATTTTATTTAAATGTATTTTTTATATTTAGATGTGTCTACACGTATAAAATAAGAATTGTATTGTATCAAAATTCGTGTCAACATGAATAAATATGAAATATTTTTTTTAAAATATATATAATATATATGATTTTTTTCATATCGTTTTTATATAATATCATTGTATCATATTTAAAATTATCTAGTTTAGTTGCAAAGATCCCTTTTCAACCTTTTTTAGGATTTATTGATCTCAACAAGTCAATGCAAATTTAGATCCAGCAATCCAGATCTCAAATGCTCTAGATCCATGGAAACAATGTGGAAAAACAAAGCTTGAAAGCATAGTTTGTGTTTTTTTTTTTTTTTTACATCATTGGGTCTTTTATTCCTTGACAATGAAGATAAATTCTTAGTACATGTAAGGATTTAACCAAACTGGATAGGAAACTTATGATTTCTTCATGTTTAAAGCTTTGTACGAGCATTCTTTGATACAATGACTAATGCGTATTCCATGCTAGAAGAGAAGGTTTGAATCTTTTCTATAAAAAAAAAATAAAAAAACAATGGACAAATTCAAAAATACTACTAAAAATTTGCCCAAATTCATAAGTTCAGTTTAATTTCTCAGCCAACCCAATTTAACCCACAATTACTACTCAATGGCATGCTCCAAGAGGCAAACATATCTGAATGATGGCACCATGTTCCATATTCCAAGCCTATGAATAAATCTAGACTTCAATTCAGGGCAAAAGTAAGACAGAGAGTTCAGAAACCTTTTGCTTTCTGTCTATCCAAAGCTGTAAGATTTTTTTCATTTTTGTTTGGTCTTCGTTCAAAAACTGCAAAGCTATCCAGCATGGAAAGCCTGCAACACTAGTTACCCCCACCAATCTCGGGTCTGTTGGCATGTGTTTGACAGTTTTTTTTTCACATACTTTGCCTCAGTGACCATGACTGGCATTTTTTTGTGTTGTACCTCAGTAAATGAATAAATGCTGAGCCAGATTTAAGATATTTGATTGATTTGCTTTACACTAAAACTCAAAAGTAATCCACTCTTCAAATTTACTTCAAAGAAAGAACGAAAAGATATATATCTTAGATTAGTTAAATAAAACCTTCATTAATAAATAAAAACAAGTATTAGCCACTCTCATTTACAGGGGTGGGTACCTCCATGAAGTGAAAAAGTGGTACAAAACCCAGCACATTTCCAAAACACATAAATAGGGTAACAATATAAATATAGTTAGTTTAATTATGATTTAGGAACTTGGTTTTTATGTTGGAAATAGGGATATGTAAAGGAAGGAAAATGGGGAAAAGATTCTTCTAAGTTTAAGGGCACTTGGGTCCTCCTTCCTTGGTCTTCCAGTTGTTGTAGCAAGGGCACACAGCTTTGTTTCCGTAATAACCTGGGGGCACACACAGGCATTTTTTGCAGCATTTCTGACAGAAGAACATGCAGGGCTTATGGTATTGGGTCTTGCTGCACCTCCTCGTGCACTGTGATGGGCATTCTGATAATTTCATTCAACCAAAAATAAAAAGTTGAGAAAACAACATTATCATTATGCTTTTTTGGAGCATTTGTCAAGTTCGAGAAAGGGAAAAGATATATTTATGCAATTAGTTGAACAAAATATTGGTAGTTCTAAAGAGTTTAACCATTGTTCAACTGGTTATAGCAGGATTCAGATTTAGCAGTCATTGTCAAATTCTTAGAAGGAATAAACAATTACACCCATTTCCAAGCTAACTTTTCATTTCTCCAACATGGGTATTTTCTTATTTTTCAATGTTCAGATCTTAAAATGTGAGAGTTGAAGTTTGCTTACGGTAGCTCTTGAGGCTTCCCGGACCATAATGGTTCTGGAGATAGAAATTGACCAGAGAAAAGAAACCAGAATGTAAGAACTCATCTTTTTGTCGAAAGCTTAAAAAAAAAAAAAAAAAACTCATTTCAAAGCTTTAACAAGAGATAAATGATGTATCATTTACTTGATCATAGTGTTGACCTCCATTTCCATTTGATGCCATGACCTAAAATGAAAATAAACCAAAGGAAAAATGTCAGTTCCTGGAAATTGCAATTCTGTTTTTTGTTTTTTGGGTCCTTCTTTTCCATGCAATTTTACTTTTTGAACATTTCATGTAAGAAAGTAAGGTACCCACCATAGTTTGAAGCATAGAGATGGCAATGAGAGCCAAGAAGAAGGCAGCAACAAGTTTAGCCATGGCCTTTTGCTACAAATTAAACCTTCTCCAAGAATGTTGAAAACAAGAAAAAGAAAAGAACAGAGGAAAGTAAAAAAGAGTACAATGTTAACGAAAGGAAAGGGGTTTGATTGAAGAAGCTGGTATGGGTGTTGTGGAGTATAAATAGAGAATTTCATGTGAAGAAGTTTGGGACCTTGGGAAGGGAAATTTCATCTGTACTTGCTCATGCAGATTAGAATATGGCTTTTTTCCATGATCTGAATGACACCTATCCATGAAGGTTAAATTTGTACTGATGATCAAACTGATTAGTTGTCTTTCACTGTATATTAATATTACTATGCAAATAAAATTTACCCACTTTCCTACAAGAAAAATGAACAAGAATAATGTTTCTTTTATTCTCAAATATGAAATCTCACCCTCTTCTGGTCCAATTGCAGACTTTCAGTTGAGAATAATGCAATTGCTGAATTCCATATAAAATAATGATAATTACTCAAACCTTATCTATTTTGAAAATGATCTCAATTCGATCCTACAAAATATGATCTGTTTAATTATGTCTAATTTTATTAGGTATATTTTTAGATCTAAATAGCAAAATGATTTTTCTTTCATCAAAGATTATCTCCTCTCCTTCTATTTATAAATAAAATTATCTACATATTATCTAATTATTTAGTTTTCTTTTATTTTATCTTTATTTTACTTTTTTTTATGACTTCATATTTATAATCAACTTTTAATTTAAATGTCGGAATGTAAATGCATAAAACATTCTTTACTTATATTTTTAATTAATTTCTTTCTCTTTTGTGATATCAAATTTTACATTTTAGTCCAAAATTTGTCATAAACAAATTTTATGAAAAAAAAAAAAAGCTATCCCCCTTTCTATTTTGAACTAATGTTAAATGTTAATCACTCTTGAAGTTATCGGGGAAAAAGAAAAGTCGGATGAAAAAGAATTTCTCATTTCATATATAGTAAAAAGAAAATTAAAACAAAAATATCAGGACTAATAACAAACAAGAATGGCATTCAATTTTTTTTTTCTCATTTTACTTGGAAATTTTTCTTTGAAATTTTCACAAATGGATAAAAATTAGGAAACAAATTTTTTAGTACTTTATTAAGAGATTATTAATTATAATTATTTATGAAAAAAAATAAATAATTTAGTAGTTGCTATTTGTTTTTAAAGGCGGTGCCGGTGCACTGCATTGAAGAGTTAGTTCAGTCGTGGCAGGTAAAGGGGCCCAATTTTGACCGAGATGTCACGAATAATAATTTTTCTTATATAATGGGAAAAAGAACATATATTTTTGTCCCCTTGCAGATTCATAGACTGAGCAAAGCACGTGACTCAAAGCTGCGCCGCGTTGTCAAAAGCGACCACCGTGCGCTGTAATTTGTTAGACAAACACTACAAAGAAAGTTGTGAACATGATGAAAGACCCCATTGTAAACTTGCAATGTTTCACCGACGTATCTAGTTTTCTTCTTACATGGTTTTGGTCATTTCAATCATAAATTGGGCCAAGCAAATGCCCCATCGAAACTTTGATAGCATTGGGACTAATCTTTTGTACAAAGAAAAGTCTTATACATCTTCCAATTTCATTTATTTGACAATAATCTTTGTTGATAGTAAATTAATTTATTTATACTTCATTTAGATGATTAATGATAAATGATCTAATGAAATTTATGATAAAATGATATGATGTTACAATGCGAATTATTTTCATTGATCATCCAAATAAAACATTAATTTGATAAAGATTTTTTTGGTTGGCACTATTGCTCGAGCTCGACTTGGCAAAATCCATGTCTAATTGCAAGGTTGACGCAATTGAGGTCTACGGTATGTAATTTTTGTATTGTAACTTATGTATTGCTTTTCTTGAGGGTTTAATAAAAAACAAAATGTGCTAATTAAAGTGTAGTATAGGAAAGGTATTCTCGTTGCAGTGAATCATCTATTTAAATATAATCTCAAGCAGTCTCGGATTTATTTATAATATCTATAAAATTATCGATAAATTTATTATTTTTTTAGATGAAAAGAATATGCAAAAAAATTTTTTTTTGAGGTATCTAAAAGAAATCTTAGTCTTTAAATATTTTTATTTTTTAAAATTTTCCAAGGTATTCATAAATATCATAATTTTAAATATATAGATCCGCCCTTGATCTCAAGGTAAATATCCATTATAAATATAATTTTAGGAGAAGGATTAAGTTATATAAAAAAAAAAGTTTTATATTTTTTTACACATTTTTTTTTAAAAATTGATTTTAATAAATCTAAAAATTAGAGAGACAAATTAAAAAAAATTATTTTTATCTTTTGAATTATTGAAATTAATGATTAAAAAAAATATAAAACTAAAAAGTTTTATACTCATATAAATTGATCCCTCCCCTTAAACTAATTACTTGGAAATTTGCATTAATGGATTTGAAAGTATCAAATTAGAGAAAATTGAAATTAGGGTGTGTATCATTAATTTCCATTCTAACTCTTGCACAAACATTAGTTGAAGGCTCCAAATTGAAAACACAAACAAATTCAGGATTTAACTTAATATATTCATACAATTACCTTGAAAAAGTAACAACCATAAATTCAAATTTTAACACTCACAATTTTTTTTTATTCCAAAACAGTGATTTGCTTTACATTACAAAAAATTAAATCACAAATGGAGAACATTAAACATATATAATTTTTTTTGAGCAATTCAAGGTTTTTTTTTATTTTTTAAGTTAAAGACGCTTTTTAATAATAGAATATACAAGGCTAAAGCCATGTGCAATTCAAGTTATTAACAGTAACAAGTTTTCAGATACGTAATTATGAATAATAGATTACTACTAAAGTTATCGATAAAATCGTACTCATTATATATGAATCTTTTAACAACTTTTGAAAGTATTAAAGCATAAGTAAGTTGCATGAAGAAAAATATATAGCACAAGTATTATAAAAGAAGTGCATCGATATTGGTTTAGTGAGTGAGATGAGAAAGTGATGGATATAATTGATAGTACTAATCAACATGGGAATATTTTCTTAAATGAAAACATATTATCATGCCATCTATGCCACGAATCGAAGCTAATATCATTTTGATCACTTGGTTTAGGCTAAATTTGGAACATTGAAAATTGCTTCTTAATCAAAATTCCCCATGGTGATTTGCTACCTCAATTTCCCTCCATTTTCACTTTCATTTATAAACTGAAAAAAATAGAATAAAAATAAAAAAAAAACTCTTTTAATTGCCTTTCTCACTTTATTTTCCATCCTTTTTCTTTCGGATAAATAGAAGATAGACCTTTTTTTAACCTAGTAGTAAAAAAAAAGTTACGAATTGGTGTGAAAATGCATGGTTAGACAACTTATTTCACATGTGCAAAGTCATAAACAAATTCACATGCCTGATAGTTACAGCAATCTTGGTCATTGTCTAATCTTAAATTTTCATCAACAAAATGAATATCTTTAAGTATAATAGTACGACAAAATGTTTCTCAAATCTTAACCATGTAATATTATACGTATGATCACCGACACGATGCCAATATCTTATAGACATAAGCATTTTTATTCATAAAAGCTCTTAACCCATGATATTATATTCTCAAAACAACAACAATGATCCTTAATTCCAAGCTAATTATAAATGCTTCTATGAAAGGATCATAACTTAACACGATGATGTGATCTCTAGCACTTGAATTACCCCAATAGTTAAAATTTGAGATTCTAATTGTAGAGATTATGAAACAAGTTGAGATTTAAAATACGAAAAAGTTACACGTTGCATACCTTAAAATCATTATAAGACAAAGGTAATATATATATATATATATATGTTTTAAATTTTAATATATTTTTTTAATTTCAATATGCGACTTATTTATCTAAAAAAATAATGCATGTTAAACATCGTGATTAACTAGAAAATTAGAATTTAAAATAAAATGGTTGGTTATTTTAAAAATGAAAGTCCATAAATGAGGCAAGGTACAGCACGGAAAAGACTATATATGGCTACTCTCTCAGTCGCATGATCTAGCATGTGGGCACATGGGGGCAATTTTCTTTAATGTATATCCGGCATTTAGGATCTTGATTCATGCCCTGCTTCCTTACCGGATTTCCTGCTTCGTTTTTAATTTTTCTCCGTTTTTGGAAAGGAGCAATTGCCACTATATATTACAATATATACAGACCACATGAATGTTACTATATAATTATATATTTCTTCATAGTGGTAGGTCCATTAATTTTTTTTTTTTTTGGAGATGTTCATTTATAATATATGAAAAATTATAAATAAAAAATTGAAATAATATATTGTTATATTATTACAATTGTCCGCAATAAATTTTCATATCTTAAAACAAAAAAAACATAATTATATTATTGTTAATACTATCAAATACATATTTCTCAATATACGTAATTAAACAATTATTCAACTAAGAACTATTGAAAGATTATTCTGTCTTAGTGTTTAGGAAAATTTTTTGAAGTGTCAAAAAAAATTTTTTCCTTCAAAATTTTTTTTTTAAATAAACACATAAGATTTATATATGTGAGACAATCATTGATTAGTAGCTTGATAAAGAAAATAACCTTCCAATCTCAAAATTATTTTTGCAATATTAAACTCCTAAATAGAGATGTGATTGGAGATGTGTTACCTATGGGTGACTGATCATGATTGTAAAACCATGTGCTTGGTGGGAAAAAATTCCAACTTGCTTATAAAACAAATATTATCATTGTACTAGTACTTAGAAGAGGAATTTTTAAGCTTTCTTTAGCAACATAGCATGCAAAACTTTTTTTTAATTTTTTGCCTATATATTTATTTGTTGACTATTTGTATGAAATAATGTGTGAACATGAGTTCTCTTAATTTTTTTTTTATAATTAAAAATCTTAGGGAAAAAATGAAAAATGTTCAACTTGGAACTCTCATGCTTTCATTTGTGAAGAGATAGCTTAATGAAACTTTAGGTTAAAGCTCACATTTTAAACTTTAGCTAAATGAAAAATTTTCTTTTCTTTGACAATTTATTCACAAAAGAAATTGTAAATTGAATCCAAGATTTAATTTAATTAATTTACGTAATCACTTTTAAAAAAATTATTATTCAATAAATTTAATATTCAAATCTCATCACTTTTGCATTTTTTTCTCCCATTTCCATGTTACCATTTTTTTTTATTAAAAAAAGTTTGAATTGCACTTAAATATGATTTAATTTGTGCCAGCTCGGCCCAAATAAGCAGAATCTGTATTGGACAAAGCAGCCTTTGAAGTGGGTTCGTATAAATTTGTATTGGGCTGAACTGAAAGTTTTGCTTTTACTTGCAGGCTTTGGAGTCAAAAAATATAAAAAAAGGGATGATTTTATGCACAAAAGCAAACCCATTCTTTTCTATATATTTTTATATATAGAGTCCATAGCCCTCACTCAAAAGGCTAAAGTTATCCTTCGGATATTTGGATTTGATGTCATGAAAATAACAATGGTTTTTAACCAAAATTTATTGTCACTTACTCTTTTTCTTTTTCTTTTCTTTTTAATTTTGTATACATTTGTAGTTCAACAGAGGAAAAGAGAATTCGAAAATTAGAACTCATCTTATTAAAAATAGATAATAATCATTAAAACAAAATTTTTGTCCTATTAGTTTTGTTTATGAAATTAATAAATTCTTATAATAATTAAAAGAATTCATAATATTATTTTAATATATTAATAAAATTTAAAAACTTCAACAGCAATATATAAAATAATAATATTTATAATAGTATGATTTTAATTATAACAAATGAGGTGCATTATGATTTATTGCAAAAAAAAAAAAAAAGCTTTTTAATGTTAGTGAATAAAGCTTGTTGTGCCAGAAACTCATTATTGTTTTTCATGAAATGGGAGTTGATATGATTGTTATGCAAGCTGAAAAAAGGAGTGATGGATGATGTTATTAGCACTTAGCACGTGGAAAAGCATCAGGAAATGGTGTTTTCAGGGTTTCCTTTCTGTTCAATTTTATGTCCTAAGATTGTAGGACAACTTACAATCATATATAATTCAAAAGACATAGCATTTTCTATTTATTACAACCTTAGACTCAAATCCATGGACTCCTCACCATTATTAAGCATTAAGGACAGCTGTAGCAAGAAAAATAATGGTGGAATTGATGATTTTGAAGCTTTGATTTTTTGTTTTCCTCATCATTCTTTGTTGTTCTGATAACCTTTCATCAAAGTAAACCCAGATTAGCTACCCAGCATGTGGGCTCATTGCCCTACAACAGTCAATTATTTAGGTGGTTAAGCCACAACAAACAATCAGATCGATGGGTTCTTGCAAGCAACCCTGCACCCTCTGAGAAATCATTGGTACAAGTTTGCTAGCTGCTTCTTTGAACTTAAGCCCTCCTTTTCAATCATTTTTTTTTTTTGAAAAAGCTACAGTAATTAGTGCAATGGCCAGGGGGAAGCAAGTAGGGCCAAGTGCAGATGTTAAGTAGCTATTCCCCCCACAAATCCTCATAATTTGGTTTCTGTTCCGGAAATTTATTAACTGTAGAATATGTGGGGGAGTATTGGGTAGATTTGTCAGAATGCCATTATTAAGGCTTATGATTTTACTTATCTCTGTTCCCATTTGTTTTTCTTGCAATTTTCAAGGTTTCCTCATTCCATTATTATTTATTGCATCACCTCTCTCCTTTGCAATATTATTACACCAGTAGCTTATCTTGTTATTTCTCTGAATTCCGACTTTCCAACCTTTCTATTTAAATTTGTTGTGGGAAAGATGAAGTGATTTATATTCTGTTTGTGAGAATAAGTAAAATTCAAATATAAAATTTTTTAACTACCTATCAGAAATTATTGAATTTTAAAAAAGAAATTGCCAAATTTCAATTATTATTTAAGAGTTGTGGGAAAGATGTGAAAATGGAAACAATTTTTAGCTATTTTTTAGTGGCAAATTATTCTTAAGTTTCATCCAATATATTTATTTTTTAATCAATTTAAATAAATTTATTTATATCAATTTAACGAATTTGTGAAAAATTATATTTTTTCTACAAATTCAAACTTGAAGCAGTCAAGAGAAAAACAAACTTTCTTATCATTTGAGTCAAATATTTTTTAGCTATTTTGGTTGTGAAGAAATTATATTTTCTAACCAAGAATTTTCTCTTTTAAAACAGGAAATGCCATGTTCCTTTGGCAGGGGTAGGAGCCATAGCTAGATAGTGAATAGTTCCTACAAGCTCCTTGGAGAAGCTGGAGCCATATTGCTACTTGCAAAGCACACAAACACTGCTGGTGACCCAAAGCAACAACCTTAGGCCAAAACTCCTTAAGTTGTGAATTCTCAGATCTCCAGGGGCCCAAAACCATAAAAGCTTACTATTGGCCCAGGCTGGCATAATTGGTGGCCCTACCCTTGATTTTCATTTGTTATATTTAAGACAAAAAATCCACAATAATTAACAATCATCTATACCCAAATTTAGCAATCAAGAAAATTTTATTACTACAATTTACTAAAAAAAATTTACCCAAGATTGCATAAGAAAAGTGTGGAGGTTTTTTAAAAGTAATATGATAACATAATTAAAACCCAATAGGAAGGCACTTGAGCATTTGCTTTGATGCCAGTGCATAATCATCTTGCTCAAAAGAGCAGAATTCTAATTTTTTTCATTATTAAATTAAAAAACCTCAAAATAAAGTTATAAAATGAAACAAAAAATTATTAACAGTTGCATGATTTGTTAATAGAATATTAAAATTTTAATTTCGATAATTAAAATTCAAAATTGATAATTTCGTATACATATATAACCAAAATATAATATTTTTAATTAAAAAGGGATCGATACAAAGAATGTATTTGAACTTCAATTCTCAGTCAACCTTTTCAAGCTAAGAACTAAGATTTCTTTGATGGTAAATGATGATGCTGTTTTCTTTTTTGATTCATGTAGAAGAATAGACATATCCAATAACCCTAAGTTGAAAAGGTAATCCCCCAGGAATGCTCAATGAAAAAATAAATAAAAAACAAAAACAATTGTGTGAGAAGGTTTTTCGAACTTTGTAGTCAATCTTGTCTGCATCAATCTCAAATATAATTGAAGGGTATGTGGCTTTGGTCCAATAATCCAACTCCTCTAATGAAGTAAACTGTTAACCCTACCATCTCTTCTTTTTTTTTTTTTTTTGAGCTTTTAGGTGGGAAGAGAAGAATAGGTTGATGGAGAAAAGAAAAAGGAAAAAGAGACAAAAAAATTCATTTTCAGGCTGGAAATTTGCTTCCAAAGGACAAAGGTATTAATCAAAAGAATTGCCACTAAACTTTTTGTCATTTTAGAGAAAATTATTAGTTTCCGAACAATTAATTCGCAAAAATGTTGCCATTAATGTTTTTCCAAATTACAGATGAGACGGACAGCAGCCACTAACTGTTATTTTCTTCCTTGATTTACAAGCAACTGCTTCTTCTTGTTGACTGCAATTCTTGCTTGAAAGAAATACAAATTAATTAATTAATCACTCTTCTAGGGCCTAGGCCTAGAAAATTCTTTCAGTTTTTACTTCTTATAATTATTGGAAATTTGTTCACTTTTATTTTTGGTACACCCACAGATTGTAATATGCCAATTTCATCATTCATATATATATATATATATATAAATTCTAGAATGTTAAGTGGAATTTCCAACTTTAATTGGTAATTTCTTTGGATTCTAATTGTATGCAAAACAATAATTTAATCTTGTTTAATAAATTTATTTTGATGGATTTCCTAAATCTTTTTTTTAATTTAGAATTATTTACATTACCCAAATTTCAATTTTCTCAAAATTTTAAAATTGAGTGATTTTTTTATTAAAATAATAGATTTAAAATTTTATTCGGTAGGCTAACAAATACCTTCAAATTGAGTCTTTTTCTTTTTGGAAAAGGGGGTTTCAATTTCTCTCAATGTGTAGTGAAATTGCAGGAGACAATTGACCGGAAAAAATAGCTTCCAGCTATGTGCCTTTATAAATCTTCAGATACACAAAGAAGCAAAATAAAAAAAGGAAAACAAAATCATTTGGTGGTAAAAATTTAGTTAAAGAAAATTTATGATGATGATGTATTAGGGAACCTTATCTTCTCTTTCTGATGACTGTCTTTCATTCTCACTGGACCACCCAAAGCCTGCCCGTTGTATGAGTTTAAAGCACCGTTTTCCACTAAAATGACATCCCCAAAACCATTAACCGGTTGGCCTATTTGGATCTCCAATTAGCCCCATGGTAGGCCAATCCACCTTGAAGAAAAAAAAAAAAAACATGCAACTATTGCACTAAAGCTGTGCAGGTGGTTGCCTTGACCATCTCTTTTTATTTCAATTTAGGGGGACAAAAATTTATGATAAATATCTTATCTCTCATGTCTTACAAAAATAAGCTAATAATATGATTAAAAAAGCACCTCCTTTCAATGATTTTTGTTTTTTCTTTAATTTTATGATCCCAAAATTTTTGGGCTGCTAAAGAAAATTAGTTCAACTAAAGGGTTTATGTTTTGATTTCAATAAAACAATATGATTGTTAGAACTTGAGATTTTACTTGAAATATGATTGAAAGGATCTAATCATAAAATATATGTTACCATGAAAATTTTTTATTAGATTCTCAAATAGATTTTTATATCTAGAGATAGATTGTAAAGGTCAAAACTTTTAGGTAGGGTTGAGAAAAAAATTGAAAAAATTAAAAATCAATTTAAATTTGTAATATTCGATTCGGTTTGTATCGATTTTTTTATTTAATTCAAATCAAGTTCGGATATAAAATTTGTATATTAGATTCGAAGTAGATTTCGGATCAAGAAGTGAAAAATCAAAAAAACTAAATCAAACTTTATATATTTCTTAGTTTTTATATATTTTTTAAATTTTTATAAAATAAAAATAATAATTTTATATCAAAATTTATTTAAATATATGAAAATTTTATATTAAAATAATATATAAAATAAAAAAAATAAAATTTAAAAATCGATAAACCAAACTAAATCAAACCGATAAAATTCGATTCGATTCAATTTGAATCATATAAAAATTTGATTCAAATTTGGATTGAATTTTAAAATTTTATAATATTATACAATATTAAAAAAATCAAACCAAATTCGATATAATCTTAATTATTATTACTCGTATTTTTATGTAAAAAATAAAACAAAAAGAGTTATTTATTATTATTATTATTATTATTATTATGTGACTAGATGAAATAATTGAAATTCATAAATTAATCTCCCAAAGGAAGGAGTAAGGTAAAGGCTAAAGCTAGATAAGTGATAGGTAACTTTTAATTCCACGTACAACACTGCTATTCATGATCTATTATTACCAAAGGGAAGGGAAAAAAGTTTTCATCGTCTATACTTATGCGGATCATAATTGCAATTAATCATAGGTCAACTACTCAGCTATTTATTTATGTTTATCCCTTTCCAACAGATTATTTCATGGAATCAATTGAATTTTAAGTTGAAAGAAAGTACAATAAAACCAATTCATAATTAATAATTAATTAGTTTATGTTTATATTGATAGTTAAAAGCATTAAATCAGAAACCTTTTCCTTTTGCAAAAATTAAAAAAATTTACAATAAGAGAAAAGATATATTAATTAATATCTGAGTTTGATTGGGTTGAATTTCTTTTTATTATTCTTAAGTTGTCAAGGGATATAAATATATAATATCCTTTTTAGGAGAATCAAATCAAATTAAAAAAAACAAGGCAGAAAACTTTCATTCTCATTCAATAATTTTAATGAAGTAGATATTCTATTTAAGTTCCACCTCATTCATTTCTACCATAAAAAAATTATATAATAAAGAAGATTATCTTTGGGATGGAAAAAAGAAGTGGAATATTATATTATTGCCCAAATGTTGATGTGCCAAAGGAATCTTAAATGGAGATTAAAAAAAAAAAAAAGGACTAAATGTGCAGAAGAATCCATATTCTATGGTGACATCTTTGTACTAGCTAGATCTAATTCAAATTCCAACTTCAACATTTGAATCCCATATAAAATCCATTAGCATACATAACTTATTAATTATATATGGTTGACATATGTTTATTTAATAATTAAATAATTATTTTTATAAATAGATCTTAATTGAACTTGTATTAATTCATTTTAAATAATTGCAACATTTAACAATTTTCATGATGAATTAATTGAATATAATAATTTAAAAGTAGAATTTCTTTTTTTTGGAAAAAATAAAAAATAGGGTACTTTTCTTTTGTTGGTCATCAGGCAAATGATAAATTTGTACGGGAACATCACATCAATGACTTAATCTAATACATGCAGTTAATTTTAAAGATACTTTGCTTAATCAATGATTAGATTTGATTAATGTTTTTCACAATGGAAATGGCATTTCATTCCAAAAGGACGGAGATGACTGATCAAGGAATTGATGTGTAGTTTGGAGTCTAGTCATGTTTACTTTTCAAAAGGGTCACTGATAGCCTAGCTTTTCTTTTCTTCAATTGACATAATGACATTAGCTTTCCCTGTGTCATAGCATTCTTTTTTTATATAGGTTTATCTTTTCGTTTTTTTTTTTTTAACTATGAATATAAGAGAAATTATAATTATAATTAACTATTATATTTATACATAATAAATTATTGAATTATCAATCAATAAATTATAATATAATTAAACAAATTTAACACGAAATTAAATCAAATTCATAAATAACCAAACTTAAATCTAAAATTTTAATATTCTAAAACTTCCTTCTTATTACTAAATTAAGATTTTATTAATCATAATATGATCTTCCTTTATTTCATGAAAGTTTGTTAAAATAGTTATGATAATCTATTAATTCTCTTTTAAGAAAAAAATTAGGCACTGATTCTACCTTTTAATGCAAATACCAAAGTGTTTGAATGATAAACTACGACTTATTAATTCATCTACGTAGTATATACCAAAAGGTAAACAATTGTTCGTCTCGATTTAACTCAAGTGATAAAAACTAGATACATCTTAAAATTAAGGACAATAGATTATTTGATTCATTATGTCTCTTTCTAAACACCAAAATAAATATAAACAATTATATTAAAATAATAATATTTTTTTATTTTATTTAATATTACTAATGGATGATATAGTAAAGATGTATATCAATTCAATTCTAGAGAAAATTTTTTATCTTAAGATATTTTTGAAGCATTGTCCTTTTGGGTTTCCTTCTCTCCTATCAATTCACCCCTAAGTTCCTAAAAAATTAATAAACAAACAAGGGCATTGTTAGTACAAAGTGGTTATCAGCAATAACCAACCTTATCTCACTATTTGAACAAGTTAGGGAATAAAATCATTGAAATTTGAGTATGTTGATATATAATTTGAGGAAAGGAGAGTGTGTACCCTTAATTGCATTGCATTTTCCAAAATCTCATCTCTCGTGGGGCCATGGTGGCCCTAAAGTGAAGAAAACTTCTATTAAGCTCAGCAAATGTTATTGGTAAAGATACGCGTATATGTTGATTGCTCAATATCCTTATTGTTTCCTTCATTGTAGGGTAATGCTATGACCATAAAAACCTCAATTCTCAAAGCACCACATTGAAGAATAAACAACTCAATCTTTGTCATAATGAAAGGAAATTAAAAAAAATGGGAGAAACTATTGGTTAACATAATTGTAAGCAGTCTTAATGGTTCAATTTTAATGATTTACACATATCACACGCATACACATATATATATATATTCGTCTCAATTATTTATCCTATTTGAAGTAGTAAAACAATTTTAATCTAACTTTAAAATCTTAATTATGCATTTGAATTTTGAATACACACTCATGAATTTGCCGACTTAATTTTTTTATACACATAAAAACTCATTAAGCCATACTATTAATCTCTGCATCCCTTCTTTAGATTTCAAACCTTTAAATTAAATTTTCAAATTTTGAACAATGAAAATTCATAAATTAAATTAGACAAATAAATCAATTAATGATTTATTATATAATTAAATAAATTCAACGTAAAATTATATTAAATCCACGTATGATAATATTTGAATCTGAAAGCAAACCCACATGATGGCTTCATTATTGAGTTTTAAATCACAATGTTGTTGATCTTGAATTTTTGGGACAAAGAAGAATGGAATTAGAGAAGGCCACAATCTTGAGAGAAAATAAAGAAAAAGAGAGAGATTGTGGGCTTGGGTGTGGAGGTGGAAGATGGTAAAGATGTTAATTTTATTTAAATTCAATGAGAAATTTGATTTTTTATTTTAATAGGGATCAGAATGGATATTAAAATTTGGGATGGAGATCGGGATGAATATGATTTTAAAATTTTTTTATCAAATATGGATATAGAGATGGGTAATATAGCACTTGTCTTGTACACACTACAAGAAAATTGTTTTATATTGATGCTCAAAAAATCGTCAGTAAAATTTAAAAATCCATTGATATAGCATAATAAATCTTTTACTGACGGTTAAAACATTTATTTCGACGAATTTATAATCATCAATATATCCCTTGTCAGTATAAATCTATACTGACGATTTTTAAGCTGTCGAAATATGTAACAAAGATATATTAACGGTTTTAGTCCATCACTATATGTATAGCTGTTGGTATAACAACTATTGTGTGTTTCGTATTATACCTTTTATCGACGGTTATTTTCGTCAGTATAATCTCGTATGTTGTAATTTTTTCAACTTATATTGATGATGTCTCCATCAGTATATCTTTTACCAATGGTTAATGCCGATCAGTATAGCCTTACGCATTTTAACTTTTACTGACAATCCGTGATGACTGTCAGTATAGCCAAAAATATTTTAATAGTAAAATATATCGATATAAATTTTAAGGCGTTGGTAAAAAAAATTTTTGAATTATATTTTCAATTATTAATATTAATTTACTTATAATCATAATATCATATGGTTTCATATAAAGTAAAAATACACAAAGAAATAAAAAATTTAATAACATTTAAAATAAAACAACAACCAAATTTTTTATAATCCATAAATTTAAAATAAGTTAAGAACTACCATCATTGTACCAAATCCTAAAAAAAAAAAAAGAACATTAATATCTATGATTGAATATCTACTAACATGGTGCTCAAAATAAATAAACAATTTTTCAAAGTAAGATGATGCCATCCTAAATTGGTCTGAATACCTGTTTAATTAGTAAAATCTAATAAAAAATTTCATTTCAAATTAAGCTTTTACCAGTCAATTAACATAAGAAATGTTCCCAACGTCAAGTCAAGCATGCCAGAAACTATAAATAAATGAATTGCTAACAAGATTTTGACTACTGTTATAGGCTTCCCCTACTTCACCAACCTAAGCAACTACTGAAGTTGCTAAATTTTTTAGAATTATTTGAGGATCTCTAAAGAGTTGCTGCCCACCGTCTAGATAAGATGGATCTAAGATTTTGTTCATAAGCTGATTGTCATTACCAACATACAGTAAAAATATGTAATTTAATAACTAAATTCTTAAAAATATTTTTTAAATAATGTAATTTACTATTTTGTTATACCTTCACCAAGGTTGTAAATGTGTTGAGTCACTACTTGCAGAGATTTGGGTATTTTTTGTTCAAATTATGTGAACTAGTTTGCATCAAAGAATCCTTCTGGTGCTATTACTAATGGCTAAATCTCAAATCCTCTATATATTTTGAGCCTAGATTCATCCAATACAACAAAAAATACAAACAAAAAAAGGCATGCTCGATGACACAAAATTGAAATGCAGAAAATGAAAAATACTTTTGAGAAACGACAAGAGTCTTAATGCTTTAACTTTAATTCAGCTCTAAAACATAATGGGTGCTGATGGGTTTAAAGTTTGTAAAGTCGGTAAGAGGTGGAGAGAGTTGGTGAGAGGTGGAGATTAGGTTATGGGTATCGATGGGTGGAGAAGTTGGTGGGAGGTGAAGATTAAGTATGTGAGTCGGTGGGAGGTAGAGGTAAAGAAAATGATTTACTTTCATAAGCCTACCATATTTTTTGGATTATTCAATGTGTTTTTGGCCAGAAACGCTTTGAATAATCTCTTCATAAAAATTAAATGGGATTATTTAATGCGTTTCTGACAAAAATACCTTGAATAATTTTTTGCTATTTTTTGGTGGATTATTCAAAACGTTTTTGGTCAAAAATGCTTAATCCCTTACAAAAATACTAGAGTAGCTTAGTTGGTTAGAGCATATGGCTATTAACCATAAGATCATAGGTTTAATTCCTTCTTCTAACATTTTGAGAATTTTTCAAAGGATTATTTAAGGGGTTTTTGGTAAAAAATGCTTTCAATAATCCATATAAAAATTTTTATTGAGGGGGATTATTGAAACGTTTTTGGTTAAAAATGCCTTCATTAATCCCTTCCAACTTCAATAATCCTCTCAATAAATTTTTATAAAGGATGATTGAAAGCGTTTTTAGTCCCTTAATAAATTTTTATGAGGGATTATTGAAGGCATTTTTTTGACAAAAATACCTTTAATAATCCCCTTCAAAATTTTTTGTATGAATTATTAAAGGTATTTTTGGCCAAAAACATCTTCAATAATCTCTCTTCAAAATTTTTTGAATGAATTTTTTAAGGCATTTTGCAAAAAACGTATTCAATAATCTCATTCAATTTTTTGTTAGCCAATAGTTTTTTTTTCTTTGTTTTGAGCCTTTATTGACGTTTACATTAATAACCGTTAATATATAGCATATTTATATTGACAGATAGTCATATACCGTAAAAAAATTTATTTATACCAATGGTAAAATAAAGTATTAGTATAAGTATGGTATATTTTAACAGTATTAAAAATCTGTTAGTAAAAATCTCTTTTACTGATAAAATTTGACCATCAATAAATAATCCATGTAAAAATTTTTTTGAATAGATTATTGAAGGTATTTTTTGTCGAAAATACCTCAATAATCTCTCCAAAATTTTTTGAATGGATTATTGAAAGTATTTTTTGTCGAAAATACCTTAATAATCTCTCCAAAATTTTTTGAATGGATTATTGAAAGTATTTTTGGTCAAAAACACTTTTAATAATTTCATTTAATTTTTTGTAAGCCTAAAATTTTTTTGTTTTGAGCCTATACTAACATTTATGTTAATAACCGTCAGTATATAACATATTTATAATGACGGATAGTCATATATCGTCAAAAAAAATTTATTTATATCAATGGTTAAATAAAATATTGGTATAAGTATGGTATATTCTGATGGTATTAAAAATTCGTCAATAAAAATCTCTTTTATTGACAAAATTTGACAGTCAGTATAACAAAACGTCAGTATATAAAAATTTTTTTAGTGACATGTACTCTATATATTTATATATATTTAATCAATTAATTTTTTATTTAACAATATAAGTTTTTTTTAGATTTATTAGAATTAATATATTTGTATTTAAAAAATACATATTTATAAAAATTACTTAAATATGTAAGATAAAAATAAAAAAAACTAAAAAAAATTATTTTTTAAAAAAATCCATAATACAAAAATTATCTATACTCATTAAATATATATGATCATCAAAATATAAATAAACTTAAAATACCCATTAAATATAAATATAAAAATAAATATAATATAAAAAAATAAAGATAAAAATATTTTACCAGCAACATACTTTATCCATTTGCATTTTCAGTAGGCAGCCGTGTACGTGAATGTTTATATCCGGCAGGCGGCTATGGTTAGACTTTCCCCAAAACAATCAAACCACACCCTACGAGAAACAAACATCAAAGAAGAACAGTAAGTGACTGTCAAAACCAACCCATTCATGTGACTTTTGTCCCTAAGAATGTGATATAGGTCTTTAGGTGTAGTGTGTTCTGTCCTTCTTTGACCGCTTGATTAGGCACCTGCACCGAGAACCTCGAACAACCTAAGGCGATCCAAAAGGAAAATTGATAATTTTATTGCATATATTTTCAATAAAATTTATAAATTTTATAAATGATTAAATTATCTAAAAGATTTATTATTTCGCCAACAAGATTTTATCTCAATATTGAGAAAAAAAATTTTAAAATATTTAGATTTTAAATTCAAATATCATCATATGTAAAATTAAATTAATTTTAAAGAAATTATTATATTCATTACTAGTGAATTTTTTAAACTCTGACACTAATAAAATGAGACATACATTTTAGGGTATAAAAAAATAATTAAAAAAATATATGATATGGTTTTAATTTTGTTTGTGAAATTATAAATTTATACAGTTAATGTTTCAAAACAAATTCTTAATCTTATATTAGATTTATTTAGTTATATTTAGTGATTTTTTTATCAAAATATTCTTTAAAAAATTGAGTTAGGTATGAGTTCATCTACAGGGAAAAGCCTATTGTGTTTGGAATATGAGAAAGTGTGCTCTCCCTAAATTCAAGATTGTGACAACTATTCTCTTTCAAATGGGATTTTTTAAAAATTAAACATTTAATTAAACAGTATAATTTTTAAAAGTGTTTTGTCTTTGCCAATCAAATCATGCAATATCCCAACAAACAATCCGTGTATATATTTAGATATATCGGTACAAGATAGAGATGTTTGTGTGTTAGATCATGTAGGTTTGAACCGAACTCATATTTAGTATTAATAATTTATATATTTATTTAGATTTAATTTGATTTAAAATTTTAGGTCTTAAAATATTTTTAAATTCGATCTAAATAAAAAAATAAATTTTAAATCTATCCATTAATTTAATTTATATAATAAAAAATAAAAATTTAAATTAAATTAAGTTTAATGTGATTATATTCAATTCACATATATAAAAATTAAAATAAAATTAAATTTAATAAAATATATTTATTTTATTTTTATTTTTATATATATGTGAATTAATTTATATATAATTCACATATAGATAAAAATAAAAAATTTATATATATGTGAATTCAGATTGAATTGGATTGGATCGAGCTCGAGTTTTAAATCTTTTGTCTAAGACACGGCCTAAAATTTAAATGGACTTAAAAGTTGTGCCCAAATCCATTTAATGAGTTTTAATTTTTTTGTTCAAATTCTCTCAAAACTTACTCGAACCTTCATATTTGAGCGAGTAGCCTGACATTTTAACAAGTCTAGTACAAAGTTGGTGTCCAAAGAACTTTCTAAGACAATGTTTAAAAATGGGTGAAGAAAAGCCTATAAGCTTGTTAATTTCATCAATTAGACTTATTGAAATGCTTGACAATGTATTTTGAATAATGAAAGGATTATAAATGGCTCAAAAAATTATAATGTTGAAAGTAATTCGATTATCCTTATAATTTTAGATTCTATCTTTTTATATTATTTTCATCAAACAAATACAAAAGAAAATTTTGACTATTTAATTGGAATAAAGTTTATATTTATCCTTTTTTTTTAATAAAAGAGACAATAATTTAAGGATAGAGCAAAGAATTACAAGTATTATGATTTAAGCCTTAGACTTAAAGTAACCAATTGAGTTAAGCTCATGTTTCATTTATTATTCATATTTAAATAGATGTAATTTATCATTGTACTTTCTATGTTGATAAGAAAATAAAAAAAATATTTTGTAAAATATTCTTTTATCTTAATTTTGACTGTTTTTAAAAGAAGAATGATAAAATTACATTTATTAAAAGATGAATGTTAAAGTAAATAGCTAATTTTCCTTTTTGAGTCATTAATCAACCAACCATCGCTTGGGTCACTATTTATGCCTTCAACCATCATGAACAATTGTCGATCGAACTCATTTTCACTCCAAAATTTAGCTAGAACTTTGTTTAATTATAATATTTTCATTTTTCTAAATGGATTTCTCAAAAACATAACATTTTTACCTAGATTTACTTTTTTAGCTACGATTTCCTAACCTTAAAACCCATATTTCTATCACTTCCACCCTACTAAAATTATACTATGTTATTCTCCATTTCTTTTTCCTTTTTTTAATACTTTAGAAACCTTTAAACTTTTGGTGTTGTCGACTGCCACTTATTTCACCCCCGACGATGGATTGGCTTTGCTTTGTCATTCTTTCATCTTTCCTTCATGGTTCAAAACTAAGTTGGAATCCCATTTCCCATATTGTCCTAAAACATTATCAAAAAAAAAAAAAACTTTACCTTTTTCCAAGCTATTATGCATTTACCAATCTATTCTATTTTGCTGTTAAGAGTTAGGTATAATAGGGCTAATTTTGGTCTGATTACTAAACTTTTTAAAAATATGTGTCTAGGGGTTGTTTTTGAGTTAACATAGGTTAATCTAGGATGCTATTTAGGGGCAAGCATGGATAGGTTTTGGGTAGCATTCTACAAGCTAAAGAGATCAGCAACATCAACAATGCAATGCAAACTTTTAGGGTGAAGCTACTTAAATTTTTTTTATTTTACTAATTTCCCTGATCCATGGTATACTGTTCATTTTTTAGAACTATTCAAGTGTTATAATGATTTCTCAATATGTGTATTCCTACTAAACGATATGTTTAAGGTTAAAGATATAAGGTTATTAGTTTTAATAATGCTAATGATATTGAGCATTTACTTGTAACTTTGAATGGTATCTGGATTGGTGGATATAAACTTAGATTTTTCAAAGCTAAAGGAATATCTGGTGCTATAAACCAAGTTCAACATGTAAGGTTTCATATGTTTAGGGAATCTAGTAGTAAGTCTGAAGTCTCTTTTAACAATTGCAAATCTTATGCGGAGGTGGTTAAGAGTATGTAGCAAGAAAATAAAAATGCCTCTATCAACCACAAAAAGAGCTTGTCGAAACCTAGAATAGAGAAAAATGATGATTCTTACATGATTGGTGAGAAAAAGTTTAATAAGAGCTCGACTTCTTATTCTTATGGTGTCGAGTATAATCATATTCAAGTCTCTTTAGATAAAGGATTTTTAGTTATCAAAATCAATCTAGATGAGATATTAAAAGCTTATGTCTCAAAGAATTCAAAGGGTAATACATAAAATAGTGAGAAGAAGTTATCTTATGAATCATTCAGTAAAGGTGGCTAACCATGTTCAAACCAAAGAGTTAGGGGAAGAACTAGTATAAGCTTACTTTTCGATCGATGATAAGTAATCTTTTAATAGTGTGAGGTTTTTTAATATTCCTAATACAGATTAAGTGTAAGGAAAAAATTAGGGCCTTGATCTTATTGTAAATAGAAAAAGGAATTATAGATTGTAAATCTATTAAAAAAAGTTTTGATGATTGTGATGTGGTTCACAATTCTTATGAAGTAGCAAGGGAGCTTAATAACATTGGTGGTCGTCTAGAAATGGTTGAATATGGGAATGTGAGGGGGTAATTAAGGACAAAGAGTCATTAGAAGATCGATTGAGCTCTAATTCTATAAATTTAGGTGAAAAAATTGAGAAGGAAAAAGATGATAAATTTGTCTAAAATGATGACAATGACTTAGAAAAGGAAAATGATGAGTGTGGTGTTAATTGTGAAGTTATTGAAGACTGTTTTTATTACTTAGGTAGGAAAAATACGAAATGTCACAAAATTAAAAAAAAAATGAAAAAACTACAAATGGAGTAGGAATAAGGTTTCAAAGATTTCAGTGTGTATTCATAATCCCTTAAAAAAATAATAGCATTTCGATAATGATATTTGATGGGTAAATTCTTTGCATAGAAAAGAGGCTGTCAAAATTTAAGATCTTGGAAAATGTCTTGAGTTATTGATTGAAGATGATGAAGTATTTATTATTGACAAGTTGATGAAAATAGAATGAATGGACTTAGTTGATAATGCTAATAGTTAGTGTTCAATAGTTGTTATATGGTGGTTTGTGCCTTATAATGGTGTGGTTGATTCTATCATCAACTAGTTGTTGCTTGCTATTTATCTTTGCATCCATGAGCGTATCTTTTTTCTTACTTTTTATGATTAATTGTTTATATTATCCTTCAAAAATCAAGTATGTGTCATAACATATTGGTTTAAAGACTCGAATGCCAAACGTAAATGTCACGGAGTCGCCACAAATATTTTTTGTTGAGGTGCAATTGGCCATGAATCTTATTCTTTGGTCTATGAAATAAAAGTTAGGTTCATGAGTACAGTTACGCGTGAAAAAAGTTGTAGTACCCTTACAGTGCTTATCCGAAGATAATGCTAATTAATTTTATAAGATTATAAAACATTCTTGTTCAAATAGTCTTTTACCTATTATTTTATCATTTTTTATTATTATTGAAAATTTTTTAAGTTATTTCTAACACTTTCAGTATAACTTAATAAATTTTCTCATTTCAAGAATATTTTAAAAAATCAATTATTTTCTTGAAAGAGCTCTGTCATTTTATCTATTTTCATATTTTAGAAGGAAAATAAATTATGATTCTCTTACTTAAGCATTTTTTAAAATTATAGCAACACTTTTGGTACGATTTTAAAAATTTCTTAAAAATTTTGAAGAAATTACCACTTGTGACTTCTTTTTAATTTTATTATCGATGAGAATTTTAATCCACTTTAAAACATTTATTGTTTATATTATTATGGAGGTAAGTAAAAATTCTATTGGTCTAATTCTCAAAATATTTTCAACATGCTTGAAAAAATTTTAAAGAAATTTCTCACTTAACAATTTCAATAAAATCACCATTTGTGACTTTATTTGTGTCCCATCATAAAAAAATTTTACTTACTTTAACAATTTATTATTAAGTGTTTTTATATTTTTTTATCATTTTATAATTTTTATTATTCATTTTTAATATTTTATTGAAAAGATTCTAAAAAATCCTACAAACACTTTTAGCAAAATTTTGAAAATTACCTCTTCCAGAGATTAAAATTAGCATTTGTAATTTTATTTTAGTTTTTATAATTAGAAAGGATTTCATTTTACTAAAAAAACATTTTACAAAAATTTTATTCGAAAAATTCTAAAAAATATTCCCAACATTTTTGATAAATTTTCAAGAAAATTCTTTGATTTGATATTTTCAATTAAATCGTCACTTGTGACTTTATGTTTATTTTATTTATTATTGTTTGTTCACAATTTTGCTTTTATTATTTCATTTTCATCAATTTTATTTTTTTTTGTTTTAAAAGTATTTAAGAGAAAATAATAGTTCAACTTTTCTTAAGTTTTTTTTACAATTATTTTAAATAAATTTTTACTAAAAAATATTTTATTTTTTCTAAATATTCTCCACTATTTTTTAATTTTCCTATTAAAGTTCACACAAAAATAAAATAAAAATCACAAAAAATAGATATAAAAATAATAAATATATATAAAAAATTTAGAAAAAAATAAAAAATTATGGAGGAAATACAAAAAAATGTTCTAGGTTAATGCTGGTAAAAGGTCCAAGGGCAGATCGGTTCTAAGTAATTCAAAATGGTTTTAAGCGATTTAACATAGTCTAGATTGATTTGGGGCAGTTCAAGCTGGTTTAGCCTGGTTTGGCTCAAATGGGATGGATTTTCAAGGCGATTATATAGATCTTGGGTGGAGCCTCGGGTTGGCACAGGGATATTTTAACTCAAAAAGTTATCTTTTTTTTTTTTTGTATAAAAGGAAAAAAATTTTTACTTTATTTTTTCTCATATCTCTCTGTATCACAAAACCCTTTTCTTTATAAACCTAGTCGCTAGCAACTCCTTATCATCGTTGTTGCAATCACTGCTACCACTTTCATTGTAGGCAACCATTGTCGATAGTCAAAAAAATTTGCAAAAATTCACCCCTTACTCTTTTTAACCTTTTGAACATCGATATGGCATTTGTTTCACGAAAAATGGTTTTAAATGACCTAGATTGGGGCTTGAAGTTTAGGATTTTTTTTGTACATTTTTTGACACTACTTCTCATTTCCCAAGGGATGTGTGTTTATGTTATTATTTTTTTTTTTTGGTAGTGGTAGCTAAAAACTAAGGGATTTGAAAAGCAAGTTTTGGCATCATTTTGATTTTCAAGCAAAATATTTTTTTTGCTTTTTTTTTTGTTTGGCAAGGTTTCTTTTTTTTTTTTTGCCTTATCTTATTTGCAATTGTGTGGCTTTATTTAAAAGAGCCACTAGAGGATTAAATCTCAGATTTTTTGAGATTTGAAAAAGAAAAAAATGGTTGTCATTGGTGGTTCCATGAAAATTGTGGACTTGGGATGGTTGTTGTCAAGCGACGTAGATGGGCAGTGCATTTAATACACAAAACTTTTGGTAAAAATGAAGCTAAAGAAGATAAAGCAAGAAAAGATAAAAAAAAAATACAAAATAAAAATAAAGTAAAATAATAAATAAATGAAAATGAAAATGAAAATAAAAGGAAACAAAAATTATATTTGGGCTAAAATCTAATAGGGTTTAATGAGTAATCTGAGATTGAATTAGAATAAAATCAAGAATCAATTTAGATTTTTTTAAAATAACAATCAATTTTTTACGAACAAAATAGATATTTACAATTACCTTTTTTTACATATTGCTGGGAATTATGAATAAAATAAAGACAAAAAATATGACAATTTTGTTAGGGTAAACTTATACAAAAAACTAAACATTGAACACGAGGATTTTTTTTTTGTATGTGTGTTTTTTACCTTTATTAAACAGAAGCTTGATAATTTTTAAAAATTTTAAATGTCCATCTAAACTAAGGTTTGACAACTTTTAAAATTTTAAAAGGCTCTTCTAAGTAAAACTTGACAATGTTTGAAAATTAGAAAGGCTTCTCTAAAATAGAGACTCGATAACGTTTAAAAATTTGAAATGCTCCTCAAAGTAGAGGGTCGACAACTTTTAAAAAATTTAAAAGGTTCTTCTAAATAAAGGCTCGATAACTTTTAGAAAATTTGAAAAGCTCTTCTAAATAGAGGTTCGATAATTTTAAAAATTTGGAAGGCTTATTTAAATAGAGGTTCAACAACTTTTTAAAATTTTAGAAGGCTTCTCTAAAGATAAACTTGACAACTTTTTAAAAATTTAAATCATTTTACTGGAAAAACTCACGAATCTTGATAATGAAAAGATTTTCAAAAATTCTATCAACACTTTTGGCAAAATTTGAAAAATACCTCTCCTAGAGATTAAAATCACCACTGATGATTTTATTTTAGTTTTTATAGTTAGAAAAGATTTCCTTTTACTAAAAAACATTTTATAAAAATTTTATTTAAAAATTTCTCAACATATTCCCAGCACTTTTGGTAAATTTTCAAAAAGAATTCCTTGATTTGAGATCGTCAATAAAATCACCACTTGCTACTTTATTTTTATTTTATTTAATATTTTTATTTATTTATTCTTGTTTATTTACAACTTTGTTTTTATTATTTCATTTTCACTTATTTCATTTTTTTGTTTTAAAAGTATTGATGAGAAAATAATAGTTCAACTTTTCCTAATTCTTTTTACAATTTTTTAAATAAATATCCACTAAAAAATATTTTACTTTTCCTAAATATTTTCCATTATTTATTTTATTTTCCTATCAAAATTCACACAAATATAAAATAAAAAATCACAAAAAAGATATAAAGATAATAAAAATATATAAAAACTTAAAAAATAAAAAATTTACAACGTAATATCGAAAATGCCCCTATTCAACATTGGTTCATTGGTTTGACATGGTTTAGTCGATTTGAAAAGGTTAGGGGTGATTCAAGTCAGTTTAGCTTGATTTAACTCAAATAAGATGAGTTTTCTTATTGGCTACATGGATCCTGGGTCGGATCTCAGGTCGATGCACGAATCCCCTAACCTAAAACATTGTCATTTCTTTTTTTATATAAAAGGCAAAATTTTTTTACTTCATTTTTTCTCCTTTTTCATTCTCTAATTCTTTTTCTCTCTCATAGCACTCCCTTTATTTCTCTAGAAACCTAGGCGTTGAAAGCCTTTTACCGTCATAACTGTTGTCACAGGTAGTTAAAAATATTTCCAAAAATTCTCCCCTTGCTCTCTTTGACCTCGTGAATATTGATCTGGCTTTTGCTTTCCGAAAAATGGCTTCAAACAACTTAGATTGGGCTTTGACGTTTAGGTCAAATGTTGTTTGTTTGTTTGTTTGTTTTTTTTGCATTACTTTTCCCCTCATAGGATATGTGTGTTTGTGTCATTTTTTCTTTGGTGGTGGGAAGCTAAAAATCACGAAGGATTTGAAAAGCAAGTTTTGGTAGTGTTTAGGTTTGCAAGCAAAATATTGTTTTTGCTTCTTTTTTTGTAATTGGCAAGGTTTAGATTTTTTTCGACCTCATCCTATTAGCAATTATATGGCTCTATTTATAAAGGCACTAAAAGATCAGATCCCATTTTTTCTAGGATTTGAAGAAGAAAAAAAATGGTGGCCGCTGGTGGCTTCACCAAAATTGTGGACTTGGGATGGCTACCTTTAGTGGTGTAGGCGGGTGATGCATTTAATGCACAATGACTTTTAGTAAAAATGAAACTAGATAAGATGAAGCAGAAAAAGACAAGAAAATAATAAAAACCAAAATCAAAATAAAGTAAAATAATAAATAAATACAAATAAAAATAAAAGGAAAGAAAAGTTATACATGGGTTGAAATCTAATTTGGCCCAATAAGTAATCCGAGATTGGATTAGAATAAAATTAGGGATCAATTAGAATTTTTTTGAAATAAAACTATATATATTTTTGAATAAAATGAGTGTCTATAATGTGATGAGTCTTTCATATGTATGGTTGGATTTTGAATTCTTGTTTGTAATTTTAGTCACTTTTTATAGGTTTTACTAATTGAGAGGATACTTTGATTTACATTTAAGTAATTTAATTCTTAAGTGAGTTTCTATTGGTACTTTGAATCTTATATTTGCTGGTCTTAACTAGCTTTGTAACTTGATGATTGCTTTAATAAATTTTGGCTTAAAAAAATATATTGAAAGGTCAAAATTCTTTCACTTTCTTCAAAAATTCAATATAATGAAAAATATTGGATTACATATCCCATATTTATTACTTCCTAGTCTTAATTTCTTTGTCAATTTTTGATGTCATATTTTATTTTTTGAACATCTAAATTTTTTTTATATTTTAAATTTTTTTATTTTTTAACATTAAAAATTATGAAACTTTAATTTTATAAAAAAATTTAAATTTTAATATTAAATGCATTAAAATTAAAATTTTTTAAAACTTTATAAAAATTAATACATAATAAATATTTTGAGATGAAAATAGTATTTACTTTTGGTTTCATGATATGCACTCAAAATCAAATGGTACATATGATTTTAATTGGCCACAGTAAAGTACTCAAATGTTCAGTCAAATAACATAATAAGGCTGTTTTGTTTGTACTTTCACCTTTAAAACAAAAAAAAACAATTACTGTCATTTTAGGAATATAAGAAAATAAAAAAAAAAACTAAAAGCAGTGGTAAAAAAAATTGTATTGTAATAAATAATAAATTCTGAGGATTCAAGCTTCAATGCAACGGTTGGTTTCACACGCTTGGGTGATTAAACCTTAGCATCTAAATGATTGGTTTGCTTACGTCACATTAATCCTCTTTGTACAAATCTCATTGGCTATCTACCTTTATTTACTAAATTACTGCTGTCAAAATCATTTAGTTTCTCCAAAGTCAGTGCCTCTTAAGTCTTAAACCCTTTTTTAATGAGGGAAAAGAAAGAAAGAAACCTATGCATTTTTTTTTTTTTAGGTTTCGTTTGTTTTATAAAAATAATTTTTATATATTTTTAATTTTTAATTGGTTGTTTAATAAAAAATAATTTAGTGATCAATAAAAAATGAAATTATTCAAAAGAAAAAGATGATTTAAAAAAATATATTTATGAATAAGACTATTTATTAGCTCGCTAGTATAATTTTACTTAAATTAGACTTTAAGCATATTTTTTTAAATTCAAATTTTATTTGATCCAATTTAAAGTATTATTATATTAATAGAAAAATTTTTATTTAATTTTATAAAAAATTAAAAAATTAAAATTTTTTTTTAATATTTTAATTAAATTTTTTTTATAGTTTAACTCAAGTAAAACTTTAAATATGATATTTTAAGTTTAAGTTTGTTTAATTCGATATGAAATATTGTTATATTAAAAAAGTAATTTTATTTAGTTTTATTTTAAAAATTAAAATATAAACATTAAAAGAATTTAATTTTAAATATTTATATTTTGTATATTATTAAACATAAATATTTTTAATATTTCCATAATAAATAGTATTGTATTGTTATTTTAATAATAAATAGTGATATATTAATTAATATTTTTATTATTTTAATAATTAATATTAAATAATATAATTATATTACTATTTTCATAAAATGAATATCATTAATTATTATTATTTTAAAATTAGATTATATTATTTTTATATTTATTTATTAATGTATTTACATTATTATTTTAATAATAAATATAAATACTAATTTTTTACAATTTAATAATAAATATTTTCAACATAAAATATAACTATTTAATAATATAATATTTTTAATGTTTTCATAATAAATTAATATTAATATTCTTATTATTATATTAATAAAATAATATTTTAAAAATAGTAATATTAAATTAAATATTTTAAAATATTAATATAAATAAAAAATATATTTTTAAGTATTTTTATTTAACATAATATTTTAATATTAAATATTATTATTAAAATATAAATTTTTAATATGAATAATTTTAATAATAAATAATTTGAATACATTTTATTCATAAATAATTTTTAATATTTTAATAGTTATGTTAATATTATTCAAAAAAATATTTTTTTAAAAAATAATCAAATAACAAAAATAATTTTCATTAACCCTTTTAAATAACAAAAAATTTTTATTTTTTTCAAAAAATGTAAGTATTTTTAAAAAATATTTTTTGAAAATTAAATTTTACAAAAGAAACGGAACCTTAATCTCAAAGATGCACTTCTCATAATTTTTTATGTATTTACTATTTTACTTTCGGTAGTTTTTCACAATAATCCATATCATAATAATGACAAAAAAAATTCTACTTTTTACCGTTCGGATTAACTTGTGTTGATTGTTAAAGAAAAACGTTAACTGTATTTATTGATATTGGTTAAGTTAATATTTAAAAAAATTTGTAATTTTTTTGGTATGCATATGTTATTGACAAAGAAATTTGTAAAATTTAGAAAAAAAAATTAAAAAAAATCATCACTCTTTTATTTTATAAATCTCAAGATTAAAAATGAGATCTTCGAGATAAAATTTTGCCATTGATATATATTGAATTTGGTGTAAAATAGTCCATTAAATGAAAAATATTTTATTAAACATTTTCACAAGTTTAAAATTAGTTTTGAATTAACTTTAATTAGTATATATAATGAAATACTTTGTCCTTTTTTTCTTTTTTATGATAGTCATAGATGTTTTGGACTTTTTTTTAGGGAATCAAATTTTTCCCCGAGCTATCTTAAGGGCATAACATTTTCATATAATCTCGTGCATATAACAATTTCCCTTTCGAAATGCTTAATTTGATTGACGAGAGAAAAATATAAACTAATTTTATCTTGACTTGATAATTTTAAAAATTTGTAGTTGCAATTTTATGAATTTTTTAATCTTAATCAAGATTTTAAAAAAATATATAATCCATGTATACCTTACACACCCGATAATAATAGATTCTTCCATAACTTATTATTGGAATTAAAAAAAAAAGGTTTATCCAATTGATAAAAAATTCCAATTTGGCAAACTTTATTTTTAAATTACTTTTGACGGTAAGGCGTGATTCGGCAAGTACCTAAATTGAAACAAAATGTATGAAATAATTTATTTCCCATCTCTTTCCTTGTTGTTTAATTTAATGCCGATAGTACATTTAATTATTAGTAAATTTATGTGCTATAAAATATTAAAATTTATATATTTATATTTATATAAAAATATAAAATAATTTATTAATTTATTAAGTTCATAAATATTTATTATTAAAATTTCAACCCATTTCATTTTTATATTTTATTATTCTATCATAATTTAAATTATCAATTCTAAAACACAATCCCAATTATTAAAAATTTGGCTTGAAAGGAGTACCTATTATTTCACTACCACGTGGCACCCGGGGATGTAAAGCGATTGCCCCACCTGTCAGATTAATTAACCCGTGTCTCCCAATCAAGGAGTTTCTTTACGTGTTGAATGTGATTACGTGTTAATTATGGGAGTTTTTCATGCACTAAACTCCAAGGATTGGCGTTGTTAATTTTTGACCTTTTTAAAGGTGTTTTGGCTGAAATAAAAGTATGCCCTTACATTAGTATTGGTAATTCATGTATATTTATGTAATAACTGTTTTGTGTTAGAGATTTGTAAATTATTTTTATTATTTTATAGTCCAGAAATACAATTTTAATATTGTATTTTGTTTTATTTTATATTATTATATCATATTTAAAATTATTTTTATCTTTTTTAAATACTGTTTCAAGACATGGGGGTGTCAATCAATGTTTAATAAACGATGTCGTTTAAAAATTTTTAGCAGAAGAATTGAGAGAGTTTTCAGACAAACACCGTTCAAAACGCTCGTAGATTCTGCCTAGCCGACACTGTAGTTACCCAAAAGAAAACCCTGGATTTTGGTAGATTGACCCCTTACATGCGAAAAGACAATTTTGACACTACCAAGCGAAATTACCCATTTACCCATTGAAATGAATGGAGGATAGTTATGCCATTCTAAAAAATTAAACTTAAAATGAAAAAGGTTAGGGGTTGCCAAAAAGCATAAAAATTGAAAATTGAAAGGGTGGGTTACGGTTAAAGCCCATACTGCCACTTGACAAATTTAAGATAGGTTACAGTCAGTGTCTCAGCGATCAGAATTGCAGCTGCCTGCTCCTTCTCAGTCATAATTTTAGCCAAAGTTAACAGCTTGCTTCATTTGGAGTTAATCTCCTCAAACTTTTACATTATTGCACAATTAAGGTTTTTTTTTTTTTTAACTTTATAGCGAACGAAAAGTTAATACTAATTTCTCTTGGTAATATGTTAATAAAATGTTTGAATTCGATTTCATTGATGATATTTGATTCAATGCAACTAATAAAACTTTTCAAAATGCACATCTTACTTAACTTAAAATAATTTATTTATCTCAAATTTTCAGTACCAAGAAATCTGAATAATATCATACCAAATTTTACTTTAATTTAATTTCTCCTCCAAAATATGATTAAGAATATATCAAATTCTATTTGACTAAATAGTAATATATAATTTATTAATAATATATAAAATTTATACATCAATAATATATTAAATATAAATTGTACAACTATATTAACCCTCAAGTGGGGTCAACAACTTAACCATGGATTAGAACTAGGGTTAAAAACAAGTGGTTAAGATGGACAACCACAAAAACATGGATTTTTTATTATTATTATTATCAACGGTCATCACTGCTCATCCTACCTTCATCTTCCGGGATCAAAAACACCAAACTCCCCCAAACAACATAGAAAAGAGAACCCATCTTTTTGCTTTTTTTGTCTTCCTTTATCCATTTCCAAGCTTATTAATTTCTTCCATGGTATCAAATTTCTAATAAAACCCATCTTCAAAAGCCTATTTTAAATTTCTTTCTTTTATTTTTTTTCTTTAATCTATAGATTTTTTGTTAACTCTAGATGTTAGCCATGGAGATAGCCCTCACGAGCACCACCCCACTAAGTACCACACCGAAATCACCAGAGCCGGAGAGTGAAACACCAACTCAGATCCAACCGACCAAGCCCATATCTTTCACCAACGGTGTTCTGAAGCGTCACCAGCCTCACCACCACCACCATCATCACCCCCACGCTTCACCCATCGTCATAACCTACAAAGAATGTCTCAAGAACCATGCAGCCACTTTGGGAGGGCTTGCTCTGGATGGGTGTGGTGAATTCATGCCTTCCCCAACAGCCACCCCAACCGACCCAACTTCCCTCAAATGTGCTGCTTGTGGCTGTCACCGCAACTTCCACCGCCGGGAACCTGATGACCCACTCCCCACAACAGCCTCGGCTACGATAGAATACCAGTCTCACCACCGCCACCATCCACCACCTCCTGCAAGTCAGCCACATCGTAGTCCAAACTCAGCTTCCCCACCACCAATCTCATCGTCTTACTACCCTTCAGCTCCTCACATGCTTTTAGCCCTTTCAGGAGCTCTCACTGGTGCATTAGACAATACTCACAATAACTCTTATTTACCAGCTGTTGCTGGAGCCCTTACCCCAAACACCACAAATCTTGGTTCGAACTCGAAGAAAAGATTCAGAACGAAGTTCACTCAGTTGCAGAAAGATAAGATGCTGGAGTTTTCGGAGAGAGTTGGGTGGAAGATGCAGAAAAGAGATGAAGAACTCATTCAAGAGTTATGTAATGAAGTTGGGGTTGATAGAGGGGTGTTAAAAGTTTGGATGCATAACAATAAGAACACTTTTGGGAAGAAAGATCAAGCCAATGGAGGAGGAGGAGGAGGAAGTGGAGGGACTGGAAGTAGGAATAATGGGAGTGGGAATAGCAACAACAATCTTGATAGTGGACTCACCCATGAAGACAAAAACAATGAAACTCATGGGGACCTCAAAAACCATGGTCAGAATCAGAACAATCAGTTTGAAACAGATAGTGTTGCTCATGTTCATATTAATGGCTCTTCTTCTTCCTCCTGATGTTGATGATCAGCTCCATCTTTTCTTTCTCTTGGGGAGATAATAAGCTGTTAGATATTGAGTAAGGACTTGCTTATTAGCGTTTTTTTCCCTTTATTTTTCTTTTTCATTCTGATCATTTTGTTCCTAATTAGTTCAATTAATGATAATCACTTTGTTGAGGATACAGCATGGGAAGATCTGCTTTAATCCAAAAGGGAATTTATCTTCTTTTATAGTGGTAATATTTTCTCTTTCCTTCACCATTCTTTCAAATCAATTATGGTTTTTTGGGATCATAAACTTCCATGGTTTCTGTTTCCAGGGAGTGAAAACAAAAAATTTTAAACCTTTGAATCTGTAATGTTTCCTTAGACAGAGTTAAAGAGTGAGATAAACAGAGGGAGGAGAGAGAAATAGCTTCCATATTATCTTCTGTCCAAGAGGAAGAAGTAGAAAGTGTTATAAAACTTGTATCAGATTATTTTAACATATCCCATTAGCTTTATACTAATACTTTTTATGCATATAATAAGCTGATATGAGAAGATTTTTATAGTTTATTAGCTTATTGAGAGCATATTATTTTTAGTATCTTCTCAATCATCAGCTGCACTTTTCTTCATCATCCCAAAAAAGGGGCTTTACTTTATTTTTTAACATTATTTTGCCGAATAATTAACTCATCTTGGATGTTTGTATCTGCGTAATTGCAGTATTTTAGTGGTTGAGATAAACTGATAAGACTATTTTTTTATATAAAAAAACTTATTTAAAGCTTTAATTTATTCTTTTTGAAGTATAAAAAGAACCTTTTTCTATTTGGGAATAAAAAAATAATTAAAATAATTAATATTAAAAATTTAAATTTGTCAAATAATTTTTAATAATAATTATAATTATAATTTTTAATATTAATTACATATATAGATTGGATTAAGAGTTTTGATAGAAAAAAAAAATGCTTCTTAACTCTTATAGCTTCTTACTTTAGCTTTTTAGTATGATTTTAAGATAATGCAGGATTCTAAGCTTTGATGGGTATAAATTAGTAGTTACTCTCTTGGAATTATGTAAACTTAGGATAATCTAATATTTTACTTAATGCAATTTTTTATTTCACTTTCCTTTTAAGGGAAAGGAGAAGAATAGAAGAATCCCATTAATGCTACTAATATTAGTCTAAGTTAGTATTAAAATGGGAGATTATGACTAAAGTAGATTAGAACGTAAAATGTTCTGGTGTCTTGTCTAGAACAACTTTTCTGGGTTGGTTTGGTTTTTGGCCATACGATGAAGTCGAGCAATCTTGGTTTTGTGGGGGCACGTTTCCCGCTATGAGTCTTAGAACTCAGGTGCAAAAGCATGGGTCGGTTCCCTTAAAGTCCACCATAAGACCAGGGTGATGCTAATCGTTTTACTACAATTCTGTGTTTTGGTCTGTTTCCAAGACCATACTTTAATGCTACTACCATTTTTTTTTTTCAACAGTAATGGACTGATGGCTGCTCATTTAGCTGCTTTGATTAGGAATTTGATGATTTGAGGGTTAGGGATTTCGGGGATGGCCTTCTCCCCTTATCCTCACGCCTCCAATCTCATAGTTCAAACCCCAACTCTTAGCTGAAAAAGATGTTATGTCATTATTATTCAAGTTGGGAAAAGAAAGAAAAATATGAAAGTGAGATGGAATAGGTTTCTCTGTTAATTTTTTTAATTATTATTAGATTTAGTATGTTTATAAGCTTATGTTAAATTTTAAGATTTGTGTATTTATATTTATTTATTTTTTGTTTAATATCAAAATTTTTATATCACAATTTATGTTGACATGTTAAATATAAAATATAATTTTTTTTATCAAATTATATATGATTTTTTAACATTTTAAATTATGTTGCTTTTATATTTTTTTATCCTATTATCAAGTCATATTTGAAATTGTTTAGATTGTATTAACTTTAATTATAATCAAATATACTAATTAAAAGGTTAAACTACCTTTCTCAGTGCCCATTTCTGCTTCTGAAAGAAATTGTTAGGTGTTGTAAACTGACATTACATCAAAAATATGATAATTTTTAGGTCAATAACATTACATCACAGATACTTTATTTCGCCATTTTCTTCCTTAGCTTAAGCTTAACACCTTTTTTTTTTTTTTAATTTTTTATGGTGCATTTGAGTTTCTGTCCCCATATAACTGCAAACCATAGGAACCATTGACTGAATGTGACACTGCAAAATTTGGTGATTAGAATTTTGAAGTTCGAAAATTGGTGGGTGATTTATGGTTCACCTCACCTTTGGCCATAACTAAAGGTTGTTCATTGCCCATCACCGCTGTTTGAGCTTTTTCGAGTGTTTTTTATTCTTATTATTACTACTAGTTCAATTGAAAATGATTCGAACTCTAATCATTTTTTTCTTATACTATAATATATATATTGAATAAAAAGTATTTATGGGTTAATATATGTGTAAGGGTATTCATTCTTCCATTTATAATAAAAAAACCCAATTTTAAATTTAAGAAATCACATTATATAAAGATTAACAAAATAATTAATGTGATTCAAAATTTTATTTTAATTTTTTTATGTAATTATATTTAAAAAATAGTATTTAATATCTTTAAAATTTAAATTTCAATACATGTAATTATTTTTTTCTCTAAGTTGTAGCATTTTTTGAATATATAATTTCTTTTCTTCCTCTCTTAAAATTTGTTGAATTCAATAGATTTAAATTGTTTGATATTTATATTTATATATTTATAAATAAAAAATTAAATCAAATACATAAAATGCACCGCATATTTATATATTTGATTTAACAATGTCACCTATATTTTTATACCTTTAGTGATAAATGCATTCGATTTAAAAAATAAAATATATACCTTTTTTTCATAATAATAAAATAAGAGAACTTTGCGTGGTATTTACGCAAGACGACGGGCATAAGCTGTACAAATAATTCAGACTGAACTGTTTTTATTTTTATTTTTTTGACTTTTTCTTCAAAATATTTTACTATCAAAATAGGTATGGGGTGTGGGCCAATATCTAAAAGCCCAAGCAAAGTAGCATGTGTTTGCAATAGCAAGTATTGTCCTCAACGTACCCTACCCCAAAAATATACCAAGTGACTGAGGTCATAATGCAAAAAACATTCATGCCAAAGGTTCATCATTTTTCCTTGAATTTTAAATAAAAAAATGGAAGATGTACTTGCATAGACAATAATAGATGCCCGATTATTTCTCTTGATTGATTTATATATTTTTTGGCCGCCATTTTCACTCGATGATCTCATAAGAGAATGGGTTTTCCTAATTGGTAATAATGGGTTTTCTTTTAGAATACAATAGAATTTGAAGAACCTAATTAAGAAGAGAAATAAAATAGCATAATTTCTTCCTTGGATACAAATTGTAAATTGATGTTTGAGTTGCATCTACTCAATAATATTAACAAACAATAGTGTTATGATCTGTTGATAAAATATTTAATTTTTAATTTTAATGATTAAGATTTATATTTTGATAATTTCAAGTAAAAAAAACTACTCAACAATATTAAAACTTTTAACCCTCTTTGAAAACAAGGGTAGAAAAAAAAATTCAAGCACTTTCGAGGCTATAGAAATGAAGTCTCCAAGCAAATGATTATATATGGGATTTTTTATTGAAATTGTCGGATTCCAAACCTGGTTTTTTTATAGGAAAAAAATCGTACATTAATCATTTAATTAAATGTTCGGATGCATAATCATAATTATATAGTATGGCATTTCTAGATGGTATAATATGGCAGAAGAGGAAATTAGGGTCTATTGGCATTGAAAATTTGGATTTGAATCATCCTATGTTGTACAGGTCCGAGGCAGAATTAAGTCACCCCTAGAAAACTATATATAGCTAGCATATTATATTAAATTGTGAAAGTACCATCCCTAGTTTCCAAATCATGTGGAAATTGCCGACAATGCAAGCTTCATATCTAGCCTATTATACATTAATGGAGATGCCTAAGGAGTCTAAAGATAGTAGCTTGTAATATAACTCCTTAGTTTTGTGTTAATGTCCGAAAATACAAATACAATACCAATTTCATGTATAAATTTAACATAGTATCACAAAGAAAATTAAGTTTTAAGAAATTGTAAATGGTTTGATTATGGAAATTTGGCTCCCAACATGTAAAGTATAACAATTAATTAGAGTGAGAGTATGCAGTTTGAGTACCGTTCAGCTAATTAAACAGCAGACTTTCATATAATGAGATCAGCTACTAATAAAATTATAGAGTTTTACAATCAAGCTTGTGATTTTCTCTCACCTTTACTATATTTTAATGAATGTAATAATGGTAATTATCGACTTGTTGAATCTGGTATATTTTGAAATTACACTTTTAATGAATAAAAAAATCTTGTCGCCTTAGTTCAAAAATAAAAAAAAAACAAGTTTTGATTTGAGAATTTGAATAATCTATTTATCATAGAGTCTTTTGTTGAAAAATAAGAGGAGACAATATCCTTAATTTATATTTAGCTAGAAATGAAGGTATGTATGTATAGCTCATGAGTTTCATGTGTGACTAACTCATGGTTTTGTCTTGCAACCCTTTTTTTTTTTTTTTTTTGGCTTTCTTTATGCCTTTTGGTTTTTTTAGAAATCTTTGTGCTTTTTTGAATATAGACATGTTTAAATTGTGCTGTTATAGACAGTTTAATTTTCATTTTGCATTCTAACACATGGATATGAATATGATGATATTAAAAGCTAAACAAATTAGGGCATGCATTTGAACGTGATTGTACTGAGTGCGGTTGGAGTTTGCAGAAAACTAAATACTTGTCAATCACTCTTATTTCAAAGGCTGGTTTTCTTGGCAACATCTAACACTTTCAACCCCACAACTCTCCATCTGCCATAAAAATGGATTTGATAACCATACTATATATTTGTGGTCAAATACAAAATACTTACATTATTCTTTTTAGAAATTCTGCCTGCTTAATTGGTAATATTTTTTAAAACGTATGTTATTTGGTCTCAAAAGGTAATAACAGTTGGAAAGTGATTCGACAATCATATTGTTAATATGTGTAAAAGTACTACTTGAATTTAAAGAATTTATTTATTTTTAAGGACAAAGAGAATTATTTTATTAATAAAAGTTGTTTTAAATGGATTCAGAGAAGAGAACTATTAAACGAAATTTAAGAACTCTTTACAGATTCCATTGAAGGAAAACTGGATACAAGACCAAGGAAACTAAACAACAAGAGAAGAACTGTGAATCCCATGTGAAGAAAACAACAATTAATGCCCCTAAAATGGTATCTACATAAAGTAAAGAGAAAAAACCATTACAAACAAGTCACAACAATGACAATCAATTCCACTAAGAAAAAATTAATTTTATAAGGAAAATTAAAAAAAAAAAAGCCTACGAAAGAAAAATAAGTAATAATTAGAAAATCAACAGAATTCTTCATGGGAAGTGCAAGTTTTAAATTTAGTAAGAAAAAAGTATGATATGTCCATCGTTCACCTTATGTTCTCATGGTCTTCGTATCTTTTAAAATGAAATAGGATACTGTCTTCAATCTTTTATTTATTTTTCCCATTTTCTCAAGAGCTAAACAGCTGAAGAAGCACTATCAAATATAGTGGATTTAGCCTAATCATAAAAGCACCAATCTGACAAGGCTTTCAATGACTTTTTTTTTTTTTCTCTCTTTTTAATTTTTTTTTAATTTTAAAAAAATTTTTTGATACAAAAGAAGCTGTGTAATTCAAGAATAGAATGAATCATAGATATTGAAATTTAAAGCCAGATTTATTAGTTTTCATTTCTTAAATATAATTGTATAAACTAATTGAGTTAAGTGATAAATTCATGGATTAAATTTTTTTTTTCCAAAAAATTAATGGGAGAAAGAAAAGAACGCATGGAGGTGGAAGATGCTCATTTATTTGGTTAGAAAAGCATTGAAAGACAAAACCCAAAGGTTTACACTTTATATCCTTCCCCATATGCTTGCTCAAGGAAAAGAAAGGAAAGGCACGTAAGACATGGATGTTCGATAAGAACACTTTATTTCAAGTCAATGAGAGGACCACTACAATTATTTGCACTTTATTTTGTGGTCCAACTATTCCCAAGTCATATGCCCTAAATAATCTCCATGTTTGATTGTGCCACTTGCTTTATGTAACAATGACTTGTTAAAGTTTGTTGAATTAGATTTAGCTTAACCATTAGAGTTTTTTTTTGAAAAATAAATGAATTATATAGAATTTTAAAAAGTTCATTTGAAATCAATAATTCTTTCTTATTAATTAAGAATCTAAAATGTCGACGATTTTGTAAAGTATTCAAATTTATTTTCAAATGAATTGAATTGAATTTTCATTAGGTTCCAAAATAGATTGAGCTTAAGACAAGTTCAAAATCTAATATTTAGCCAAATGGGTGTCTCAATCTAAACCTCGTTTTCTTGATGGCTCACAAAATCTAAAGGAATAACATCTTTGAATTTTGAAAGATCGAAAGCTTGAAAGCAAGTTGGAATATTCTTTAGGTCATATCCCATCAAGTTTTGGACCTTCAAACCATGTGATGTGAAAATTGAAAGAACCCAATTTTTCTGACCCAAAATAGGAGACAAAATGGCCCTTTTCCATTCCCGTTCATATTGATTTGGTGGCCAATTTCAAGTCTGATTGTTAACAAACTCGACTCAATCTTCGACCCATCCCTGCGACTTGATTTAATTAGGCTGTCTTGCCCAACAAAAAGCAACTCATGAGTGATCAAGACCCATTTGGTTTTATGGGCCAAACTTTGGGTCATATTCTTAATTTCCAAGCTCAATATCCAACGTCTCACCCTTCAAAGGCAAGTATTCTTTATAGCTTTTATTTTCGTTGGCATTTTTTCTGAACCAAACACGATTATTTTTCCTTCTAAAAAAAAAAGCATTGTAATTAAGTAGTGTTGGTGTCTTATTACGACCAAAGGGTTTCGTTTATTTTAAAAATGATTTGTGTAAGATAATTTTTATAATTTTTATTTTTGTTTAATAGAAAATTGATTGGTCAATAAATAATATCATCTTGACCAAATAAAAATGAGATTTTTTTTAAAAAAATTTTCTTATTCTTTTAAAAAAGAAAAGATAATTTTTGAAAAAGAATTATTTATGGGTAAAACCACTTATTAAGCTCATGAGCATAGTCTCAAGCCGGATTTTGAACATGATTTTTTAAACTGGGCCATAATTTTGTCCAATCCAAAATATTTTTATAGTTTTATTTATGTCTGCCATTGGACATGATTGTTTAAATTCGAATTAAATTGGTTTGACTTGAAATATTATTATCTTAAAAAATATTTTATGCAAATTTAATTAACAATTTTGAAAATTTGAAAATATTAATATTAAAATTTTTCTAATATTTTAATTTTAACTATTTATATTTGAATTTTGTATATTATTAAACATAAAATTTTTCAATATTCGATAATAATTCATATTATATTATAATTTTAAATAATAAATAGAACATATTAATATAGTACATAATATTTTATTATTTTAATTGATAATATTATTTAATATAATAATTTTATTTTGAAAATATGAATATTTTAATAATAATATTTAATACTATTATTTTAATAATATGAATATTTTAATAACAAAAATGATTTAATAAAAAAATATTTTAATAATATTTTTAGTATTATGAAATTTTTAATAATAAGAATATTTTCATAATATGAATATTGTAATAATATAATAATTATTAAAATAATATATTATTTCATTTTAGTAATTAATATCATTTAATATAATAATACTATTTTCTATTATTATATTAATTGAAAAAAATTTTAAGAACAACAATGCTATTTTAAATATTTTAAAGTATTAAAATAAATAATAACGAATAGTTTTCTTTAAGTGTTTAATATTAATATAATATTTTAATATTACATATTACTATTAAAATATTACTATTTCTAATATTAATAATTTTAATAATAAATCATTTTAAATAAAAAATGATTTTTAATATTTTAATAGTTATGTGAATATTATTTAAATAGAAAACGAATTTCCAAAAAATAACCAAATAATAAAAAATATTTTTTATTGACTCATCAAAATAATAAAAAATCTATATTTTTCAAAAATATAAACATTTTTCAAAAAAATATTTTTTTGGAAGTGAATTTCCGTGAAACGACTTAAATTTTTGTTCTTTTCTTGAACTTTATATGCATAAAAAAGAATCACAATCCACATTGAATATTCTGATTAACTTAGAATATTACACTCTAAATTTCAATAATTAAAATTCAAATCGTGACAATCTCAATTATAAAAAAAATTTGATTAGATTTACAAAAGCCAATGAATTTGTTTATTTTAGACTTTTCAAACCAAAACATGCAACTATCAAAAGAATTGATCAAGTTATCTCCGCATTTCATTCTCCCTTACAGGAAACTTTTCCAAGTTTATATGATAGCTCTTGTGAAGTACTAATTGAAACTCTTAACTCTTCTTTTTTATTTTTCATCTCTCTCTTTTTCCCTTATCAAGGAGGACTTGCAAATCCTAAATCCTTCTCCTTAGTTTCTTTTCCCATCCTTTAGAGCTATCTTCTTCCTTGTACTTAATTTACCCACATGATTGGTGACCACAGCCATCTGTTAATTATCGTCTTTTAGAAAGAAAAATCATTTGTGAGTAGAAGAAAAATAATTATCACCTTTTACAAAAAAAATCATTTGTGAGTAGAAGAAAAATAATTATCACCTTTTACAAATTAACCAAGACATCCATTAATTATTATTGGGCAAATGATCTTAGCCAAAATTGTATAACATTTTTTTTATAAGAGTACATTTATAAGTAAAGATTATATACAAAATGTTAGTTTATATAGTTATTTTTAAAAGATAACATTTAATAAATTGAGAATTTAATTTTAGTACCTTCAATATTTTCTCTTATTTTTTTTTTGTTTTTTAGAAAAGATTGCGACTTCTTTATAAAAAAATATAATTATGAGTAAACATCTTTTAATACGACTATCATAACATATAGATTCGTAAATCTATAGCTAAACATCTTTTAATACGACTATCATAACATATAGATTTGTAAATCTATAGCTAGATTTAATAAATGAATAGAGTCGTCATCAATTTTTTTTTTATCTAGGTGTGATTGGTCACCTAAAGAATCTATCATCTTAAGGAGCTTCTGAGCTTGACTAAAGGTCCCTAAAAGAATAGGTTCGGATTTACTAACCAGAACATGGTTCGAGAGTTCGATTCCATGTGGAGAAGATTATAGCAGCCCCACATGCCCATCCAAAGGATGGTACCATATTATTTTAAATTCATCATAGGGTCTTGGTTCTAATGGTTTCAAATTTTTATGTTAAATATTGAAAATAATTTTTAAGATTCTTCATCAATCTAGTAGAACTCTTAAAAATATTTTTTTACCTCAAGAGTATTCAAGGATCCCATTTGTTTCCTTGAAGAGGCTTCATCGTTGAAAAAATTTTTGTTAGTTTTATTTTTTTGTTGAAAATATATCTAATTATTCCACCATTTGGGCCAAATTAGAAATATTTTCTTGTTTTGAATTTCTAAATTTTTTCACCATTTGGGCCTATTTAAAAATTCTTTATAATTTTTTTTCTTGGAAAGAAAATAATATGACAATTATTTTTATTGAAATTTCATTTAAATTATTCTTCAATTTGGGCTAAATTTAGAAAAAATTTCTTGCTTAGAGATTTCTTAGGAATTTACCATTTGAAATTTCTAAGAATCTCATCCTTGGATAATTATCACATATTTTCAACCAAAATTTATTATTTTGAAAAAAAATTATAATTACTTGTATTAAAATTTCATCTAAATCTTTTAATCATTTGGACCAAATTTAGAGAAAAATTTTCACCTAGAGATTTCTTAGGAAATTTATCATTTGAAATTTCTAAGAATCTCATCTTTAGATAATTGTATTTAATTCAAATTTTTTTTATATTTTTGTGTTTTTTTAAAATATTTTTTAATCTTTTTTGGTTTGAAAATAACTATTAATTATTGCTATTGAAACTTTATCTAAATTATTCTACGATTTGAGATAAATTTAGACAATTTTTCACCTAAAAATTTTATAAAAATTTATCATTTGAAATTTTTATAAATTCCATCATTGGATAATTAATATTTATTCTCAAATTTTTTTATTTTTTATTTTATTTTTATTAAATTAAATCATGCAAAAATACTAAAAAAATAAAAAAATAAAAAAATACCAAAAAAAATAAAAAATAAAAGAAATAAAAAATGAAACGGCTCGGTTCTACTGGAATTCGGCTCGACTTGAGGCACAAAAAATGTCTTGAAGGTGTGGCTTAGGGAATATGGCTCGGCTGGAATGGTTGACTGGAACATGAGTCAATCGAGCGGGTTGCGATCGGGTCGAGTTGGCCTAGATAGAAATGCGTGGATCTTGGGTATCTACTAACGCCCAAAATGACGACATTTTACGTTGGTATATAAGGCTAAAATTCGATATTTTTTCTTCAGATTTTCCTTCCCTTTTTTCTCTCATTCTCTTTTTCTCTCCCTCTCTCTCTAACATAACCTATAATTCGGTTGAATTTTCACCAGATTTTGGACAAACACGTCGAAATCTAGAAAAATAAGCTAAAAAATTCAAGTTTTGCCGAAAAATTAAAAAAAATCTTAAAATTTATAAAATTTGTCTATGCTTTTCTAAACACTTTTTGCTTTTGTTTTCTCTCTGTTTCATGTCTTCATGCCTCTGATCAGTAGGGGTATTTATAGATTGAATTAGAAGAGTTCCTAATTAACTCTAAATCCCACATTTGATTAAATTTCTGCATTATCCCTAAACCTAAGAAAATTAAGACCAATTGTAACTCTGCCATCACCCTCAAACACGCCAAAATTTTTATTTTTTATTTTTTTATTATCCTATAATTAACTAAAATGAAAAAAAAAGAAAAAGAAAAAGAAAAAAAATAAAATAAAGCCCATAAAAATAATAAACAATTGGGCCTGACAATTGTATCTTATTGAGCCAAGTTCAATAGGCTGAGGCTCAAACTCTGTTGGACCAAGCCCAATGGACTTAGGCTCGAACTAATTAGGGTGTCTACAGCTGTCTCTTTTTGCACATTTCCTGTGTAACAGGAAATTGTGCAAAGATGTAGACACCCTGCATATGATCGCCCTGACACATTCATATCTTTTTTTTTTTGTTTTTGTAAGTAAAGCTCCTCTAAACAGAGATACAACAACTTTGTAAAATAAATTGCTCCTCTAAACAGAGGTAGCCATAACTTTGAAAAATAAAATGCTCCTCTAAATAGAGACAACCATAACTTTGAAAAATAAATTATTCCTCTAAATAGAGGCAACTATAACTTTAAAAAATAAAATGCTCCTTTAAATAGAGGCAACCATAACTTTGGAAAAATAAATGTTCTTCTAAATAAAGGCAACTATAACTTTGAAAAATAAAATGCTTTTTTAAATAGAGGCAAACACAACTTTGAAAAATAAAATGCTCCTATAAATAGAGGCAACAGAACTTTGAAAAAATAAATGTTCCTTTAAATAGAGGCAATAGAACTTTGAAAAAATAAATTGCTCATCTAAATAGAGGTAAAACTTCAGAAAAATAAATTGCTTATCTAAATAAAGGCAACAAAACTTTGAAAAAATAAATGCTTATATAAATAGAGGCAACAGACTTTGAAAAAATAAATTGCTCCTCTAAATAGATGCAACAGAACTTTGAAAAATAAAATGCTTCTTTAAATAGAGGCAACCATAACTTTAGGAAAAATAAATCACTCATTGACAATCGTGTCTAGAGGAGTTATAGATCAGATCTAATGAAATTTGTAATGAAAACTCAAAGATTCATAATTTGAGCTAAAAAATCAAAGGTTCAGATTCGTAAGAACCTTTCAGCATCACAAGAATTCACTGAAATTTAATTTTTAAAGTTTCAGTTTAAATCTGCAAGATCTCAGAATTTGCATTTGCAAATTGCTAGGCTCGTATGCATCATTTAAAGACTCTCATTTGAATCTTGGAGATTCACATCTAAAAAGTTTAAGCTATTTTGTTTGAACTTTGAAGATTCATATCAAAAAGTTTAAAGCTTCTTATTTAGGTTCAAAGGTTCTCATTCAATAAATTTCAAAGTTTCATATCTCAAAGATTCTCATTTGAAACTTAAAACTCAAAGACTTTTCTTTGAAATTCAAAGATTCTCATTAGAAATTCAAAGACTCTCATAAAAAAGGTTTACAATTTCTTTTCAAATGACTCAAAATTTTGTATGAATGAATGTCATGATCAATGATGCAAATGCCTTCTTAATGATGCAAATGCATTGTTAATGATGCAAATGCAACAACTTAGATTCTCATAATGCCACATTCTAAGTCATAATTCAAATGCTTACTGGCTGATGCAAATACATATCCAAACCAAAGTTTCAAACGATCTCCCAAACAACAATGCAAACGTAATGCATGTAATGTGGATGTCAATGTCATGAAATTCTAATCAAAACGTGATAATATGGTTCTCAAGACCTCATCATCTCATGTTTTCCCCTTGTTTAGCTTCTTAACACTTTGGAACAAGTTTCATCAACTGATCATCATTATTTTCATCACTTGATCATCATTCAAAGGTTTTTTAGCACTAACAGATTTCAGAACAAGTTTTTTCACCATCATTGAGTCACTACTCATAGGTGTCTTAGCATTAGCCATTCCAAAATAAATTTTATCGTCCATCACTAGGTCACCACTCATAGATTTTTCAGCTCTAACAATTTCAAAACAAATTTCATCCACTGATCCATATTGTTTTCATCATTCGATCATCATTGATAGGTTATGTCGATTAATTTATCCCCATATTCATCACTTGGTCATACTAATTTTCTCAAATCACCCATTTTTTTAGGTTCCTACCATCTTTTTATTTTTTTCTTATCATCTTGGATTTCTTTTCAAAGAAATGTAAAATTTTTTTATGCACATTGTCATTCATTCATCATCATTCCAAATCATGATAAATATAATGCATTCACACTTTTTCTCGATTCATTCTAAGGATATGAGAATACAAGGTGAATTAAGAAAAATGTAATAAATGAGAAATGAGTTTGGTACAAAACAAATGGAAAAAGAAACAAGTTGGATGCATGTCATTGGGATGAATGATATATCCAAAAAATGAATATTCAGACAATTCTGAATATTAATCAGGATTCTTTTTCAAAAACTCATTCCACTGACTTTGAGCTTATTGAACTTTGCTCCAGCTTTAAGAGATCTTCATATATTTTTGATCTTTCATCCATGTGAATTGTTTGTCAAACTTTCTGCTAAAAAATTTTTCTACCCAAATCACCTTTTTGGATTTTCAATTTGAGTCTTTTTTTTTCATTTTTTTTCACTTCTTTTTTTTCTTCATTCACTCACCCATCTTTCATATCAATCTTTAGAGTAACCAAGCATGATTCTGTCATCCCATCATGAGCATGCCTTAGTCCAACATATAACAATTCAATTCGAGCATTCACATTTGATCCAAATAAACTTTTAAAGGTTGTAATGGAGGCCATGGTGAAGGGTCATGAAAGAAATGGATATAATAGGCTCAAAACATGTATTAAAAGGGTTCAAAACCAAAAGATCATCACTTGATGCAACTTGGTATTTTACCCCATTATTTCACTACTTTTTTCTTTTTCACATTCACCTCACTCCTCATAAAAGGATTCACATTACTTTACCATAAATCAGGTGTGGCATTTTTCTTTGCTCTCTTTCTTTTCTTTTTATTTTTTTAGACCTTTTATGATCTTTAGGCTATTTTCTTTCTAAAAAATTACCCCCAGTGTGGAGGGTGATCCTTGGTCGGGGTTCATTTAAAAAAAAAATCATAACAGGCTCAAAGGGGTAGTAATGAATGATTTTTCAAATGATAAAAGAAAAATAACCATTTTTGATTTCAAATGTGAATACTTTCCTTGAATATCATCTATTGAGCAAAAATAAGCTCATGGATTTGTATAAAAGACTACATATCTTCAAGATATATTAATTTCACATTTGCTAGTAGCTAACTTCTTTTACTTAAATAGTCTTCTCAGATTAATGTGAATGAGTTTTTAAAATTAAATCCCAGAATTATTACCACCATTGTCTAAACATTCATCAGTTAAAATTTAAAAATAGGAATGAAAACTTATGAAAGGTAACAAAGCATGGAACAATGGTTGAATGAAAGAGAAAATGTAATGAAATGCATTAACTTGCCTTTATGAAATCCTATTGCCTAAAAAAAATCCTCACATTATTTAAAAAAAAAATCTTAAAATGACAAGCAACTCTTAACCAGCCTTAACATCCTTCTCAAAATTATGCCTTTGTGCAATCAGGTAATGGATCTTTATCGACATCTTGCTTCCTGATTCATTAGAGCTCTCCAAGCCTTTTCGAATCAATGTGTTCTTGATTCTCACTTAGAGCATTGACATTATGATTAGGTAGTAGATTGCTACTAACATTAGGTGTTGTTGCTCCTCTTTGATTAAAACTTATCATTCCATCATTGATCAATCGTTGCACTTTATGCTTTAGAGTAGTGTAATTTTTAGTGAAATGGCCAACAATTTCATAGTGATAGTCACAGTGAGCTGTAAGATCATACCACTGGGTATAAGGTGGCTTGAGTGACTCCACACGATTGAGAGTAATCAAATGGTTGTTATAGAGCTTTCGGTATAACTTTGTATAAGTCATGGAGATTGGATTAAATATGGGTCTTTCTCGGGTAACTCGTAGCTCTCGTAAACCACTTACTAGGTTAATAAGATGAATTTAGGGGTATTACAGGAAGTTGAATGTTAAGGCTGTATGTGAGAGCTTGAGGGCTGAAAATAGGCTGGTATGTTAATCGATAAGATGGTTATGGTACGGACTGATATGAGTAGGATGAAATATTGTTCACAGCAAGATAGTATGAAAGGTATCCTTATGGTGGATAAGGTTGATAACCCCTGTATTGTCTATCAAAGCTCACAACTTGAGTTTCGATCTTTTTTTTTTTTGACTCATTCTTGGTTTTTCCTCTTTTTAACTTATCATTTTTAATGGTATTCTCAATGATTTCACCTGAATCACCATATTAGCGAAGTTTTTTGTTGCATTTTCTATCATTTTTTTATAATAGGAAGACTTTAAAGTACTGATGACCAACACTGTGATTTTTTTCTCAGTCAGAGGATGTTGCACTTGAGAAGTAATATCTTTTCACCGTTAGGCATATTTCTTGAAGGATTCAGTTACTTTCTTTTTCATGTTCTACAAGGATAGGTGATCAGGGGCTAAATCTATGATATGACGATACTAACTGATAAAGTTGTAGGCCATATCATCCAAAAATGAATGCGAGTCCTATCTAGTTGGACATACCATATTACAGCAGAGCCTGTGAAATTGTCTTGGAATACATGCATCAATAATTTTTTATTATTAGCATGAGTAACCATATTTCGATAGTACATAGTAATGTGAGTCTTTGGACACTTTATATCATCATACTTTTCAAACTCTGACACCTTGAACTTTAGAGGAATAACCATATCTGAGACTAAACAGAGCCAGTAGCATCCACAGAATCCTAAAAAGTAGCTTTTTTCACTGCTCACAGCCTCTCTTCTAGCATACTAATCTTCTTGTCAGCTTTCAAGTCCCCCAATGACTTACTTTTTTTTTATTTTAACTTTTTGTTCTCTTTTGGATCGTCTAAATCATTGATTTGAATTAGTTTTACTGTCTTTTTTGTAAAGACAGGATTTACATAACTTTAATATTGGTCAGGGTTTGGAGCTGATGGTATTTTAGGGTATGTGTACCCTACAAGATATGTGAACTGCTGGGGCGGTGGACCTTGTGTGGGTTGGGCCTGATTTGGCTCAAAACCAAAAAGGTATAATGGGTCATCCATCTCTTATGATGGATGGTCCTGCTGGCTAGTATTTTCTTTTATTCTTTTTTCTTTGTTCAACTTGTTCAAAGCTTTCAAAATCTTATTCAACTCTCTTTCTAGCTTTTCTTGGGCTTTCTCTATCCTCTCGAAATGATTGAATTTTCTTATTTCATCTATCTAGCTCGAGCCCTTGTGTTGTATTGGTGAGTTGGATTCTTATTTCTTGGACCTTGATACCATAATTATGATAAAAAATAAGATGCTATACTTTATGTTTGGTATGTTCATGCATGAATGAAATGTGAATCTTCATGGATGAAATGAGAATGATGCAAATGATAATGTTAAAACATGATCTTGAAAATGATGCATAGAATGAAATGGTGCAGATGCACAAAATCAAACAAACAACATGTTTAGTTTCATGGATGAAATGAAAGTGATGTAGATGCACATCGTTACATATGATAATGAAAATGATGTACAAAGTCAGACAATCAAAATGGTTAGCAAGTCACAAATTATTCCTTTTTGTGTCCTAACTTCGGGTTACATCTATCAATAAGTAAGAATGGCTTTATCCTGAGTCTAGCCTCTTAAATGTACACTATATGCAGGGTTAGAAAACTTTGACCACTAAGGTTTTCAAATTATTTCTTACATCATCGTCCATCACAGACTAGTAAGGCATTCCAATCCTCACTCATCACAGGTTACTAATGAAAATGATTCAATTTGAGTGGGAGTATTTCGCTAGCCATTATGAAGATTATCATCTCATGAGAGCGTAGATACTTTACTCCCTTCTAAGAGGGATGGAGCCTGGGTATAGAGCTCATGTAATGCAAATGCATGTGATAGTGTATGTAAAAGAACATATAGGTTATCATGCCCTAAAAATAAAATACAAAAAAATGTTTGTAAACAAATAACACAAATCATTACAATTTAAAACCATTAGACCAAAGAATATGATAAATTCAAAAATTATGGCTTGACTTTCTATGGCAGTCTCCAATGGAGTCATTAAACTGTCATAACATATAGATCCATAAATCTATGTCTAGACTTAACAAATGAATGGAGTCACCATCAATCTTTTTTATTTAGATGTGATTGGCCACCTAAGGAATCTATCCTCTTAAGGAGCTCCTAAGCTTGACTAAGAGTCCCTAAAAAAATAAGTTCGAGTCTACTAACTATAACAGGGTTCAAGAGTTCGATTACTGTGGGGAAGGTTATAGCAACCCCATATGCCCATCTGAAGGATTGTACCATATTATTTTAAAATCATCCTAGGATCTTGGTTCTAATGGTTTCAAATTTTTATGTTAAATATTGAAAATAATTTTTAAAATTTTCCATCAATCTGGTAGAACTCTTAAAAATATTTTATCACCTCAAGAGTATTCAAGGATCTTGTTTGTTTCCTTGAAGAGGCTTCATCGTCAAAAAATTTTTTGTTAGTTTTATTTTTTTATTGAAAATATATCTAATTATTCCACCATTTGGGCCACAATAGAAATATTTTCTTATTTTGAATTTTTAAATATTTTCACCATTTGGGCCTATTTAGAAATTCTTTTTAATTTTTTTTCTTGGAAAGAAAATAACATGACAATTATTTTTATTGAAATTTCATCTAAATTATTCCTCAATTTGGGCTAAATTTAGAAAAAATTTCTCACCTAGAGATTTCTTAAGAATTTACCATTTGAAATTCCTAAGAATCTCATCCTTGGATAATTGTCACATATTTTTAACCAAATTTTATTATTTTGAAAAAAAAATACAATTACTTGTATTGAAATTTATTCTAAATCATTCCATCATTTGGGCAAAATTTAGAGGAAATTTTTCACCTAGAGATTTCTTAAGAAATTTTTCATTTGAAATTTTAAGAATCTCATCCTTGGATAATTTATATTTAATTCCAAAAATTTTTATATTTTTGTGTTTTTTTTATATATTTTTTTAATTTTTTGTGGTTTGAAAATAAATATTAATTATTGCTATTGAAACTTTATCTAAATTATTCCACCATTTGGGATAAATTTAGACAAAATTTCTCACCTAAGAATTTTATAGAAATTTACCATTTGAAATTTTTATAAATTCCATCATTGGATAATTAATATTTATTCTCAAAATTTTTTATTTTATTTTTATTAAATTAAATCATACAAAAATACTAAAAAAATAAAAAATAAAAAATTAATAAAAAACAAAAAAAAAAAAAAAAAATAAAAAATGAAATGGCTCGGTTCGGTTGAAATTCGGCTCGGCTTGAGGCACAAAAAATGGCTCGAAGGCATGGTTCAGGGAATACGGCTTGGCTCGACTTGGCTAGAATGGTTGATTGGAACATGCATCAGTCAAGCGGATTACGATCGGATCGGATTGGCGAAAATAGAAATGCGCGGATCTTAGGTATCTACTAACGCCTAAAACGATGTCATTTTATGCTGGTATATAAAACTAAAATCTGATCATTTTCCTTTAGATTTCCTTTTCTTTTTCCCTCTCCTCATCATTTTCTCTCATTTTTTCTCTAACAGAACCCAGAATCTGATTGAATTTTCATCGAATTCTGGACAAATACGTTGGAATATGGAAAAATACGTCGAAAAATTCAAGTTTCGTCGAAAAATTTCGTCGAAATCTGGAAATTCCAGAAATTTTCCAGAAAAAATTTGCCAAAAAATTCCAAAAAAAATCCTAAAATTTCTAAAATTTGTCTATGCTTTTCTAAACACTTTTTGCTTCTATTTTCTCTTTGTTTTGTGTCTTCCTACCACTGATCAGTAAGGGTATTTATAGATTGAATTAGGAGAGTTCCTAATTAACTCTAAATCCCACATTTGATTGAATTTTTGCATTATCCCTGAACCTAAGGAAATTAAGATCAATTGTAACTCTGTCATCACCTCCAAACATGCCAGAATTTTTATTTATTTATTTATTTCTTTTTATTATCCTATCATTAACTAAAATGAAAAAAAAAAAATAAAGCCCATAAAAAAATAATAAACAATTGGGCCTGACACCTATATCTCATTAAGCCAAGTCTGATAGGCTGAGACCCAAATCCTATTGGATTATGCCCAATGAATTTGGGCCTGGACCAATTAAGGTGTTTACAATAACAAAAAAATTCAATAGAAAAATTAATAATTAAATAATCCAACCAAAATGAACAAGTAAAAAAATCAACAAAAAATTTGACTAAACTTACTCAGACTAGTTCGAAATTAATGAAAATATATATGTTCCAAATAAAAGAATAGTAAATCCAAGACCACTATAAGCATCTTCATAAAAGAAAAGAAAATTAAAATTAATACGTCATCCAAATGTTTCATCCACTTGTAAAATTTTCTTTTCCTCTTTACAAAGAAGTTTGTATATACATATATCTCATAATTCCAAATCAAAATGAAATTACTAAAAGAATATTTTACATAACATGCACATCATGTAAAAAATTTATGGGAACAAAAAGTTTTGGTTCTTTTTGCTGTGGAATTGCCTTAGAATTCAATCAAAGGAAACATAGAGCAGATCTTGTTTCAATTATGAAAACATAAAAGATGTGGTTGGAATCAAATAATTGCGTAAATAAGTAGCAATCACTCACAAAAATGAACTAAAATACAAGCTCAGTCTTAAAGGAAAAGCTTTCCATGACTAGAAAAAAAGATGACTTATTATTTGATAACCTTATTAGTGCATTCCTTATCTAGTGCCCCACAAACTCTTTCTTTGTCTTCTTCGGTTGTGTTTGGTTCATGGAAAATTTGAGAGAAAGGAAAATATTAAGGAAAATGGAGGGAAAAAGGAAAATGACAGAAAAGAAACCAATTTTCTCATTTTGTTTGGATGACAAAGAAAAAATCAAGGAAAATATTAAAAAAAAAAGAATGACTATACATAAATAGACACACTAGAAGTCTTAAAATCTTTGGCTTGTTAATTAATTTTCCATAGTTTTGTTTAATGAAAAATTATTAAATATCTTTTTTAATAACTTGAACTTTCATAAATCAAAATTTAAATTAATTTTTTCCTAAAAAGGAAAATAAATTTTTGTATAAGAATGTGATAGTTTTATATTTTATGTTACATCATTAATAAAAAATAGTGGATTTAAAATGTCGAAGTCCCTCAAAGCAAATGTCTTGTTTGAAAATTGAAATCATAAAACTTTTAAAGCTTGCAATAGCATGGCTTTAGATCTTTTAACACAGAAAACGAAACAAACGAGAGAAGATACCGCGAGTTCCACTATCTCGAAAAATTTTCCCTGCGGTTTCATTTTTTTTCCTCATATTTTTGTAAGGAAAGTGAAAAAAATAGTTATTATAGATTTTCTTTTAGATTTTTCATAAAATTTTTTCTCTAATTTTTTTTTCACTTCAATCAAACTCAAAAAAGTTGTTTTTAGAATTTCATTTTCTTTTCACTCAAATTTCCATCCTACCAAACAGGGCCAAAGTGATCAAAGCTCAAATTATTCATGGAGCTTGGGATATTTTTTTTCTAATCGACATCTACCTAATTCAATTCTACGTATACCCGAAGGATTGTTCCCTCTATACTCAATACCTAACTTGAAGAGAAAAAAATATGCATACTCACCTCACATGGCAAATATCTAACCATTTGATAATGACGAGTCTGGTTGCATTTCCTTTTATGAAGAGAAAGAGTTTGGAAATATTTACCCGTTCTTGAATTGCTTATAGTATATATCTAGCTAGTAGGATATTTTGAAGATATATGTGGAAAAACAAAGTTGTTTGATGTGTTTATTACGATCTCTACATATGCATGCATGTTCAACATAAAGTGAACTAAAATCAAATCATAATATACCGACCAAAAGCAGTTACATAAAGCCTACAAAGATAAAAAAATTGTTTAAAATTCTATCATCTTGAACAAACTTTTCTTTTGACGTTGAATCAATGATCAATACTATTGAACAACAGTAATGAAATAATAATTTTAATTACACATTTTTTTATTTGTGGTATACAAGAAAACAGGTTTATATGGTTCGAACTTAGGATTTTTACTCAAATCCCAACCTTTTTTTTCAAACCCAAGTGGTTTGTTTAAGCTTTAATATTGCCTTCTAAGTACATCACTAAGAAAATTTCCCATCATAACAACCAGCAGATTAGACCACATTAGGAAATATGCTATTAGTAATTAGATATGTGGGCCTGTGAACTTAAATACAAACTGATCATCTTACTATACAGATTATACTTCCACGTTTAGGAAATATTCCATGGACTTTTGCCCTGAGCATCAGAAGATAATGTTGCTAATTGTTTGGTGAAAAAAACTTACTTGCATCAATAAATATCATCCAGGAGATGATGCCTCCTTATGCAGCAGGTTTCAATCATGATAAGCAATTCAAACAGGTGAGAGTGCTATGAAATTTGGAATTTAATCACTTTGCATAATTGTTGCAAAGGATTTGAAGCAAATTTACAGCTCATGAACAAACAGGCTATAATTTCAGTCATAAAAATTAAGAGCTGTATAATTTACTTTTATCAATTTGTTAGTTAATTATGGTACAGTTCATAAGTCATGCTTAAGTGAAAGAAGATTAATGTTTCCTTAATTGCTTTCTAACTAGCATATACTAATTTGAAAACAATTGCAAATTTCATCATGCAAAAGGCATATTACACAATATACATGATACAACTACAATAATTTTAAGTTAAAAGTGCCAATTTCATTAGCAGTAAAGTTAATTGCTATAAAGCCAAAAGCCATGCGATATATTAGTGAGTGTTAGAGTCGTAGTTCTGTAATCAGGATTCAAACCTTAGCAAGCTCGACTATAAAAAAACAGTTAATTGCTAAATCATCATCTTATTCCCATTTTTAGCAGATTGTTCTTCCTACCAAGTAATTAAGCTAGAATTCATATATAGTTTATGCACTTCAATAATCCAGTAAAATATAATCTAAAAATGCCAAGCTAGGTCAACCATGGACCATCAATCAACTATATATGGTGTAATCAACAGAAAAAAAATCATTCCTTCATCAAGAACGCAGCAGAAATTCTTTTAAACTTCTTCATTACATAGAAAAACAAGGTGAGAAAAACCATTCCTTCAAGAAACATAACACAAATTATTGGTGGAAGAGATTTTGCCATGTCCGATGATCATGTCTCCATAAAAACTCAAAACACAGTTACCAACTTACCATATCAATGAATACATCACATAATTAAAAACTTCCACTTAAATAAACTGTAGTAATTATATTTATGCTCGATTGGAAGAAGGAGGTGAAGAGCACTCGCAAACTACCTCAGTTTCAACTTCCCTTCTATGGAAATTCCTGTGGCAGCCACACGCAGCACAAGTAAGGGCTGCACTTGTTCCTTCCTCTCCGCTGGCCATGAATTCCCTGCAACCATCAACAGCATAACCTCCGACGGCCGCTGCATGGTTCTTCTGGCACTCCCCATATCTCACACTCCTAACTGTCACTGAAGAATTGGTGGTGGTTCTTGGTGGCTCCTCCCTTCTCAGAACTACTTGTCGCTTCCTCATTTCGCGATCCCCAAACTCTTCCTCGTAACCTCCTACTAAACCCTTCTGAAACTGAACCACAATTATCAAATTTGATCAATGACCAACAATCATAATGAAATGGCATAAAAAAAAAAAGAAAGATTGAGACAAATTTAGCAGTACTGATACATAGAAAGAGAAGCAGAGCTTTTAGTCTGAGGTACCATGACCAAGCCCTAACCCTAGAGTATATATTTATAGCATGAAAACATTTCTTTTTGGACCTAATAATTAATGCCAGTAAGGTTAGCTTATTACTTTAATTTACTGTATAATATATTTTATTTATTTTATTTTCATAAAAAAAAAGTTTCATATGAAGATAAAAAAAGATGTTGCAAGTTTTGAAATTTGAATATCGGACTTATCAAATGTCACTTTATTTATGATGAATTGAGTTTTTTTTTTATTTTTTTTCTCACTGCTAGTAAACCCTAGAATGGTTGTTGTGCAATGATTGTCCAATAGCCTTAACAACTCAGTATAGCTTAGTGCTATATATTATTATAAAATAAAAACTATTACCATTAAGTTAAGGCAAACCCTAAAATGATGATAAAACCTTTTCTTTAATTCAAACCAGTGATTGGTTTAAAATGGAAAGAACAGCTAAGCTTTAGCTTTTTTTAAACCTAATTTATACAGTGTGGCCCCTAAACTGATGTTTAAAGGCATTGCCTCAGTGCTTTGATACAATGCCAATTGCCAACAACAATTGTCTCTACCTTGACCTAAAAACGTGAGTGATCTCATCTTACTTGTAAGCCTGCCAAACCTGTACAGAAAAAACTTGTTTATTTACTTTGCATGTAACATATCATTTTCAAGATATCATGCCACACAAAAACATTGCATGAGTACCCTTTCTTTTGCCGAACTCAAATTCCTGGAAAATTGTCGGTAAACTTAGTTTCATTATAAACAGTCTCTTACATTTTTATGTTTGCTTGTATGAAAAAACACTAAAATTGTTGCATTCAATTTGTCTAGCTACTTCGAATTAATGTGAGGAGGCTGTCGACTAAACACTGAATTCTTCGATTTTCACATTCAATTAGAGTTATAAATGTTGAGTTTTTTAGTTCATTTTTTTGAAGTGTATATATGATATTATTGTTTGATTAATTTAAACCTTTAATTTAGTTTATTTTCATATATATAGTACAAAGGCCGTAAATAGATTTGATATATATTAGGTTCCTGCTGCCATCATTTGGCTGAAATTGGTAACATCCAAAGGTTCTTTCTGTGGACTAATTTTTGAAGGTGGAAACACATGGATTTGATGCTAACATTCCATGTGCTGTAATGTTATTTACCAAACTTAATTAGTTCTATGTATTTTGATGAGGCTGCTTCAACAAATTTTCTTTCTTCTACTAGGAAATGGAAATGCGTTGATGGGAGAGTGTGCAATGTTGCACCCTGCCAAAATTTGCCATTTTTGATCTTAAGGTGGGAGGATTTTTTTTTTTCTAAGAGCTGCCTTAAAGGAAATTATGTGCATAGATGAACTTATTGGAACAGTGCAGCATATTCAATTGTCATTTTGAGAACACATAATGAATTGGATAGCTAACATTTGGGAAAAAAGTATTTTGTTTTATTGGTTGTGAGGGGGTGTTAGGTGCATGTTAATCTTAGTTGGTGCCAGTAATACGTTAAAAGCATTTTGGTTCACTGAATGTAAAGAGCATTGGATAAGATAAAACAAAAATAAAAATAATATGAAAAAAATCTGCAATGATAACTCTATCAGTGTGCTTCAAAAGAGATTAACATGTGATTAACCCAATTAATGAGTTGATTAATGATATGTTCACATTGAATGATTTTATTATAAAATCAAAATAAAAATGATCTAATTGAGCATATAAATTGCGTATTGGGTGGAGAAAATGTTTGACAATTCCTCAAATTGAAGTTGGATGGCGGTCCTTCAATGTGTATATTAATTAGTAGTTTAAGACCATTTTATTTAAGTGGGCACGGATTTATCAAATTAACTAACTCAATTATTGATAGGGACTTAAGTATTTGATTGCGTTTTTAGCTTAAAAAAAAGTATATGTTTATTTTTTAAGAAGATGTTGAAAAGATGAGACCTCTTTGCCCTCACAAACCCAACCTAAGTAGTGATGGCCACAAAATAATTTTGCCTTTTCGAAAAATTGTGATATCCTAAAGTGACATTAGAACTCACTGAAAATAAATCAACTTTGATCAAGAGAACCAATAATGGAGATTAGAACGGAAATCTTGATACAAAAATAGAAAGTTGGTGTTGATTGATGCAACTTGACAAAAAGGACTCTTATCCTCTCTGAAACTCTATTACTCTAATTACATTGCCTGCCACTCCTTCATGTAAAAAGCATCTGCCTTCAAAACTGTGTAAATAAAACCCTTTTGGACCACAAAATAACCAAGATTTTATATATTATTATTATTATTATTACTACTACCCAAGTCCAAATTCATTGTATAATTAAGAGAATTAAAATTTTTTCCCAAGTTGAGCAAACTCACTTTCGGCATATCCTCTTATTTGATAGGTTCATTCGGATTTAAGACAGACATTACGAATTCATTATCAAAGCTTGGAAGGTGGAATCTTTGGATAGCTGCTAATCACATTCAATTTGATGCCTTTTACCATTCTGGTTAAAAGTGTTGCCAACACCAAGATTGTGGGGACGTATGTGGTTCCCCGCTTGTAACCATGCTTGCCTGCCTGCCTGCCTGTAGATCACTTCATTTGCTATTTTAATCAATTGATGGATACTAATTATTGACTGTCTTGGAAACGCTTGTTAAGTTAATATTTTCAAACTTCAAAATTTATTTATTTAAATTATAAAAAATTATCTAATATGTCATAGGTGATTTTTTTTTAAGTTTCAATTAAAATCAAAGATTAATATTACATTTATATAATCAACTAAATAATTAAATTATTACTTCATAATTAAATTAAAATTATTGAATAATCAACTAATAAATTAGGACATAACTAAGACCCCACATAGTGAGATTTGAACTAGAGATATTCATGGGCCAAGTAGGACTAGGTTTGGATCAAGCTCATGTTTAGTATTTATAGCTTATATATTTGTTCAGACTCGGTCTAGCATGAAATTTTGGATCTCAAAATTTTTTTAAGTCTAACCTAAATTAAAAAATAAATTTCAAACCCACCCATTAAATTTAATTTATATAATAAAAAATTAAAAAAGTGTGATTAAATTAAGTTAGATGAGATTATATTTAATTTACATATATATAAAAATTATATAAAAAATTAAGTTTAATAAAATATATATAATTTTTAATTTAAATTTTATATTTATGTAAATTAATTTATATATAACTTACATAAATATAAAAATAAAAAGTTTTATATATATGTAAATTTGAGTCGGGCAGGTTAGGTTCAACCTTTAAATATTTTATCTAAGACTTAGTTTGAAATTTAAACAGACATAAAAATTATACCAAAATCTGTTTAACGGGCTTTAATTTTTTATTTAAATTTTCTTAAAACTTGGACGGACTCTCAATTTTGGATGGATAACTCGATCTTTGAATAGGTATAATTTGAACTTAAAACTTCAAAAAATTCTTATAGATGAAGTTTTTAAATTTTATTAACGAGATTAAAGGATTATCATATACCTTATTAAATTATATTTTAAAAAATTAAAAATTAATATAATAAAAAATGCATCTCAATATTTTAATTTTATTTGTCAAGCTTAAAATTTCAACCGATCGAATATTAAATAATAATGTTTAAAATCTAGTTATTTTGTGGAAATAATAATTTTTTACATAAAAAACGACGTTCAAAATAAAAGTTATTATCATTTAAAATTACATAACTTGAATCTCATGGAATAACTACTATATGAAGTAGATACATGTTATTTTCTTCTTATAAATGTGTACTTGCATAGACTTTTAATGATTGTATGCATGACAATACATTGAAAATGATTATCATTTCAAGCTAGAAATATATAAAACGTGAATGATATTTTTAACCAGATAAAATGTGAATCAGGTTTAAGAAATAATGGTAAAACAGTTTAGTAGGACACTCAACCTGGCACGTCTTAATTGGACCCATTGTTTTTTCTATTAGTAATATTTCATTATTCAAAAAGCAGTAAAATTGCTAAAAACACAATGCAAAGGACCCATTGTTTATATATGTTGGCTTTCTAAAATTTCATATTTATCAATAATTGCGTGATTTGTTGGAATCTTAGTTTTTGTTATCAAATTTTAAATTTAAATATTTACAATTGTAAATTTTTTTTCTAAATTTAGATCTCAGATTTGAAAAATATTTTAATTATCCTACTCAATATTGTAAATTTTCCAATCTAGTGAAAGAATTGAACATAATTAAAAAATTAAAAAAGGTATCAATTATTTTTGTTCTCATGTAAATATTCATGAATCTTAATCCCATACCTATTAGAGTATATATTACAATATAATTAGCTAGTAACGTCATTTAAAGAAGTAACATGATTGTACAATAACAAGGGAAAATGCTAACGAGTGCTCACCAAAAATAATTGTAATATATTTCACTATACTAATTATATTTCTTGAAAATATTTATATATCAATTCTACCCTATGTAAAAAGGATACCTTAAGGGATTTTACCTTGACACCTATCTTTTTTTTCTTTACTGGTCATTTAATTTTAAAGGTTCCTTTGCTTAACACCTGGATATCAGTCATATTTTAAACTTAACCCGTGTAATTGAAATTGACCATCTCTTAGACTCTTTCCCCTCAAAACGGCTTCCTTTTTACTTCTCTTAAATATCCTCGGTTCTTTCTCTTCCCTCGTTAATTTCTTTCCCTCTTGTTTCCCTCGACCTTTCCTTTGATCGCCTTCTTGACTTTTCCCTTTCTAACACTGATCAGTCTTTTTTTGTTGATCGTGCTTACAAGATCATTTCCTTCCATCTTCGTGCTGCCAATTGCTCTACTTGAAAACATGCTTCGCATCACAACTCCATTGCCTGGGCCTTTTTGCTTGATCTCACCACCAAGGTAAAACCTCAATTTTTTGACCGACGGTTGTAATTTTGTTATTTCATTCTTTCCTTTCAATCTTTTTGGTGTTTATGTGGGTTTTTTTTTTTATTGCAAGTGTTTTCAATGCTAGATTCATAGAGTCTTTACTACATCGCGACAACGTGTTTGATGTTTAACAAGTGTGCCATGGATCCTTTGTGCTATGCGAATACTGACTTCACCACTGTTGTGGCCAAGGTTAATAATTTCATTGTCTCCACCGTGATGCATGTTTGTGTTTTTTTATAGATTGATTTGTGTTTTTCGTTTAATTATTGTTGTATGTTTGGTTTTTGTGTAAGGAACGAAACTATTAAAGAAAATGCTACATATTTGCTACTAGAATTATAATATAATTATCAATTTGATACTTGAAAAAAATCATAATTAAGTACTAGAAATAATGTTCATCAATTTGTACATTTCATTAATTTTGTTGGTCAAACGTGTGATGTGTACAATGATAGCCTATAAGTATATGACAATATATAACAAAAGCTACCTTATTTTTCTTTTTCAAATTAATTTTCTATTTATTTTTGGAAATGAAAATAAAATCTGAAAATTAAAAAAAATAAAAAAATAAAAACATATAATGGAAAAATTGAGAAAGATATAGTAAAATTTGAGAGAGAGGGACATGAAGGAAAGTGGGGGAAAGGAGGTAGTGACTAGCACCAATCTGGCTAATTCCTTTTCTTTTTTTTTTTTTTGAATTTTTAATTAAAAATTATGGAAAATTTAAAGTAATAAAAAATTATGTGCGTTTTTAGACACATAGCACATTATTTGAGTATTTTTCAACACCTCTATAGTTTGACTGAATGAATGAAAATTGGAGTACTTAATTACAAATTTTTTCTTTTAAGTATCAAATTAATAATTTCATTATAGTTCAAGTGTCAAAAATGTAATTAACTCCATTTTTAATATTCTTATGCTCCAAGCAATTACTTAAATTAATTTTTTTAGTTTATTTGATAGAGAAACTTGGTATTAGAGGATGTTTTGTTACAAAAAATTAATTCTTTTGAATTCTTTTGGCACACATTTAAGACTTGCACATGTTGTCAAGGAAAACACACTTGATAATTGTCATAACGTCTAGATCCGGGGATCTATCGTTAGACATTGACTTAAGGGAATCGCCACCAATCTTTTTTATTTAGGTGCGATTGGTCACCTAAGAAATCTGTCCTTTCAGGGAACACCTAAGTTTAAGGGTCCCTAAAAGAATAGGTTCAAGTCTACTAAATAGAACAGGGTTCGGGAGTTCGGTTACGTGTGAGGAAGGATATAGCACCCTCACAATGCCCATCAAAAGATAGTACCAGCATAATTTTGTGTTATCCAATAAGCCTTAAAATTTTATCAAGTAATTAATTATTGAAAATTATTCTCAATTGACTCTAATACTTTTAACAGAAAATTGAGAAAGTTCCCTCACCTCAAGAGTATGCAAGAAAAACTATTGTTTCACTTGCAGAGGCTCCGTCGTCGGATTATTTGACATTAAGAAAAATTCAAAAAGAAAAAAAGAAAAAAAATGATCGCCTTTTGTGCAGGGAAAATTGATACTTTCAACTTTTCCCCAAAACTTTTTTTTTTTTAAATTTATTTTTAAGGAAAATTGATACTTTCAACTTTTCCTCAAAAACATTTTTTTAAAAATTTATTTTTAAGGAAAATTGATACTTTCAATTTTTCTCCAAAAATATTTTTTTTGGAAAATTTTAATTTTCAAGGAAAATTGATACTTTCAACTTTTCCCCAAAATATTTTTTGGAAACTTTGATTTTCAAGGAAAATGGATACTTTCAACTTTTCCTCAAAAACCTTTTTTTGAAAATTTATTTTTAAGGAAAATTGATACTTTCAACTTTTCCCCAAAAATATTCTTTGAAAACTTTGATTTTCAAAGAAAATTAATACTTTCAACTTTTCCTCAAAAATATTTTTTTTATTTTTATTTAAAGAAAATAGAATAATGAAACAAAATAAAAATGAAATAATAAAATAAAAAAAATAAAAATGAAAATAAAAATAAAATAAAGATAAAAAAATATTAAATAAACCTAATCTAATAAAAAAATAAATAGAAAAAACAAATAAGAAAATAAATAAATAAATTTTAAAAAAAAAACCTGGAGTGGCTCGGAGTACGGCTCGGCTCAGCTTAAGGAAGAGAAAACGGCTCGAAAAAATGACTTGGGACCTCGGCTCGGCTCGGCTATCGGCTCGGAGGGAGGGAGACATGCGCGGGTCAAGAAGCGGGTCGACGCTCGGGTCGGGTCGGATCTCGATAAAAGGCGCGGATCTTCTGGGTTACTTAAGGCAAAAACGACGTCGTTTTGGGAGGGTATATAAGGCTCTTCCCTCTATTTTTTGACAGAGACCTTCTCCCTTTTCTCTCTTTTCTTCCTTTTTCCTCTCGCTTCTCTCTAAAAGGTCGAAGAACTTCGGTTGAATATTCATCGAATTTTGAATTTTTTCATCGGAATCTGGGCTTTTTCGTCAGAAGTTCACCGGAAAGTTGGTCGGTTTCTGGGATCTTTCATCGAAAACTGGGTAGCTCACCGAAAACTTCAAAGTTGGCCGAAATCTTCACCGAAAAATTTAACCTTCGCCGAAAAAATCACCGAAATCTGAAAATTTTCCAGAAATTTCCAAAAAAATTTTCGCTAAAAATCTCTAAAAAATTATTTCGATACCCACAGCTATTCTAACACTTCTCAACCTTTTTTTAGCCTTCAAAAACTCTTCTATACGCCTCTTTTCTCTCAAATTAGTAGCTTTTTCCTCACTGTTTTTCTGTGTTGCTTCTGTTCCAAAGAGTCCCTTTTATAGGGATTGATCAGAAGAGTTTCTAATCAATTCCTATTCCTTTTTGGACGGGGATTCAATCTTTGAATCCAATCTGAACTCTTCTGATTGAATCCCAATCCAATTTTCAGCCAGATAAATAAAAAAAAATAAAAGAAAAAAATCAAACGAAAATAAATCAGATAAATAAAAAAAATTAACAAATAAATTAAAATTAAATAACAGATAATTACATAAATATTAACAGAAAAAAATAATAATAAAGATATATACATATTAATAAATACATAAATACCTAAGATAAAAAAATAATAATAAAAAAAAGAAAAAAAATATATACATATATAAAATAATAATAAAAATAAAAATAAAAATAAAATAAAAATGTAAAATACAAAAAATAAAAATAAAAATAAAATGAAGAAGAAAAAAAATATAGACTTACCCATTTGGACTAGGCCCAATTGATCCGAGCCTGGACCAAATTAGGTGTCTACAGCTGCCCCTCTTTGCACATTTTCTGTGAAACAGAAATTGCGTAAAGACGTAGACACCCAATCAAGACTCAACTCGACCTTTTCACTTTTTGTTTTTTTTTGTTTTTGTTTTTGATCAAAGCTCCTCTAGGCAGAGGCTCAATGACTTTGGGAACATAAATGGCTCCTCTAATTAGAGGCTTAACAACTTTGAAAAAAAATAAATTGCTCTTCTAAACAGAGGCACCACGACTTTGAAAAGTAAATTGCTCCTCTGAACAGAGGCACCATGACTTTGGGAAAGTAAATTGCTCCTCTAAACAGAGGTACCACGACTTTTGAAAAGTAAATTGCTCCTCTAAACAGAGGCACCGTGACTTTGAAAAGTAAATTGCTTCTCTAAACAGAGGCACCACGACTTTTTAAAAGTAAATTGCTCCTCTAAACAGAGGCACCGCGACTTTGAAAAGTAAATTGCTTCTCTAAACAGAGGCACCACGACTTTGAAAAGTAAATTGCTCCTTTAAAAAGAGGCACCACGACTTTTGGAAAGTAAATTGCTCCTCTAAACAGAGGCACCATGACTTTGGAAAATAAATTGCACCATGACTTTGGAAAATAAATTGCTCCTCTAAACAGAGGCACCACGACTTTGAAAAGTAAATTGCTCCTCTAAACAAAGGTACCACGACTTTGAAAAGTAAATTGCTCCTCTAAGCAGAGGCACCACGACTTTGGAAAATAAATTGCTCCTCTAAATAGAGGCACCACGACTTTGAAAAATAAATTGCTCATCTAAATAGAGGCACCATGACTTTGGAAAGTAAATTGTTCCTCTAAACAGAGGCACCACGACTTTGGAAAATAAATTACTCCTTGACAATCATGTCCAAAGGAGTTGAAAGTTGTGTTTGAAGGAATTTCAGGAGATTATGCCCAAAGGTCTTATAAATCAACCCTGATAGCAAAAGACATCCTATTTCAAGGATTAGAACTTACCTGACAAGTTTCTTCTCAAATTTGTAAAATATCTTCATATCTGTCTTCTCTATGTGGGATCTTGGAACACCCCTGCTTCTTGAATTTATACACTATATTTTCCTGAAAGTAGTGTATGCAATGCAATGCATATGAATTTCAATGAATGCTATGCAAATGTTGGCCAATTAATTCCTATTCAATGTATGGTACTCAAGTTTCTCAAGCTTTTTTCTTGGGCATCAAGCCTTTTGATTCTTCAAAGATCCAATTACATTGCTCTTCTAAGATCGAACCAGTGTAGCTTTCAATTGTCTTTTCCACTCACATTCTTTCTTGTTCAGTTTCTCAATACTTTGGAATAAGCTTCATCAATCGATCATCACTTGACCATTATTCAATGAATTTCTTAGCACTAACAAATTTCAAAACAAGTTTCATCCACCATCACTGGGTCATTACTCATAGGTGTCTCAGCATTAACCATTTCAAACAAACTTTGTCCACTGATTGTTCTCATCATTCAATCATAACTTGCAAGTTATATCGACCAATTCATCCTTGTACTCATCACTTAGTTATACCACTTTTCAAGATTTACCCTATTATATTCTTCATTTGATCACATCTCTTTTAGGTTTCTACCATTTTTTCATTTTGTTACCACCATCATCTTAGATTTCTTTTCAAATGAATGCAAGATTCTTTTAAACACATATTCATTCATTCATTATCATTTCAAATCTTGACAAATACAATGCAATCAAATATTTTCTCAATTCATTGTAGGGGTGAAACAATAAGAGAACACAAGGTGAATTATGGTAAAGATAATCAATGAAGATCTGTTTTGGTACAAAGCAAATGGGAAACGAAATAAATTGGATACATGTCATTGGGATGGATGGTATGTCCAAATGATGAATATTCAAACAATTCTCAACATTAATCTAGGATTCTTTTTCAAAAACTCATTCCATTTACTGTTGAAGTTATCTTGAGCTTGGCGAACTTTGTCCCAGTCTTTGAGGGATCTTTAAATGTCTTTGATCTTTCATTCATGTGAGCCATTTGACCTGGATCTTTCTTTACCAAAATCATTCTTTCAGGTTTTCAAGTTGAATCTCTTTTTTTCATTTTCTCATTTTTTCATTCATTCATTCATTCATTTTTTTTCCTCATCTTTTTTTTTCTCATTTTTCATCCATTGTTGATATCTTTCATACATCAAACTTTAGAGCAATGTAGCATGATTTCATTGCTTCATCATGAGTATACCTTCGCTTAACATATGATCTTTCAAGTTGAGTATTCACACTTGATCCAAATGGACTTTTCAAGGTTATAATGTAGGTCAAGGTGAGGGGTCATAAAAAAATGGATATAATAGGCTCAAAACATATATTAAAAAGGTTCAAGACCAAAAGATCATTTGATGTAACTTGGCATTAGCATGATTCCATTGCTTTATCATGAGTATACCTTCGCTTAACATATGATCCTTCAAGTTGAGTATTCACACTTGATCCAAATGGACTTTTCAAGGTTATAATGTAGGTCAAGGTGAGGGGTCATAAAAAAATGGATATAATAGGCTCAAAACATATATTAAAAAAGTTCAAGACCAAAAGATCATTTGATGTAACTTGGCATTTTGCCCCACATCATTTCACTGCTTTTTTCTTTCCTCACACAAAGGATTCTCATTACTTTGCCCCAAGTCATGTGTGGCATTTATTTTTTTTTCTTTTTTTTATTTTTGAGACCTTTTGTGATTTTTTCAAAAATTGCCCCCCAGTGTAGAAGGTGATCTTGGTTGGGGTTCTTCTGAAAAAGAAATCATAATAGGCTCAAAGGGGTAACAATAAATGGTTTTTCGAATGGTAAAAAAAAGATGACCATTTTTCATCTCAATTGTGAATACTTTTCTTGAACATCATCTATTGAACAAAGTTCATGATCTTGTATAAAAGATTACATATCTTCAAGACATATCTCTTTCACCTCTGGTAATGGCTTACCCTTTTTTTTTTGCTCAAATCATCTCCTTATATTAATGTGGATGAGTTCTCAAAATTAAATCCTAAAATTATTGTTATCATTGTCTAAATATTCATCATCTGAAATTTAAGAATGGGAGTATAAAGTTATGAAAGGTAACAGGGCATAGAATAATGGTCAAGTGAAAGAGAAAAATGTAATGAAATGCATTAACTCGCCTTTATTAAGATGATAATAAGTGAAATCATATTGCAAAAAAAAATCTAACAATCACTCGAAAAAAATCCTAAAATGACAAAAGAAACTTTCAACCAGCCTTGTCTCTATTTTTTAAAATTGTCCCCCTATGCGATCAGGTGAAGAATCTCTATTGACATCTTGCCCCTCAATTCATTGTGACTTTCCAGACCCTTTCTGTTCTTGACTTTCACTAAGAACGCTAACATTAGGTGTTGTTGCTTTCCCTTGATCAAAACTTATCATTCCATCATTGATCAACCGTTACATCTTATGCTTTAAAGGAGTGCAATTTTTAGTAGAATGGCCAGTAATTCCATAGTGGTAGTCGCAGTGGACTGTAAGATCATACCACTTTGGATAGGGTGGTTTAAGCGGCTCCACATGGTTGGAGGCAATCAAATGGCTATTATAGAGTTCTCGATATAACTTTGTATAAGTCATAGGGATTGGATCAAATATAGGTTTTTCTCAAGTAGTCCATTGTTCTCGTGAACCACTTGCTGGGTTAATAGGGCGAATTTGAGTTCTTGCAGGAGCTTGAATGTTAAGGCTATATGTAAGATCTTGAGGGCTAAAAATTGATCGATATGTGAATGAATAAGGTGGTTGTGGAGCTAACTGGTATGGGTAGGATGAGGCATTATTCACAGCAGGATAGTATGGAGAGTAACCTTGGGATGGATAGGATTGATAACCCCTGAATTATTGTTTATCAAAGCTCACAGCTTGAGCTTGAGCTTCTTTCTTTTCTGATGCCTTCTTGGTTTCTCTTTCTTTCAACTTACCATTTTTTATGACACTTTCAATAATTTCTCCAGAGATTACCATGTCAACGAAATTCTTTGTTGTATTCTCTATCATCTTTTCATAATAGGGAGACGTTAAAGTGCTGACAAATAACACTGTAGTTTTTTTCTCAGTCAAATGAGGTTGTACTTGAGAAGCAACATCCCTCCACCTCTGGGCATACTCTTTAAAAGACTCGTTTACCTTTTTCTCCAGATTCTGTAAAAACAAACGATTAGGGGCCAAATCGATAATATGTCGATACTGACTGATGAAATCATGTGCCATATCGCTCCAAGAGTGAATGTGGGTTCTGTCTAGCTGAACATACCACCTGGCCGCTGAGCCTGTAAGGCTATCATGAAAGACATGCATCAAGAGTTTTTCATCATGAGCATGAGCTGCCATCTTTCGGTAATACATTATGATGTGAGTTTTGGGGCACTTTATACCATCATATTTTTCAAATTTTGGTACTTTGAACTTATGAGGAATAATCACACCAGGGACTAGACAGAGCCCAGCAGCATCAACTGACCCATAAAAGCTAAATTCTTTCACAGCCCTTAACCTTTGCTCGAGCATACTAATCTTTTCTTTCTCCTTCTCTTTGAAATCATCTAGATTAGGAATTGGTTCTGCTACCTTTTCAGTGAAGACAGGATTTACATAGCTATTATATTATCTTGGGTTGAAAGCTGATGGCATTCCAGGATATGTTGGATATGCGAAGTGTTGTGACGGGACCTCTTGAGCAGACTGAGCTTGAGGTGGGCTAAAGCCTGGAGGATATAAAGGGTCAGCCACTTCTTGCAACGGAGGACCTTGTTGGCTTGTATCTTCTTCAACTCTTTTTCCCTTATTCAGTCTATTAAGAGCATCCAGAATCTTACTTAACTCACTTTCAATCTTTTCCTATGCTTTTTCTATCTTTTCAAATCTGTGAGAATTTTTTTGCTCCATTCGTCTGGCTCTGGATCTTGTGTTGTATCGATGGCAGGGTTCTTACTAGATGAAGCTATCTTTGAACCTTTAGCACCACAATTATGATTAGAAATGTTATGCTATGCTTTATGTATGATGCTTTGATGCACGAATGAAATGTACATTTTTTGAATAAAATCTAAATGGATACAAATAGTTGTGTTAAAACATGATCATGAAAGTAATGCAGATACATACAATCAGACAAATAACATAGTTAGTTCCATGGATGAAATAAAAGTGATGCTGATGCATAATGTTACATATGATAATGAAAATGATGCACAAAGTTAAACAATCAAAATGATTAGATAAATACCCTTTTTATGTCCTAGTTTCAGGGTATATCTATCATTGGGTAGAAAGGGCTCTATCTTAGGGTTAGACACTTCTAAGGTTCATTATATGCGATTTTAAGGTCAAAGTCTAAAGGTCCTCAAATTACTCCTTACATCCTTGTCCATCACAGACTAGTAAGGCACCCTAATCCTCACCCATTATAGGCTACAAGTGGAAAATGTTCAATTTGAGTGAAAATATTTTGCTAGCCACTACGGAAGCATTAGACTTCACGAAAGCAATATGTACTTTACTCCCTTCTAGAGGGACGGAGCTCGGGTGTAGAGCTCATGTTATGCACATGCAAATGAATGACATAATTAACAAAGCAAATAAACATGAATGAATAATAACACATATATACAAAAAGGTTCAATTTTATTAGGCTTTTGGATAACACAGATTATTTGTTGGCCTGACTCTCAAAGTCCCCAGCAGAGTCACCAAGCTGTCGTAATGTCTAGATCCAGGGATCTATCGCTAGACATTGACTTAAGGGAGTCACCACCAATCTTTTTTATCTAGGGGCGATTGGCCACCTAAGGAATCTGTCATTTCAGGGAATACCTAAGTTTAAGGGTCCCTAAAAGAATAGGTTCAGGTCTACTAACCAGAACAGGGTTCGAAAGTTCGGTTACGAGTGAGGAAGGTTATAACACCCTCACAATGCCCATCAAAAGATGGTACCGACATAATTTTGTGTTATCCAATAAGCCTTAAAATTTTACCAAGTAATTAATTATTGAAAATTATTCTCAATTGACTCTAATACTTTTAGCAAAAAATTGAAAAAGTTCCCTCACCTCAAGAGTATGCAAGAAAAATTACTGTTTCACTTGCAGAGGCTCCGTCGTCGGATTATTTGACATTAAGAAAAATTCAAAAAGAAAAAAAAAAAAATGATCGCCTTTTGTGCAGGAAAAATTGATACTTTCAACTTTTCCCCAAAATATTCTTTTGAAACTTTAATCTCAAGGAAAATTGATACTTTCAACTTTTTCTCAAAAATTTATTTTTTTTGAAAACTTTAATTTCGAGGAAAATTGATACTTTCAACTTTTCCCCAAAAATATTTTTTTGAAAAAATTTGATTTTCAAGGAAAATTGATACTTTCAACTTTTCTCCAAAAATATTTTTTGGAAACTTTGATTTTCAACGAAAATTGATACTTTCAACTTTTCCTCAAAAACTTTTTTTTTTAAAATTTATTTTTAAGAAAAATTGATACTTTCAACTTTTCCTAAAAAACCTTTTTTTGAAAATTTATTTTTAAGGAAAAATTGATACTTTCAACTTTTCCTCAAAAATATTTTTTTTGATTTTTATTTAAAGAAAATAGAATAATGAAACAAAATAAAAGTGAAAATAAATAAAAATAAAAAAAATAAAAAAAATAAAGATAAAAAGAATATTAAATAAACCTAATCTAAAAAAAAATAAACAAATAAATAAATAAATTTAAAAAAAAAATTGGAGCGGTTCGGAGTATGGCTCGGCTCGGCTATCGGCTCAGAGGGAGGGAGACACATGTGGGTCAGGAAGTGGGTCGACGCTCGGGTCGGATCGGATCTTAGTAAAACGCGAGGATCCTCTAGGTCACTTAAGGCAAAAATGACATCTTTTTGAGAGGGTATATAAGGCTCTTCCCTCTATTTTTTGGCAGAACCTTCTTCCTTCTCTCTCTTTTCTTCCTTTTTCCTCTCACTTCTCTCTAAAAGGTCGAAGAACTCCGGTTGAATGTTCATCGAATTCTGGATTTTTTCGTCGAAATCTGGGTTTTTCGTTGGAATCTGGGTTTTTCACCGGAAGTTCACCGAAAAGTTGGTCGATTTTTGGGATCTTTCATCGAAAACTGGGTAGCTCAACGAAAATTTCAAAGTTGGCCGAAATCTTCGTCGAAAAATTCAACCTTCGCCGAAAAAATCATCGGAATCTTGAAATTTTCCAGAAATTTCCAAAAAAATTTTCGCCAAAAATCTTTAAAAAATTATTTTCGATTCCCACAGCTATTCTAACACTTCTCAACCTTTTTTTAGCCTTAAAAAGCTCTTCTATACGTCTCTTTTCTCTCAAATCAGTAGCTTTTTTCTTACTATTTTTCTGTGTTGCTTCTGTTTCAGAGAGTCTCTTTTTGGATGAGGATTCAATCTTTGAATCCAATTTGGACTCTTCTGATTGAATCCCAATCCAATTTCTAGCCAGATAAATCAAAAAAATAAAAGAAAAAAATCAAACAAAAATAAATCAGATAAATAAAAAAAATTAACAGATAAATTAAAATTAAATAACAGATAATTACATAAATATTAATAGAAAAAATAAAGATATATACATATTAATAAATACATAAATACCTAAGAAAAAAAATAATAATAAAAGAAAAGAAAAAAATATATACATATATAAAATAATAAAAATAAAAATAAAAATAAAATAAAAATGTAAAATATAAAAAATAAAAATAAAAATAAAATGAAGAAGAAAAAAAAATATAGACTTACCCATTTGGACCAAGCTCAATTGATCCGGGCCTGGACCAAATTGGGTGTCTACAACAATCTTATTACAGAACTTCTACTATGGCTCTTGGATTAAAGGGTTCCCCATATGGATAATGGCATCCAACTTCTAAAAGCTTTAAATGTCTTAATACTTAAGAACCTGTTTGAATTGCTTTAAAATGCTTACGGTTTTACTTGAAATTTATGTATCTTATTTCTAAGATTATAATTGATGATTATACATGCAAGATAATGGTAATCAAACCTTATTCTTGTCGTGATTAATCTGTTGTGTCCTTCTACTATATCTATTGATGATACATTAAAAATTATAGCCTACAGGTAAATTTTCTACTTTTGCATTTGTATACATTATATGCTTCTTATTACTCTATGTATTGAGTTTAATTTGATAAAGCACATCATTTCAAGGAACAATAAAAAAAAAATTAGCACTTGAGATAGAGCTAGTGGTGTAGACACCCTATTTTATCCGAATTGTTTGAAACTAATTTTGATTTCAATTTAGTGGATATTACATTCATTAGGCCTTTTTAGTTTAATGTCAACTGGATCTTAGGCCCAAAATCCATGTTAGTTAGATTTAAGGCCCAAATTTTATCTTTAGCCCAAAGTTGTGGCCCAAAATCCAAGTAAGGGCCCAACCTTTTTTAAAAAATGAGTAAAATAAAATAAAAATAATAAAAATTAATTATTAAAAAAATTAAAAAAAGAACATGTGACTATGGGTGCCATGCACAACATTGGCAACCCACGAGCCCTATCTCTTGTAGCCACCTCACTTTGCACTTCTCTTACAACCCTTTTTCTAGAAACACCATTGTGACCATCTTTTTTGGGCTATGGCAGATAAGCCTCACCCCATAAGCCGCCAAGCAAGAACCAAACAAAGAAGAAAAATTAAAATTTTAAAATCAACTGTAACTTTGGAACACTTAGAACAGAGGAGATAAGACTCTGAAAAGCCACCATTGTAGCATGAAATTCGATCCTTAAAAGGGTTATTAGTGGTAACTTTGGTGTCTTTCAGACCCATAAAACTTAGGATTTGTCCTCTCATCTTGGCTCTATAAATTGAGTCTCCATGATTCAAAAAAAGTGAAAAAAAGAACCTATGAAAAAAAGTAAAAGAAAAAAATCTTTTATTAATGAAAAAAAGAAACCTTTTCTTGATCTATAAAAAAAAAATCAAAAACAAAGTCCACATCCCCTTGAGTGGGGGACCAACACCAAGATTAAAAAAAAATAGAAAACTAAAAACCAAAAAAAAAAAAAAAGCTTTTGGTCGAAGCTTTAAGGGTTGGGCTGGGTTTTTGAAGAGAGTTTTTTAGAAAATGAGGCTTAGAACGGTATGAAGAAAGTCGAAGGGAATCTTTTATAGGGTTTTTTGGAGTTTCTGACAATTGGTAGAGGTGAACGATAATGGTGACGGCGATGGCAACCAACAGAACATGGCATTGATCGTCCGAAATTTGAGCCTTTGGGGTTTTTCTAACAACGGCTTCATAGATTTTAGGTTTTTTGTTTTTAACAAAAAGGGGAAGGAAATGATTTGAAAAAAAAAAAGCTAGTTTTTATAGCTGAAAAAAAGAGGGAGACAAACAAAAACAACAATTGTTTTGGGAGGGATCTGTGTGAACCTGATAGCTGACCTGACCCAGAAGTGCTATAGCTAGCTAGACTTTGACCGATTCTATTGAATCGGTATCGAACCAAATCTAAATTACCTTGAATTGGAACCAACTAGCTTGAATGGTAAAAAACCACTATAGACCATTGAACTACTTGCAAATCACTCTAGTTTATTGACCATACCATTGACTGGTTTGATTCAATTGTTTTTCAGTTTTTGATTTACTTTTTATCTTTTTATTTTTTTATTTTTATTGTAATTTTTTAGCATTTTTTATGTTCCAAAATATTTTTTTATATAAAAATAGAGTTTACATTTTTGATAATTTTAAATTTCATTGAAAAATTAAAATTAAAATTTTCTTTAAAAATAGCATGAAAAATTAAAAATTAAAAAATAAAATAATAATAAAAAATTTCCTTTTTTTCTATAAAATAAAAAAGTTTAACTAAAATTAATAATAAAAAATCAAGAAAAAATTTTTTTTATCTGATGAAGAGATTTTAAGGAAATCTATGCAGTGATTCTTATGAAATATCTAGGTAAAAAGTTTTTTTTTTTAAAGTACTACTAACATATTAAAGTATCTAGAAAAAAATTTTCAATAAAATAAAATTCTTTTTTCTCCTACTAAAAATGCAAAAAAAAAAAAAGAGTAAATAATAAGAATGCAAAAATTATTGAACAAATTTTTCTAAAAGAAAAAAATGTATTTGTCCTAAAAAAGATTACTAGTAAATAAAGAAACAAAATTTTATCCAATGATAAGATTCTAAGGTAATTTAAATAGTGATGCTTAATAAATCTTTAGATGAAAATTTTTTTTAAATATTACCAGCATATTAGAGTATTTATAAAAATTTTTTAAGATAATAAAAAATTTCCTTTTCTTCTAAATTTTTTTAAAAATTATAATAAAAATATATATATTTTTAAAAAAGATAAATAAAACATGCACACTAATATTTAATCATTTGCATCACTCACATATCATTTAATTTTTGAAAAATAGATACGAGCCTCCGAGGAGAAGATTTTAAGAAAATTCGAATAGTAATTCTTAAGAAATTCTTAGGTGAGAAAAATTCTTTTAATGTTATCAATGTACTGAAATATTTTAAAAGTTTTTTTGATAACAAGGTTCTAATTTATTTTTCTTAAGTAAAGTGGATTAATCATTAAAAAATAAAATAATAAAAAAGAAAAAAAATTGTAAAAAAGGAAGAAAAAGGGGTGAAATAATAAAAATGGGAATGAAAATAAATTAATAAAGGTAGTCAAGGGAATTATTTTTAAGTACCAAAATTATGATCTTTTTATCAAAATTAACTGATAATATATAATTAATTGGTACTGTTTTTAACGAGCGGTGTGGGAGTACTAATCTTTCTATACACGTAATCGACTCCTGAACCCAAATTATTTTCGCTAACCCAAAATTATTTTTTAATAAATTTTAATTAATTTTAAGATTTTTTTAAAAAAGTAAAGTTTTAATAGGTGATCAATCATACCTAACTAAAAAAGATTGATAGTAACTCTATTTATTTTTAAATTCATCCAGCGATCTATTTATAAGATTCATGGACCAATTCAATTTAGTAGGACCTTTTATTTACTTTTTTTGTCACCAAGAACGTTTTATAAAACTTTTGGACCCAAGAATTTTGAGCATCCTGCTTTCACGCAATTCGTAGGTTCAACAAGCGATTGATATTTCAAGATCAGGGTTGTAGTACTATTTGTTATAGTACTAGTCCTTACATATCGTATTAACAATCAAAATATGGTCGAAAGAAAAAAATCTCTAATTGACAAGGCTTATTCCTATACCTATGAATTTCATTGGATCCAGAATTGATATATTGGAAGAATTTTTTAGGTCTTCCAATATTAATAGGTTGATTGTTTCGATTCTATCTCTTCTAAAAAAAAAAAAAAAATCTATAAGAGCTATTTCTTAGATTCGAAAGAGAGTACGTGGGATTTCTCAATAACTAAAAAGTGTATCATACCTGAATGTAATCGGAGTTTGCGATGGTGGTGGAACTAGATTGAAAAAAAAGAAGGATTATAGTTGTAAGATATGCAATGAAACCATCGCTGGAATTGAGATCTCATTCAAAGAGGCTTTTCTCAAGGCCAGAAGAACCAAAGAATCGTTAGCTAGTTCAAATAAGTTGTTTAGGAGATTTCTAGTTTGATTCTATCTATAGGGAGTAGCGATAGGCAAGCAAGTAGGTATAGATTCCTCGCTAAAAGCTATCATTACGACGATATCGAATTCTAGAGTTCGCGGGCAAGGGGGAAGAAATAGCCCTATCAATGTATCCTTACGCAGCTACTGTTTATCCGTAGACAATGACTTTTTAGGTATAGGGCAAGAAGGCGATAGTATTCATATTCACTCTCCCAAACAAAGCACACCCTTTATAGTATTCCATCAGAAGCATATTGGAAAGAAAATCAGTATATCTCTCTACTTTAGAAACATTTGTTCCTTTCTTACTGGTGCGAAGACTACCTGCCAAGAAGCTACCACTATATTCTGGATTGGATGAAACTAGAAACTTATGAGAAAATGCAAAAGAGTATACCCGTCATAGAAGTTTTCTTAGTATTGAATATAATAAGGCTGGAACAAAAGTCGCTGGTTCTTTAAAACCAGGAATGGAGGGATCCTTTCTTTGGCTACACCCCCTATATAAGCGCCATTACCATGTGTTAAGCGTACGACAACAGGGACGAGGAACTTTCTTTTAAGGATAAAAAACTACTTTTCAATCGAACTCGTGTAAAGGCTCTCAAACGACTGAGCTATCCTTAAGAGACAGGCCTAGGCATAAAAAGTGGAGGTAGTCTTAGTAAGCTTTCTCACCTGGATCAACAGAAAATGTAACTGAAACTAGATCGATGGAAGTTCCCTCTTTCTTGGTCAAGCCTATCCAATTGAAGTTACAGTCCTAGGGTTTAGAGTATCAGTGGTTTTAGTGTCATAACTTCTGCCCTCGCTCTTATCTAATATTCTTTCTCTTCAAGTTCAGTTTCAAGGATGAAATTTAAATTGCTGGTTTTTTGGGTATTACTTATTATTACTTCACGAGTTACTTACTTATAAAGTAAATAGTAAATAATCTAATTTTTATTACCTTTTTCTTTCTTTAGTTAATAGAGTATAAGATTCAAGAGCAAGGAAAAGTGGGACAAAAGAAAGCAAGGTTTAAAAGGTTAGTTCAAGAAAAAGCAGGTGCACGAGCACCATTTATTTATTACAGGGTAAAGAATGACAGTTAGCCACCCTATGTGAATAGGTAGGGCTTAGATTTCTCAGTAGCTAGAAGCACTCAAAATGGCTCAAGAAGGTGGGCAGTAGGAAAAACTGATTGAATCTAAGAAGAATCCCATGCTTGACCTTTACCAATATAACATCTTGACAATTTTACTCGAGATAATTTTTTTGAAAGTTAAGTTAAAAATTAAATATGAATTAATTTTAATTTTGATTTAATGGTCTTAATCAATATATAATATTAACTTTCTTGCTTTGAATTTGTCTAAAAAAATAATAAACAAAAAACATAATGATAAGAATAATAATGAATAAATTATTGGGCATTTGTGTTAATTTTCCTCACACACATGATAATATTTTTTATCTCATGCATGAGCTCTATATCCGAGCTTTATCTTTTATAAAGAGAAAGTAAAGTACCTATGCTCTCATGAGGTAATAACCTTTATAATGACAAGTGAAATACTTTTATTCAAATTGAACACTTTCTGTTTATAGCTTGTAATAGGTGATGATCAAAATGTCTTACTAGTCCAACATGGATAAAAGTGAGAAACAATTTGAGAACCTTTAGATGTGTGTGGATTCAAACCAAGCATATAATATGCTATAGGAAACCAACCTTAGGTATAACCTCACCAAGCTGACTGTAAAAGGTACCAAAGTTTAGGACAAATAGGAGAACATTTCATAAAAATTTCAAAACGTGCAAAAAAAATCATGTGTTTCAAACAAACCAAAACAAAACAAAAAAAATAAAAAAAAATGAAAAAAAGGGTTTTTGTTACAAAACAAAATTCACAAAAAGGAGCATTTTTTTATAACATGAATATAATAAGGGATTAGTAAATTAGGTTATTACTTTGTTTGGTTATATGACACCCTAAATGCTTATAACTAAGGAAAAATATTTTTTTTCTAATCTCGAATCATATCCTTGTACTAACTTAATTTTGTTTTCTTTTTGCTTTCTCTTTTGCATAAATTGCATCATGCAATTTTCGATTGAGATATTTGCTCTAGGATAATTTTTTTTCTAGAATCTCCTTTCATAGATCTCGTAAAACTATAAATTTGCTCATTATTCATAAGCATCCCATGTGACTCATATAATGAGGTGCATTTTTAGTTAAAGGAAGCTTAGCAAAAGAATAAAGATTGCTTACTTATCGATTATGAGTTAAGGTTGTCCGAAAGGTGCATTTGGATCTCACACAAAGCAATTTAGAATATTTACCCATCATTTGAGGTCAACTAAGTGAAAGGAGAAAAAAAATATTTGGTGAAAAGTATGGGTAGATCAAATCTTTATTTTCAGTGGTGATTGATTAATAGTTAATCCGAGCAACTATACAATTTTAGGATCTATCCTACAGACACTTCGCTTTTAACAAAGAGGATTTGATGTTGACCAGTGAGGAGTACTCAATTTTGCTTAGGATAGAACTACAATGTCTGGATAAGGTGTTTACTTGGAAGCCAAAATCAAGTTATCGTAAAAAGTTGAAAAAACTTATAGGGTTAAAGTTGAAACTATAGATTCTTTCACTAAATTCAAGGGTGAACATCTCAGTATCCATTAGGATTTTCATCATAATTTTATTCAGAGGCATTTAGATGATGATCAGGGGATGGCTATTTTTGCTTTGGCAATATATGGCATGCTGATCTTCTCAAAGACTTTAGGCTACATCGAGATAGCTTTGGTGGACTTTTTTGAGTAAGTTGATACCCAAGCAATCAATCATTCACTAGCGATCTTAGCTAAAATCATAAGGTCATTGAATTTTTATAAAAAAAATGGTAACATTGCTTCATAGGATGTGCACTATTATTGTATGTGTGGGTAAGAAATCACTTTAAGTATGGGAAAAATGCATTCTTAAAGCCATATCTTTGAAATAAGGCATTAGTGGAAGCATTTTACAAAAGCCAATGGCCGATATTAAAGACCAAAGAAGAATGAATCACATTCTTACAAAGGCTTACCTAGGATAAAATAAAATAGATGGTGCCTTGGATGCCTCACGTGCTTATACTATATTGAGGAGGAAATGAGCCATGGATGCCATTATTGGGACTATGGGGCATAGTGAGTTATGCTCTGTTAATGGTTCTAAGAAATTTGACGTAAAATAGATTGTTTTTACTGCTCATAGCTTTTTTCATGTAGAGTTTAATTATGAGGACCCCAATGTACCAAGAACATCAAAATAATTGATCTAAGTATGAAAGAAGATACGAAGATTAAGACTCGGCCTTTCTTTGACAAGGTCACCCTTGATTACTAAATTTAGAGAACAAAGTGACTCAGAGATGTGGCATTTTTTCTTGATGATGGTTCACTTCAATTAGCTAAACTTTAGGCAGAACCATAGTTATCAAAAGTCGAGCTTGTTAGGAAGGAATTAGAAGCTAAAAAAGAGAAAATAAGAAGAGAAAATTTAAAACTTTGCAAGAAAATGGGATAATTGAGATACGAAATAAAAATACAAAAAAATATATTGAAAAAGGTTGTGAAAGAAAAGGATGTGGCTATTAATGATTTGAAAGAGTTACATCAAGAAAACAAGAAATTATGAGTCCAACTTAAAACTAAAAAAGTTATCAAATCTTACCTTATTCGGCACTATGAAATGGATGAACTCTGAGAGAAAATGCATCATTGGAAAGGCAAGGTTCAAGAAAAGCAAGAATAGGCTATCAAAATTTTTTAAGAGTGCTAGAATTAGAAAGAATTGTACTAAACCATTTTAGCAAGATTGGTGGAATGTCAAAAAAAAAAATGAAAGGTTACAAGTTAAGCTTAAAAAAGAGAAAGAAATCACTTCAAAATGTTGAATGAAAAAGAGTTACATTGCTAAGTAATCCAAGGGTTAAAGTATCAATTACAAGATCACAATAATCACATTTCAACAATTATAGATGAGTGGCAAAGAAGGAAAGGAACTAGAGCTTTACATGTGACTTGGAAATAGATGCCTTAATGAAATAGAAAACAAAAAGCTTGGGAAGGTAATAATACATAAAACATTTGACTAGTCCAGTTTGCAAGGTGGTCAAGAAGGCAAGAGAAATGGTTAAAAAGGTTACGACGTTAAGATGAGAAGTCAATCCTACAAGAAAATATGGATAACACCTTGTGAACTTTTTAGATGAAGCCAAGGATCATTATGAGCAAGTTAACGATTTTTATGGATACAATTCTAGAATGATAAGCTTTATGTAACCAAAGTTATTTAGAATTAAGAAAAATTCTAGTGTTGAAATTTGTCAAAGAGCAAATGTCTTTCATTTGCATTCATTTGTCATATGCACAATGTTTGTTTTAATAACCATCAATTTTTAAAAAAAATAATAAAAGAAAAAGTAAAAAAATAAAAACAATAAGTTGACAGAAAATTTTCAATATGCAACATTCTAATTTTTTTTTTTAAATTATGGAAATAAAGGTTCATGGATAGCTTTGCTGGTTAAGTCTTTGAATCCATTTGTCTATCATTCATATACTAATCAATCATGAGCAAAAGCTATGTAAGAAAAGCAAATCAATTGAATGGATATGATTGAGAAAGCACAAAAAGAGATAAAGGAATAGGTGGCCACAATGGTGGCCATGATAGACAAGATAAACAAAGAGAAAAAAATGACGAGGAAAGACAATCACTAAGAAAGGCACCTATAATAAGAGGATGATAATCCCTTATATCTCTCAGGTTTTACCTCACATTGGGCTCAAACTTCACAAATAGCATAACCATAACCTGTATTTTTTATGGGAGGATATCTATTTGCCTACATTATTATGCCAGTAACAAAAAAACCTACCAATTTTAAAGACGCACCACTCTAGTAGTAGGAATGAAATTGTCATATCCAATCCATGTTCTTGATTTAAAAGACCTAAGAGAATAAGAGAAGTTCAAAATAAACACTTTAGAAGTAAGGAAAAAGCTAGTCTTTAATAAGATGAGCCTTATAGAGGAATGACTATGATCCATTAAGGGAATGGACATTTATGGCTCAATGGATGCGGTCGAATTGTGCTTAGTGTAGAATATAGTCATCCCACCTAAATTTAAAGTCTCAAAATTTGAAAAGTACAATGAAACTAAATGTCTGGTGACCCACATTATCATGTACTGTAGAAAGATGGTTGTTTACTTTCATTATGAAAAATTATTGATACACATATTTCAAGATAGCTTCATAAAATTAGCTACCAAATGGTATGTCCAACTCGACAAAAATTGCATCCATTCATAAAAAGAGTTAGATAGGGCTTTTATCACCCATTATAGGCATATTATAGATATGGCTTTAGATCGCCTATCTTTACAAAGAATGAAAAAAAATCATTGAAAGTTTCAAAAAATATGCACAGAGATGAAGAGATGCTATCATTTAGGTTCAGTTACCCCTCATTGAAAAAGAAACAACAATTTTATTTGTTAAAACTTTCTAGGCAACATACTATGAAAAAATGGTGAAAAATGCTACAAAAAACTTCTTAGAAATGATGATATAAGAGGAGATAATTGAGAATGTGATTATAGTAAAAAACTTGAAGGAAGAGATGTAAAGAAGAGTAATGCATCTAAAAAAAAAGAAGATGTCCAAGTTGTAACTCACGAAGGGCACTAAAATAGTAATTCTGTCTCATATTATCCCCAACTAGCTTACCATATTTACTATCAGACCATAAACAATGTCTTGCCAAACCTCTACACTTGTCAACCAATGCCACGATAAGGGATTTGGCCAAGTTTTCGACCTTAAGTGTCTATTCATCCTTCCACAAACCAACCTTTCACTCAATCAAATAATCCAATCAGTTTCTCAGAAAGGTAAAAAAAAAGTAAAAAAAAAAAACCTCATTGATCCTATTCCTATGTTGTATATCGATTGTATCCTCTATTTCTTAGCAAATAACTCATTGTAGTCATCCATCAAGAACCATTAAAACCTTTCTATCTGAAATGGTACGACATCAATGCTAGGTGTGACTACCATTTTGGGATTACGGGCTATTCCCTAAAGAACTATATGGCATTCAAATACAAAGAACAAGGTTTGGTTAAAAATGGTTATTTGAACTTTGAGATAAGAAATGAACCTAATGTTAATGGCAATCTTTTGTTGAATCATGCTGGCCTAACAAGTAACACCATTGATAATGGTGAGGTGCAACACATCAAGAGATTTATGGATGAAATCAAGACTCCTCTAAAAAAAGTGTTCGATGTAGTGGTAAAGGTTAGTGCCCTTCATCCCTTGGCTTCAAACCAAGATGATGGCTATACAGAGTATGATCTAGATCAAACTTACAAATATCATATGGAGGCAATAAGGCACTCTATTCAAAACTACAACGCATTCTATCAAGTGCTATAAATAATGATGGATTCGTCCTTAATTGAAAAATGTGATGAATATTTAGTGAATGCTATAAGAGAGAAACTTTTATGGAATGCTCATTCAAAAGTCATGTTCAAGTTGGTGATTGTCTTTTATGATGAAAAACCAATTTCAGCAAAAGAAGAACATCTCTTTGTTCCTAAGCCAGTTGTGACCATCAATGTCTCCAATATTTTTCCATACCAAAACAATATAATAGTGCCAAAGAAATATGATTATGGTGTTGTAGTCCAATGATCAAATGGTGGTACAAGCTCAGTAATCCAGATACTACTAATTTTGCTAGAGCACGTTGTATGACCAGGAATGGACAGTGTTATACATAAAAAATTTTAGAGAAAATTAAAAAAAGGAAAGAAAAAAAATTATTAGAAGAGAAAAAAAGATGTATATGACAGTAACCTAAGAAGTACAATATAAGAAGTCGATTTCGAAAGAAGAAGCTTACGAGTTCTTGAAGTTGATAAAAAATAGTGAGTATAATTTTATTGAGTAGTTAACAAACTACTTATTCATATCTTGTTGTTGGCTTTATTGTTAAACTTTGAACTACACTAAAAAGCCTTATTGAAAGTGTTGCATAAAGTATATGTGAAGCATAATATATCAGTTAAAAATGTAGGCCATATCATGAGAAACATCATTGCACAAAATTATATTAGTTTTAATAATGATGAAATCTTGTTGAAAGGTCAAGGAAACACTAAAGCCTTCTACATTTTTATTCGATGTAAAGACCACATCGTAGGCAAGGTTTTCATTGATAATGGCTTATTGATCAACGTCATGCCTATAATCACTTTGAAAAAACTGCCCATTAACATGTCATATATAAAACCAAGTCATATGATTGTGAGGCCATTTGATGGGTTTTGACGTAAAATACTTAGAGACATTGAGATAGCTTTAGAAATTAAGCCATGTACATTCATGGTAGAGTTTCAGGTCATGAACATTTCACCATCATACAATTGCTTGCTTAAAAGGCCATTGATTCACATGGCTAGCACTATCCCATCTTTTTTGTATCAAAAGATTAAGTTCATTATTAATGAGCAAACCCTTAAGTACTTCATATGTGAAAGCTATCGAGGAGGCCTTAGAGTGTTCTTTTAGATTTTTTTGAATTTGCCAATATGGCTTACATGGGAGAAGGGTCAAGAGTACCAATTTTATGTTTATTGAGGGTTATAGAGATGGTCATTAAAGAAATAATTGAAAAAGGGTGGTGTTTTGGAAAAATTTAAGGGTGAACTTGCAAGGAATCAAGAAGTTGCCAAGGATAGTCTAGAACAAAAGAAGATACATATTAGGATTCAAGGCTAATAAAGTGAAAAAAAAAACTTATGGTTGAAAAAATAGAAAAAAGAATGGCTCAACTCAATGGACGTGAATCGAAAAGTGAAAAGATAGTTTTTTGTCACCTCTATAATACTTTTTGTTCAGGTAGATGTATCTATCCTAATTCATTAGAAATTACGAAAGGAGAACCTATATTGGACATAAAAGAGGCTTTTTCAAGCTAGAAATTAGCATGGTGAATGAGAAAGAGATGGCAATTAAGGAAAAAGAGGTGTTTGTGTATCAATGCCAACCTGAAACAATACTAAACAATTGAAAAATGATGAAATTGCCAATTGTCTTTATGTCCCTTTCAAAATAATGTAATGAGTTTAATTCTCCAATGTTTCTGCCTAAGAGCATTTGAAGGTTTTTGTGTATGGGCTTATCTTTCCATTTTAATAAAATCAGTGCATTTTTGTTTTTTTTTTCATTTAAATGTTTCACACCTTTATACCCACTTATATTTTTTTCAATATACATTTTTTAGGCATCCAAATAATGAACATAAAGATAACTATGACAATAATCTAGAATTTAATTTTAAAAATCTTATTCATATTAATGAGCTTGATAATAAAGAGAATTCAAATGATTAAACTTTTCCCCTTTACTTGTTAAAACTAGTAAAGCAAGAAAGAAAATAAATCGAACCACATGAAGAAGCTCTTGATGTAGTTAATTTAAAAAGTGAAAAGACAAAGAAGAAAATCAAAGTGGGCACAACACTTTCATGTATCGAAAAGCAAAGGTTGGAAAAACTACTCTATGAGTATTTTGACGTATTCGAGTGGTCATACCAAGATATATCAACATTCAACACGGATATTATAGAACATTGGTTGCCTTTAAAATCATAATGCAAGCTAGTACATAAAAAATTAAGACACATGAAATTGAAAATGTTGCTGAAGATAAAAAAAAAAAAAAGCAATTCAATACAGATTTTGTGAAAGTAGCTAAATACCTCTAATCCCCAAAAAAGATGAAAAAATTCATTTGTGTGTGGACTATCGAGACTTGAATAAGGTAAGTTTGAAGGATAACTTCCTGTTACTTAACATTGACACTCTGGTGGATAATATGGGGAAGCATTCTACATTTTCATTAATGGACAATTTTTTAGGATACAATCAAATTAAGATGGCCTTTACTATTATGGAGAAAACTACGTTTGTGATGATGTGTGGCATATTTTACTACAAAGGTCATGTCTTTCATATTAAAAATTATTAGAGCCACTTACCAAAAAGCAATGGTGATCTTTTTTCATGATATGATAGTATATGTAGATGATATAATTGTGAAGTTTCATGAAAGAGAAAACTATATAGCCAATCTTAGAAAGCTATTTGAAAGGTTACGAAAGTTTTAGCTTTAATTGAATGTATCCAAATACATGTTCAGGGCCAAATAAAGAAAGTTGTTAGGGTTTGTGGTCAGTGAAAGAAAAATCGAAGTGGATCCTAACAAAATACATGCCATTTAGAACTTGTCCTATCTATAGACGTAAAAAGAAGTAAAACATTTTTTGAGAAGATTGAACTACATTTCTCATTTTATCTTTCAACTCACTTTCAAGTGTGATCCTATTTTTAAAATGCCTAGAAAACATGACCCTAATAAATGGGATGAAGAATGTTAGTGTGCCTTTAAGAAAATCAAGGAATATTTATAAACCCGTCAATTTTGGTGCCACTTGTTGCAAGAAAACCTTTAATTCTATATCTAATCATGCATGATAATTCTATGGGATATGTATTAGAGTCAAAGGATGAAACGGGTAAGAAAGACCAAGCCATTTACTACCTAAGCTAGAAGTTCACTAATTAAAAACCTAAGTATTCTCAGTTGAAAAGAATGTGTTGTGCATTAGCTTGGGCAACCCACACATTTAGGTAGTTTATGTTATACCACATAATTTGACTGATAGCAAAATTAGATTCTTTCAGTATATTTTTGAGAAACCATCTTTGTCAAAAAGAATAGCGAGATGAAAAGTCATGTTCTCCGAATATGACATTATGTACATGACATAAAAGTCAATCAAAGAAAATGCAATTGCAAAATTCCTCACAAATCATGCTACTAATGATTATGAACCTATAAAGTTTAATTTTTTTTTATGAAAACTTGATGACTGTCTTTCAAATAGAAAAGGTGAAGCTTGTGGAAAAACCATAGAGAATGTTTTTTAATAGAGCTTTGAATGCCTTAGAGCATGGAATCAAGGTAGTTTTAATTTCTCTGAAGGGAAATTGCTATCCAAGCATTGTAAGGTTAGATTTTAACTGCACTGATAATATGGCAAAATATGAAGCATGCATCATGGGTTTGCAAATGGCAATTGAAAAAAAGATTAGAGTATTAGAGGTCTATGGAGACTCGGCTTTGATAATTTATCAGTTATGAGGTAAATGAAAAACTAAAGACTTAAAGTTGGTCAAATACCAAAGGTCCATTGCTGAATTAAATAAGCATTTAAGGATGTTCAGTTCTAGAATGTTTTTTAGATGAAAATCAGATTGTTGATGCATTGGCAACATTAGCTGTAATGTTCAAGCTAAAATGCAAATGCAAAGATCCAACCTATCAAATTGAAAATATATGAATCATTGACATTCTGCTTAAAAGTTAAAGATGAAGTGGATGACAGCGGTTGATGAGAAGTATATAGATTATACGAGATGAAGCTATTAGGTAGATGCCCCTCTATTGTGACTACTTGCATTCCCTTTCATTATTTTTTGATGTACTTCTCTCTTCAATATCTGTCGTATCTTTTAACTTAATCCTGCCATTCTTGATTGTATTTTTTATAATCTCACTAGAAATCACCATGTTAAAGAAGTTTTTAGAGATATTTTCAATCATTCTTTTGTAATAAGGAGTATTCAAAGAATTGACAAATAGAACTGTAATTTTTTTCTTTGACAATAGTGGCTATACTTGGGCTGCTATATCTCTCTATTTGTATGCAAATTCTTTAAAAGTTTCAGTTGACCTTTTTTTTTCATGTTTTGCAGAGATAACCTATTTGATGCCATATCTTTAACATGTTTATATTGTGCTAAAAAAGCCCTAGCCAAATTATTTTAAGAGCAAATCTTATTTCAGTCCAACTGACCATACCATCTTGTTACAGACCCAGTGAAACTATCCTGAAAGTAATAGATTAATAACTTATCATCATGGGTGTAACCTGTCATCTTTTGATAGTACATGATGATATATGTTAAAGGGCATTTTGTCCCATCATACTTTTCAAAATTTGAAGCTTTAACTTTTTCAGAATAACAAGATTAAGCACTAAAGTAAGCTTATTAGCATCAATACTCTCATACATATCATGGCCTTCAACTGCTTTCAATCTCTCTTTCAATAGATCATATTTATCCTTCATCATTGTATCTCTTGATGGATTTAACACCTTTTTTAATTTTTTTAATTTTTTAAGATTGTCTACATTCGGCACAATAATGGAGTCATGAAAAGTATGCTCGAGATTGACATTTGTCTGAATTGAGGGTAATTTGGTAAAAATATCAGTATAAGGGTGATAAGTTATTGGAAGTGCTTATGGGATATGGGGGGTCTTGAACATATATGAACCCATATGGATGCAATGGTATATCAATAGCCATTTCCTCCCTTACCCATTTGTTTCAATGATTCCTTTTTCTTTTGTCAACTCTGCTAACATTTGTTTTAATTTTACTAACTGTTTGTCTATGTTCTATTGCATTCCCGTGACTGTTTCCCTGATCTCTCCTTAGGCCTTTTCTACTCTGTCCATACAACTTGCATCTTTATTTTTCATGATTTTAGTATCGGTTCGAGTGCTATAAGTACGTAAACTTAACTGATCTCGTTTTCTAAGATAGCTATCCTTGAACTTTTTATTAATTACCAGAAATTAGAAATGCATGGCATGAATTTTATTATAAAAAAATTTCTTTACTTTAAAGGTTTGACAAAAGTATATTTACAATTATCATTCTTTGTCCTTAGCTGGCATGAAAAACAATGAATTCAAACAAATGATGCATGATATAAAGTTAGATTTTGTTAATATTATTGAGGGAAAACTTAAGTTTCATCCTATATTCATGGTGGGTTATCTAAAGACATTTTTTTCACCTTAAAAGTTTGGTGAAGACATATTTGCAACATTATTCTTTCTCACACTCCTTTAGGCACACCATTATTAAAAAATAAATAGAGGCATCAATTCATAGAAAATTTAAAAAATAATAGAGGCATCAATTCATAGAAAATTTAAGTCAAATGAAGTTTTCATTCATTTTCAAAAGTTTCAAGTTTACACATTATGAACCATTCTAGAGCTAAGGCCAAAAAGTGTTAGACTCGCTCTCACTTTCTTTTGTCTCGCCTAAGAAATCCAAAAATAGCTGACTATGATTGCTGGAAAGGACAACCCTTTTCTTTAAAATTTTTATATTTTATTCATCATCAAGGCCAACTTTACAATTGCTTGTAGCACTGCATGTTATCTCGGCATGGATCAATGAAGGATTCTTATGAATAATTGGCTTCATTTTAATATCAAAACCTAGACATTCAAATTTTTATCAGTCTTTGTATCCTATGTTTCAAAGTCGTGCAATATTTTAGAGCATGGCCCATGACACCAAGATGGTATTCATAGTGGGCATTAAGGTCATACCATTTAAGAAAAGATGGTTTACAGGGTTCAGTGGGATAGGGACAATAAGGTAATTTTTTAGGAGCAATGGGTATAACTCTGTATAAGACATGGGTATTTGATCCATAGAGGTTTTTTTTTTTTTTTGGTGTTGTCAGAGTTTTTTTGTCCTATGATTGGTTTGTTTTGTTGAAAAGATCGTGGTATAGTTGGTCTTAAAGTGAATTGAGAAACTTTGGATCAAAGATTGGGTTAAGAAGATAGTGATAGGATAACGTGCTAAACAAGTGGTTGTGAAATGTGAGATAGTGGGCATGACTTTGAGTGTGAAATTCTCAGAGGTTGCATGAAATTTAGGGAACAAATCCTAGGTGCTTGGAAAGATTGAAAGTAGTTATGAAAAAAACTTAAGTATGGGTTTGAACTTGGGATAGTTGGTAATGGTTATTTGAAATCGGGTGACTTTTTCTTGGAAATCAAACTATTAAGCTCAGTCATTTGCGTGGCTGGTTGACCTATTCTTTTCTTGAGTTCACTCAAACTTTGGTCACTGTTCAAATCACCTAATGTCTTAGTATGCTCTGAAAAAGTGCAGGAACTAACGGGAGCCAATTGATCTTGACTTGATGGAATTGGAAGTGACAACAATCCTTGAAGGGCAATAACCTCAACCATACCACTACTTTTAACCATTTTTATCAATTGAGCAATCTGTTTTTCATCTCTCGAAACGCGAGCCATAATTTCTCTTGATTCAACTCCAAACATTAATCATTGCTTCTAGTTGATTTCTAATTTTCATTATTCTAATTTTCACCGAGACAGACATTTTATTTCAGGACTTAAACCAAAGATTCTAGATTATTACCCTTATTGAATGAATGCAACAAAAATAATTTTTAACTTATATGGCATACTTAACATGTTCATGAGTGCAACAATGATGCCTAATGAATGTCATGAAATGCATATATGCCTAAGATAATGAATTTTTATATGTACAAGACCCCAAATGAAAATTTTTGTCATCCACAAATATGTATGCAAGGAATGTAATGTTATATTGCAGGGATGGTGGGATATGAAATGCAATGTATGTTCCATAAAACCTTGTTATTCATGAATCCATATGCATGAAATGCAATGACTTACTTACATGAATGATGAGATGTATACCTATGATTAGTGCAACATACTTGTATGAAATACATGAATCTACCATATGCATGAGATACGTCTATATGGAATGCAATGCATGTGTTGGGCTGGCTTAATGAGGTAGACATTGCCTTAAGATATGTAACAAGATAAAGTGCATGGGATGGATACGCATGAAATGAAATATATGTACTATCTTATTATGATGCGAATGGGATGGGGTACATCAAAGATCAAATGAAAATACGAAATGTAAACAATATTCAAAAAAGAAAAAAAGGAAAAATATTTTTTTTAGAAGGAAAAACATTTTTTTTACACAGAGAAACTAAGACTCAAAAATTAATTTGTACTTAACCAATAAACAATGAATTTAAGAAAAACCTTTAATTTTTGAAAATTTTTTTTGCTTGTCGGATAATGCTAAAAAAATTTCATTCTATTCTAAAATATTTTATGACAATGCAAATTTTGGATAACTACCAAATGAATGAAATACATGTCAAAAGAAAAAATTTCAAGAAAATGTTTTTCTTTTATTATCCATACATATTTATGTTATTTCTATAAAAAGGTCGATAGGGCTCTACTCTAGGCAAACTTTCTATGGCTCACAACATGCTAGGTTAAGATTTATGCATCCAAAGGTTCTCAGACTATTTCTCACATCATCATCTATTATAGACTAGTAAGGTTTCTCGATCCTCACCCATCACAGGTTACTAATAAAAGAGTTCAATCTGAGTGGGAGTATTTCGCTAGCACATGTGAAGGTTATCACCTCACGAGAGCATAACTACTTTACTTCTTCCTAAAAAAAAGAGCCAAGGTCTAGAGCTCATGCATACGGATGAATATGCAAAATGTGTGCAAAGAGATGTATTAATGAAAATAACATAAATAAATTATAAGCACAAAATCAAAATAAAGTAGTAACTAACATGTAATTTATTTTATTCATTAACTTCTATAATTTGAAAAATAAAATAAAAAGAATTAAATTAAATATAAAATAAAACTAATTAAATCCAACCATTCTTAATAGTACATAATTAAAATTTTGGCCTGACTTTTAAACAGTCCCCAATGGAGTTGTCAAGCTGTCGTAAAATTTTAGGATCGTCAGATGTAAAGAATTTTAAAATTAAAAAAAAATAAGGGAGTCACCATCAATCTTTTTTAGAGTGATTCGCCACCCAAAAGTTTATCTTTTTAATAAAACTATAAAAACAAGTTTAAAGTTTATCAAAAATATAAATTTTGGTTTACAAAAACTAGGTTAGGTCTAGGAGTCGGTTACGTGTGGAGGAAGATTAGCACCTCCATAACACCCATGAATTAGTACCAATTAATTATGCACTATTTTCATTGTTGAATGAAATGGTTTTGATTTGAAATTTAATACTAGTTTCCTTTATGCAAAAAATATTTTTTGCTAAAATTTTTTATTTAAAAATATTGAAAAAATCTTTAAATTAAAGAATTATTTTAAAATTCTTCAACATTTAGGCAGAATTTAAAATAACTCTTTTTACTTGAGATTTAATACAATATCCCCTTAAAGATGAAAATAACACTTATCGCAAGAAATGATTGTTGATGGCTTTCCAACAGCTAGGCACAGTACTAAGAATTATTCTTTTTGGAATGTTATTTTTATTTTTTTTATAATATCACAATTTTAAAAGTAAGTAAATGAAAAAGTATTTTATGTGAAAAAGTAAATGATGGTATTATCAGATAGCAAGTAAAAATTAAAGACAAACAAATGCAAACAATAACAAATAAATGCATGTATGCCAATAGGTGGTGCGTATGATAATGAAATGCAAATTTGAAATTAGATTCTTAAATATAATGAGACCACCTTAACTCCCCAACATCTAGACGGAGCTTAGGTGCGACTATTCATATTTAAGATCCCATATTTTTTTAGTACTTTTATTATTAATTAATTATTAATCCAATGGTTAAAGTGAATTAAGGATTGGCATGAAAACTTGATGAAATAAAATTTCGTAAATATCCCATCGTCTAGGCGGTATTCAAGAATAAATTATTTTGAGTGAAATTTTCATATGTGTCCTTGAAATTTTGGGATGGTCTTGGTTAGAGCTTAGGTCGAGGTTTTAAAGGTTAAGGTTTCAGATTTTGAAGATTTGGATTTTAGGTTTTGGTTCAAGTTTTAGGGTTTTACGGCTTGAATTTTAGGGTTTGGAAAGTTTAGGGTTTTGATTTAGGGTTTGGGGATTAGGTTTTTTATTTTAGGGTTTGGAAGGTTTAAGGTTTTGATTTTATGTGTTTAAGGTTTTAGGGTTTCAATTTTAAGGTTTGAGGTTTGGGGTTTCGATTTTAGGCTTTAAAGTTTTAAAGGTTTCGATTTTAGGGTTTGATATTTTATGGTTTAGTGCTTTGATTTTAGGGTTTAAATTTTATGGTTTAAAATTCAAATTTTAAGGTTTAAAGAAAACACGAACATCTTTAAAAATTCTCAACATCTAGGTGGATTTTCGAAGCAAGTTCGACTCTTTTATAATTTTTCAAAAAATAAATTTTTTTTATGAAGAGTTAATATTAATTTTTTTAGTTTTACCTTTTTTTTAATAATAATTTTCCAACATCTAGGTGAAATTATTATTATTTAAAGTATGATTGTATTCTCTCCAACATTTAGGCATGAAATTTTTTTTATTATTAGTAATTTTAGAATCATTTTAGAATTTATTATTATTATTTGTTATTATTATTATTCTACAAGATTTATTATAAAAAAATAAAATTTAACTATATATTTCATTACTTATTTTTATTTATTGATTAATTATTTATAAAAATTCATTCTAGCAAATTTAAACTTTTTAACATGCATAGATATTAATAATAACATTTAAAATTACAAGAATAATATTTAAAAACTTTCAAAAAATTTAAAAAAAAAATTATTACTTGAACTAGACCGATCATTGCTGGTTCGGACAATTCAGGCAGTTCAGCTGTTCAGTCAATGGTTCTGGCTATTTGGCAGTTTGATCAACAGTTCAGATGGTTCAATCAATGGTTTGGTTGAACCAGTTCAAGGTTGGCTGAAGGATAAGTCATCCGATCGAATACACGGACCCCAGGTCGGGTTACAGGCACGTGTGGATCCTCAATGCCCAAACGACGTCATTTTGTGCTTTCGATCTTTTATATAAAATCAAAATTTTTTTCTTCATTTCAAACCCCTTTTCGAAAAAAATTTTGAGAGCTCTAAAGAGAGCTCCAAACTCTGCCACCATCCAGCCTTCAGCCACCTGCGTCGCTGCGCTAGTCATTGTGCCATTCGTCGATGGTGGTTGCTGTCGGTGGTCGAAAAATACCAAAATACTTTCAGAAGCTCTCTTCAATGTGATATTTCCAGATCTGGTCTCCTTTTCACCAAAAACAGACCCGAATAGCATAGATTGATGCTTAAAGTTTCTGTCTTCTTTCTTTTTTTTGTTGTTTTTTTTATGAACTGTAACTGTTATATTATTTCTTTTACATGTACCCCTTTGGCACTGGGTTCCTCACCGTAGGCGAGGATTGTGTTTCTCTTTTTTGGTTTTTTTTTGTGATTATGTCTATTTGAAAAAGAATTGGGTTAGGGGTAGAATTGGGTCTCTGAACGGGTATCTCGAGGATGCCGTTGTGGTGGTTTTGAGTGTAGGAAGTGGGTGTGTGGCATTGGGTAAGCTTAGGTTTGTGAAGTGTGGATGTTTGAAGGCCTGGTGAGGGTCGAATGAGGGTGAGAGGGATCAGTACTTGAGGGTTTCTAGGTATTTTGTCTCTTGGTAGTGGCTGAATGGGGTTTCTATGCTTGTTTGAAGAGTTAGGTTTCAATATGTTGAGGGCTGAGTTTTTGGTGTGTTTGAAGATCTGTTCGAGAAAGAAGTGAGTGTTTGAGGGCAGTGTGTCTAGTGGGAGAGGGATTGGTGCTTGGGAGAGGTCTAGTTTTTATAAAGATGTGGGATTGAGAAGGCATGGGTTTGGCAGGGTAAGTTGTAAGGGTAGTTATAGGGTTCTAGTAAGGTGAACAGATAGGGAGCTGGTTAGGGTAGGGATGGTTGGAGGTGGCTGCAGGGGTGGTTGGTGCTAGTGCACAGCAACCAGACATTAGCCCTTGCTTTATGCTTTTTTTGTATTTTATTTTATTTTATTTTTTAATTAGTTATTTATTTATTATAATAATTATTTAATATTATTGGATTTTTAATACTAAAAATAATGGGCTAGCTTAGGCCCAAAAAAATAGGAATTGGACATCGACTCAAATGGATTAAAATTGGGCTGAATCTGATAAAACTTTAACGAATTTAAAATCAAATTTTGATTCGAACGCCCAAAAAATCCAGACAAAATTTGATGTTTACGTTTAGTCTCTAATAAAAACATATCATGATCTACTTTTGGTCCAAATAATAGTTATTTTTTAAAATTATAATCCCAATAAAAGCCTTTGATGTACGTAAAGAAAAAAATTTTTATCAAATAAGACATTTGAAAGTTTCAAAATCTTCTTTTTATCATTAAAACATGACCTCATCAACAAAATATCACAACTTCGTTTTGCATGTTATTAAGCTGCTACAATTGCAAGATATCCACAAGCTAGACTTAAATGCAGCATGCATAAGGTGAATTTAATCGTTCGTGCATGAAGAGAGCACATGATTCTGTCTTGAAGATTTGCTTTGGCTAGCTGCCATTTAGGATCACATTATATCATTCCACCACCATGGGTCCAGAACAACAAGAACTAATCAACAAGGATAATTGCTGAAATAGGATCTCTAATCTAATCGTCTCTAGCTCTATATTATCTTTGATAATTTGAGGCATGACAACTTTTACGTGCTTAAGTTCAACAGTAAATTTGTTTTTGAGATTTATGTAAGTACAATTTTTTTTATAAAGAGATTGTAGTTTGAAGGTTGAGAAAAGAGATGTAGGTGTAAGGATTCAAATTTTAAATTTGTTAAATGTTATTTTTTAAAAATTATTATATAAATAAATTGAATTAAGTTTTAAATTTTATGTAAATAAAAATTTAATTTTGTTGTTAAAAGAAAAAGGCACGTGACATGAATATGCAGAACATCATATATTCAACCATTTTAATTAGAAATCAAGTGACACTTTAGTAAACAAAAAGTTAGACCTGACAATTCATGTTTTTGTGTTGTGTCTTGTACCGTATCTTGTGTTGTGTTTGATATGTATAATGACATGAATTGTTAAAATATGAACACGACACAAATTATAAAATATGTTTAAATTTTAAATACGAATATAATATATTTATTATACATGTTACATGCAACACAATATGATAAACACATGCATAATTAATTCATTTAAATACGACATAAATAGATGTGATTAACACGAATATACACGACTAACATTATATATACAAGAACACCATTAAATTAATAAATAACTATAAACTATCCATTATTTACAACTTAATAAAATTGACATATTAATAATATAAAAAAGTACTTACATATTAAAAAAATAAAAAAATTTAATACCCATTTAATATGTATTTAATATATATTTAAATTTTAATATATATTATATAACTATATTAATTTTAGTATCAAATTCAAAATGATAAATTTTATATGATATTTAATAGCTAATTAAGTATCATAATTAAAAATTAAATATTGAAATAATCTTTATATGTTTCTATTAAATTAAATATTGAAATAATCTTTATATGTTTATATTAAATTAAATATTAAAATAATTTTTATATGTTTATATTAAATTAAAATAAATATAAAAAATATATTAAACGTATTAAATATATTAAATATATACTCATATGATAAAATTAAATTAAATATGTTATTCATATCATGTCATATATTTAGACATGTTAACACAAATAAGGTACAAATTTTGTCATATTAAAATTCGTATCAATATTAATAAATATAAAACACATTTTTTTAAAAAAAATATATAATTTTTTTATTATTTTCGTATTGTATCGTTATATTATATATGAAATTATCATATTTACAAAAAGTCCAAGTGAAAAATATTGAAGTGTTCAACAGTACCAGAGGAGATGAGAAAAGAAAATAATCAGTATAAAAAAAAATTAAGAGTTGCCATGTGAAAAAGAGAACGTGTTCTCAGACTAATTTGCTTGATGCCAACTCCATACCCATCAGGCCATCACTTCACTATGTAACTGCACTAAATGATGTCAGAGAGATAAGAAAATTTTTCTTCCAAAGCTGGATCTTGACTTGTTCTACTCCAAAGGCATGAGACAGAAGAAGAGGGGGCAAGAAATTAATACACCCCACTTAGATTCCAACGGGGTTAGCAAAAATTTTACCTTTTTGGAAATTTGTTTTTGTTTTGCTTGTCAATTGGGGTAATGGTTTTCATGTGGTCCTTATGGATCACTTTCTTTCGGCTTTAAAGTGTGTGTTTTCTTGCAATTGCATGGCCAGGATTACCGGTGGAAATCAACTAAAGTCCAACCTGTGAAAACAGGCTAGAAAATCAAAAGGCTTCACATGTTTGCATTTAAGACCAGGCCTGGAGATTTGCAAGCCCATTTCTGCCTATTGAAATATACATCTGTTTCATCTTTGGATAAACAATTTTCTGAGACAGATATAATTAAAAAAAAGAAAAATAGTAAGGATCCTGTGACATTTTGGGTTGTAACTCGTAAACATTCACGTATTGCTGATCTGCTATCATTGTCAGCCTCTCTACCTTTGCTATGATCTAACACAAGCAAATACTATTCTAAATCTACTATGTCACTTCAAATGAGTGATTATATAAGCCAATTAAATTTACTATCTTCTTATGCTTTCAATTAAAAGTTTCCTCAATATTAGCTGGGAATTTACTTCACAATAACTTGTTAAACAAGGTTCTAGGTACCTAATTAATGCTACCCTTTCTTTTTTGGCCACATAGTTAATGCTACCTTTTACTTCAATTAACTTTCAATCAAATAAAATGCTCTTGCAATGGTATAGTTGACTTTCTTTTGATAAATGGTGATGATGGGATGCACAGGCTCACAAGAAAGCAAGTCAAACTTTAATTCTTCAGCACATCTAATAAATAGAAAGGGCGTTTGTTATTAATAATTTGTTTCATTCATTCCCTTCTTTTTTTCTTTTTTCCTTACCTCTTTTTCCTTTAAAACTGAAGAAAAATATTAATGACAAGATCCTATCCCAATAGCAATGTCCTTCTAAAGATCTTTATACATATATATAGATCTATATGCATATATACAGATAATCCATTAAGCTTGAGTTCAGTCCACAAATACTCATCCTTGGATAATGAAAATTATAGGCCTCAAAAAAAAAAAAAAGCTTGAATACTCTAATTCATCTCATTTTTCCAAATGCAAGATTTTACAAAGCTGATAAGTCGTTTTCTATGCAGAAAATCAGGACAGAAATACTATTACTTATTCTCAACCAAAGATATCTGCCACAATAATTTGAAATTTACCCTTTTGCTCTGCCACTATAAAGGGGTGATACCGATTTCTTACTTGAACGTAAAGACCTATAGCGAAAAAATAAGCCAAGATCAAAAGAATCCCAAAATGGCCCTAAAAGAAGATACTGCCCGGCTTTAGACAAAGTTAGCATTTTCATCTAATTTGATATCACTAAGCTGGTAATCATTCCCTTGATTGGGAGAATCGTCAAAAAGCCATTTCTCGAGCAATGACAGTTGCCCTTGGGCAGTAAGATCGGGCTTACTTTCATCTCGGAAAAGGCTTGCCTCAGGTGACATAGATTGTGAGATATCAGAATTGGAAGAATCAAAAGATTCAAAGACAAACAGTGACTCAAAAGGCTCTGACATTTCCATGCTGCTAGTGTCTTCCTTCCTTGGAGTCCCTGCTTTAGAGGCAGAATCAGTCATCCCAGCCACGTTGTCGAATGATTGTTGAGTGGTAGCAGAGTTTTTAGAAGCAGGCTTTGATGGATTTCTCATCCACCCTTTTAACAACTCGGCTATGTTCTCTGTGCTTGATGCATAGCATCGTGGTTTTGCGTAAGAAATGTACCCAATAGAGGGTTTCAGCTCAGCTAAACCACTTGATTTCTCTGGGGACAAGGCATCATATAATGCCTGTTTAGCCATATGGATATCAATCTGCAGCCTTCTCTCCCACTGACCTCTAGAAATTTGCTTTGGTGATGTTGTTGATGATGATGATGATAACCCATCTCTAAAATAACCTTCACTGCCTTGGGGCTTCTTCAGCTTCTTCTTCAAGTGAGTGTTCCAATAGTTTTTAATGTCGTTGTCTGTTCTTTGAGGGAGGTAAGATGCTATTGCAGCCCATCTGCAATAATATTAAATATATTACACTGCTTTGAGAAATCAATTTATTCATGCCATCTAAGATTAAGCAGATGATTACCTGTTGCCTAAAAGAGCTTGAAGGTGGATTATCATTTTCTCCTCATGTTCAGTAAAGTTACCTCTTTTAATCCCTGGCCTTAGGTAATTAGTCCATCTAAGCCTGCAGCTCTTGCTACATCTAAGCAACCCTGGAAAGAAAACCAGAAACAAAAAAAGATTAATAATTTCAGGAGTATACAATCAAATCATGGTAGACTTTTCACATGTCACAAAGTAAAGACAAAAATTGAAAACTTTTGATTCTATTTCCTTCATGATCATCAATACCAAACCAAACCAAACCAAAAGAAAAAAAAACAAAACAAGATCCTGTTGTGTTAAAAAAGAATGTAGCTCCGAAAATAGAAATCATTTAACCCAAAAGATTAAAAAAGAACAAACCTGTATTGGTGGGAACAGCCCTCCAATTCCCAGGACCATGTTCTTGAATATAAGACACCAAGATGATATCTTCTTCGGGAGTCCATGGCCCTTTCTTCACACCTACTTTGTCACAACAAGGTGGTCTCCCCATATCACCTTGTTTTCTTTTTTTTTTCCCTTTTCTTATTCTAATCCTGAAGAAATCAGAAAACAGGCTCTATTTTGATTTTGTGTTTGGAAGCTTTAAGACAAGGGTATAAGGCTAAGGTTTCCTTTTGTCCTGCTGTGCATATATAGAAAAGAGAGTATGAGAGAGAAAACACTGACCTAAAAGGTGCAAAAGGGTGCCCTTCCAACTGCCACTCCAAAGAGTCAAAAGATGACAGCAATAGCATTAACTCTAGGGGAGGGAGGGAGGGAAGGGCAGGCAATGCCGAAAGTCAGCTATGCCAAAGACAAGGCAATGCCTCTTCTGCCTCCTAAAACCGCGTGGAATTCAATGTGGGTTGCGCTGAAGGAAACCTATATACGATCTCTGCCATTTTTATTACTTAAAAAAAAAAACCAAAAATTGGTGATGAATAATGGAGTTAATTTACAGCATAAAGTCTTAGCCTTGTAAAACCAAAGGCATTGTTTCCGCTCGTTATTACATTCATGGCCGGGCCTTATTAATGGAATGTTTCGGTTAATAATGCCTATATGTCTAGTGGCGGACCACCGTAGGAGCATTTTGAAATTCCTTAAAATATAAACTATACACTATAATAATTTCACATGTATTTGTATTATATTAAATTAAAATAGCTTTTAGATTAAATTGTTATTTATTAATTTTTATTTTTAACTTAATTTTATATATTACAATTTAAGCAGATTAATTATTATATTATTATTCATAAATTTTTAAAAGTAATACATCTATCATAAATATTTAGTTACACTCATACAAACTTTAAAAAAAAAAAAAAAAACTCATTACCTTTCTAGTTTTCTCAATTAGGTTTCAAATCTTCAATCAAGTATCAAAAGTATTTTGATTTTTTAGTCGATTGCACTTATCTTCTCATATGTTTGTGACCGTTTTCAAAATTTTTTGTTTGATTAATTCTCAAATGAATTATGTTAATTGTTTGATTTTTTATTTTTGTTGATATATCCGTAGGTAACAAATGTGGGTTTAAAAGTCGAACAATCCAAATATATGATAAGTTTTGAAAATATGAGTATATCTATATTCAACAAATACTAGTATTTGACATTGACATTTCAGTTTGAGTAATATAGTAAATGAAATATATATGTAATCTTAATTGATCTTTCAAAATCAAATTTCAAGATCCGTTACTATATACGTCTATTAGTTCATGAATACTTGTTAAATATATATTATATATATTTGCATAGATTATAAAATTCATTTTTCAGGTGAAGATGTTAAAAATTGATAAATGTTTCTTTACTTTTTTATATATTTTAAAAGGGTATGTAACAATCCTCTAATCTAATTTGTTGACGGTGTCTAAAAACTCCGTTGATGAATTTTTTAAATTATATTTTTTAAAAATAACTTTTAATCAAACTTTTCATTAAATTTAAAAAAAAAAAACTTATTTTGACCTTCCCACTTACTGTTAATAAATAACTACGAGAGAAGAATTACTTTGTCATCATTCTTAAAGTTACTAGAAAAACTTTAGTCAAATAATAGATGAATGAAATCCGGATAAAAATATATAAATTTGAGTATTAATAGTATTAGAATATGATCAAATTAACATAATTTTGGATGATAGGCAAGATGATCGAAACTCAGTCGAACAAATATAAAGTTCTAAATTACAAAAAGAAAAGAAAAAAAAAAGACTTTCGTTTGCATATCATGCCATATGTCACGAATTAGGTTTTCTCTCAATAAGTAATAGATCGTATGGCGCTTGAATAGACGTTCTCACCCAAGTCAATCCTCAATAGTTTGATATCGAACAAATAACCATAAGCCACAGTTAATCTCAAGCGTACGTAATAAGACACATTCATATCGAGATCAATCTCAAGCATACACAAAAAGGCACATTCACATTGAAAAAAAAAACATATTAAGGCAACATTCGGGACATTCAAATCGGAGGTGAATTTTATTATAATCGAGAATAGTACATTGAGACTTTTCACCATCACTAGGGCCAGGGGGTAGCCTTTGGCGAATGGCCTAGGCCCGTATCGCGACCGGTGAAACAGCCCAACAATACGCTGCCCGCTCACTCCCTAAAGAGCTTTAGAGATTTTAGAGCTATGCTACCACTAACCATTACAATGTTTGAAATTGAGACACTTTTCCTAACACAAGAGATCTACCATCCCCATTGGCACTTCTACCCGGTCATGGCCCTATACATGGGTGGCTCATGACAACCTAAGCCCTGGTCATGGCCCTATATAAGGTTGGCTCGTGACATCCTCCCCCACCTATTCTATCGACGTCCTCGTTGACTTGCTGGCTTGAAATTCTTCAATCTTCTTTTTAAATCTTCGGAGGTCGTGTTCCCTTTTCTAGCTGGTTTCTTCTAATCATAATCCATCCCACTTCACTAAGTATTCACGAACTAGTCTTCAAGATACCTTGGTTTCTCTGTCAGTTAAGATCTTTTCGACTCGACGCTCTGAGGGTGGCTTCATGGTGATGGTGGCTCTGGTTGGCTCCCTTAAGCTAGCATTTGTAGGATCTGCATGGAAAGGTTTCAAGTTGCTCACATGAAATACTGGATGCACCTTTATCCACTTTGGTGGGTCGATTTTGTAAGAAGCATTCCCCACCTTAGAAAGGATCTTCACTGGACCCTCATATTTACGCATTAATCTACGATCTCCCTTTCTTAAGAATCTGGTTTGTTCAGGGACTAGTCAAACAAGAACCAAATCACCAACTTGGATTTGTTGCGCCCTACGACCTTTGTCCATTTATTTCTCATTCGCTTTGATGCCTTCTCTAGGTAGGCTTGTGCAATCTCAGTGTTTTGTTTCCATTTTTTACTGAAGTTGAAGGCTCTCGAATTCTTCCCTTTATATTGCTCCAAAAAAGTATAGGATAACCTTGGTAATTGTCCGGTGACCACCTCAAACGGGCTCTTGTTAGTGGAATAGCTTTTATTAAAATTAAAGCAAAGCTGAGCAATATCCAATAACGAAGGCCAGTTCTTCTGATTAGCTTGAACAAAGTGCTTTAAGTATTCCTCTAGTAATCCATTGAACCGTTCTATTTGACTGTCGGTTTGAGGGTGGTAGCTTGAGAATATGTTAAGTTGGGACCCTAATATCTTGAAAAGTTCTCTTCAGAAGGATCCCGTGAATTTCGGATCTCTATCACTTATAATGTTTTGAGAGAAGCCCTAGTATTTGATCACATGTTTAAACAGTAGTCGAGCTGTATCTTTTGCAGTACAATACTTTTGAGTGAGAATGAATGTGGCGTACTTAGAGAAAATGTCAATCACCACCAAAAAGCTCCAAGATCACCAACCTTGGGAAGGCCCGAAATGAAATCGAGAAAGATGCTTTCTCATGGTCTAACGAGCACCAGTAGTGGTTCAAGCATGTTTGCAGGTTTTTTCTTTTCAACTTTGTCTTGTTGACAGATAAAGCAAGTCTTTATATAGTCCATCACGTCTTGTCGCATGTGAGGCTAATAGTATCCATGTTTCAATAAAGCCAAAATACGTTGTCAGCCCGAATGTCTGGCCCATGGTATGTCATGACATTCCTTCATTAGCATCTATCTCAGACCTCCTACTCTTTGCACAAACAATCGGGGCCCCTTAGTCCATAAGACCTCATTTTCTTATCAAAAGTACTTAGACTTCCATTCTTCAACTAGCTTCAGGATGGCACTGGCCTGCAGGCTCTTCCCTAAATGATATTCAATTAACTTGTAAATATCTATCATGACTCTACTAGCCGCCATTGGGGTAATTCTTTTAAGGGCTATTAACTCTATTCGTCTACTCAATGCATCGGCCACTTGGTTAGTCTTTCCAGTGGTGTGCTCAAAACAAAAGTCAAACTCCGTTAAAAATTCTTGCCATCTAGCTTGTTTCACTGTAAGCCTTGGTTAGGTGAGGCAATGGCTAATGGTCGTATTGTCTGTCTTCATGACAAAGTGTAAACCCAACAAATAATGTCACCAAGCCCTCAGGCAGTGAACTACCGCTAAGAGCTCTTTTTTTTTAACTGTATATTTCTTCCCAGCTTCACTTAGCTTTCTACTTTCAAATGTTATTGGGTGACGTTGTTGTAAAAGCACTCCCCCAATAGCAAAATCAGATGCATCCATCTGAACTTCGAAAGATTTTTCAATGTCAGGGAGAGCTAAGATAGGATCTTTCATAATAGCATCCTTCAATCCCTCAAAGGCCTATTGGCACTCACTTGTCCAACACCATTTATGCTTTTTTTTTCAATAGCTCCGTGAGGGCCGTGGTCTTACGATAGTACCCTTATACAAATCTTCTATAATAGTTGGCTAATTCTAAAAATGAGCACTAACATTCTTCGGTGTTGTCCACTCTTTGATAGTCTTAACCTTTTTCATATCCATTCGAATGTGACCATGTTCGACAATGTGACTTAAAAAGTGGATTTGGGTCTGAGCAAATGCATATTTTTTCTTTTCACATACAACTGGTGGTCTTATAATCTTTGAAGCACTTGGCCCAAGTGTTCTTGATGTTCTTTCAGAGTAAAGCTATATACCATTATGTCATCTAAACAGATGACTACAAATTTGTCTAGATAGTCATAGAACACCTGATTCATCAATGTACAAAATGTGGCAGGAGCATTGGTCAGTCCAAAGGGCATAATAAGAAATTCAAATACGTCATACCATATTACACAAGTGATCTTTAGCTCATCTCCCTCAGTGATTCTGACCTGATGATAGCCAGATCTCAAGTCTAATTTGGAAAAAGCACTTGGCTCGGCTTAATTGATCAAACAAATCTATTATAAGAGGGTGAGATATTTGTTTCTCACGGTGACTTTGTTCAGGACCCTGTAGTCAACACATAATCATAAACTTCTATCATGCTTTTTTTGAAATAGCACTGGTGCTCCAAAAAGAACCTTTGATGGTCTAATGAACCCGACCTGTAGAAGCTCATCTAACTATTTCCTTAGTTCGGCCAACTCTAGTGGGGCCATACGATAAGGGGCTCTAGTAGGGGGTTTGACTCTTAGGATGAGCTCAATTTCATGGTCCACAGCTTTTCGAGGAGGTAGAACCTTAGGCAACGTTCCTAGCATCACCTCTTCGAATTCTTTCAACATTTTTTTCATGCCATCGGGTATCGGTTCCACTTCTAACCTTTCCTTGTAAATCGGTATGGCCACAAAAGAGGGTTTCCCTCTCTTTACCTCTTTCTTAAACTGTCAAGCTGAAATCATTTTTTTTCCATTCTTTGGCAAGATAGTGGTCGGCACCACACATGGGTGTTCCCCTAAGAACAACAGGCAACTAGCAACAAGGATAGGGATCACCTGAGCCAATATCATGAAGTTCAATCCGAAGATGACATTAAAGTCATCCATGGGGGAAACTGTAAAGTCTACCTTCCCTTCCCATGGCCTCAACTTGGTCATCACACTCTTGGAGCTTCCACTAATCGTAAAAGCTGACGAATTGACCACCTTTATTCGCCGCAGTTCTTTGCTAACCTGGATATCACACCTTTTTTACTTCTTCTGGTGTGATAAAGGTATCGGTTGCACCCGTATCTACCATGGCTCTGATGGCCTTTTCATTAATCATTAAGTTCACATACATCAGGCCTCTACCCTACTCTTTTTTATTGTGTTTAGTTGGGTGTAAAGGGTATTGAAGAACCTTATTGAACCCATCCTGACTGGCTCCTCTTCAACTTCTTCAACGATCTTCGATGCTTTTACGGACTCTTGAAACGAGGTTCTTAAGGCATTAAGGGCTCCTCTGTATGGGCATTCAGCCACCCGATACGGCCCCTTGTATAGGAAGCAAGCTAGTGGTTGCCTAGGCTTAAAAATCATTGCATTGTTTACCTTGGGTTGGGTGCTATCTCGACCAAAAGACCTCCTGTCTGATCTTCCCATTGAAGGGTCGATCTAATCTAGTCATCTTTCCCCCATTCTCAAAGTTGAAGTTACTGCCAACTGATGAAGGATTTTTCTATTTTAAGGAGCTATCATTATAATCATGGAGACGTTCAGCTGCAGCCATGGCCGTGGTCACGTCTTGCATTTTTTGTCTTTATAATTCTGTCTTGGCCCAAGGCTTAAGGCCTTCAAGGAAATAAAACATCTTGTTATTTTCGAACATGTCTCGAATATCCAACATCAGGGTAGAAAAACTCCTCACAAACTCTCGCACTGTTCCTATTTGCACCAATTCTCGAAGTTTCTTTCGGGCCATATATTTCACATTCTCAAGGAAGAACTGGTTTTTCAGTTCCTGTTTCAGGTCCATCCAAGTCTTAATTGAACACTTGTCATTGACAAACTTAGAGCGCCACTATAGCTTGGCATCCCCTGCGAGGTACATTGACGTCATTGCTGCCTTATCTTCTTCTGAATCGATGTGTACAGCTCGAAAGTACTGTTTTATGTCAAACAGGAAGTTTTCAAGCTCTTTGGCATCTCTTGCCCCCTCATGGCATCGAGGCTCCGGTACCTTAGCCCTTTTTTTCCTTTCATCGAGCTTGAACTTGATCTGGCCACAGCCATTTGTATAATGCTCACTTGTGCTCTGAGCTCTTCAAACTCTTTTTGAAGAATATTCAAGGCATCTCTAGCCTCCTCGCCCACGTTGTGCAGAGTATCAGACAACTCCCGCTGGATTGTCTCGATCTCCCTTAATCGATTTTTAGTCACCATATGAGTTTTTAATGCGGCCACCGCGACCTCAAGCTCCTCAAGTCTTTGTTGATAATTGGGTCCACCATTTGTGGCCATCTCATCAATTTTCTAGCACTTCTCAACCGTGCTCTGATACCACGTGTCACGGGCTAGGCTTTCTCTCAACAAGCAATAGACCGTGCGACACTTGAATGGACGCTCCCACCCAAGTCAGCCATCAATAGTTCGATATTTGAGCAAATAACCATAAGCCATAGTTAGTCTCAATCGTACGTAATAAGACACATTCATATCGAGATCAATCTCAAGCACATACAAGAAGGCACATTCACATCGAGAAAAAGAAAAACACATCAAGACAACATTCGGGACATTCAAATCGGAGGTGAATTTTATTATAATCGAGAATAGTATATCGGGACTTCCCACCATCGCCAGGGCTAGGGGCAGTCCTTGGCGGATGGCCTAGGCCCATATCGTGACCGGTGAGACAGCCCAACAGTACGTTGCCTGCTCACCTCCCCTAAAAAGCCTTAGAGATTTTAGAGCTATGCTACTACTAACCATTACAATGTTTGAAATGAAAATATTTTTCCTAGCACAAGAGATCTACCGTCCCCCATTGGCACTTCTACCCGATCATGGCCTTATACAAGGTTGGCTCATGATACCATGTCACGTCGTGCAGATAAAAGCCCTACATGCATATAAAAAGATGCCAATTTTTGGACGGCATAGGAGCGGCTTTGATGACCAGTTTTTGGACGTTGTTTTCTCTCAATTATGATATATGGAACATGTTGTGGAGATGAATGGGAGAGACCAAGAGTGAAATCCAAGGAATTGAGAACCAGCTCAAACTTAGTTTCATAAATGAACATGCAAAAACCTGGACATTTTTTACACGTTAGAGAAATTAAGAGACAAAGAAAGGATTTCAAAAGAAAAGACAGAAAAGATTTGGCAAACCCTGCTAGACTATTAGCTGGTCCGCATTATGGGCTTTGGACCCATCATTTATCATCCATTCAATAATGAAAAGGATGGGCTATATGGGTGAAAGCTTGCTTTGCCAATAATCCAACAAATTCTATATGAACAATGTTTGGTGGCCAATGGCTATAAAAAGATCGAAGTATGACTTCGGATAAAAAAAATTCGTATCTATAATTTTTTTTATTTTCATGTTATGATTCTTTAAAAAAAAAAAGATATTAGAAATGGCAACAGAATCCGTCAATTAGCATTAAAAATAGAACAAAATGAAAAAGAATAAAAACAAATGTCAAAGAATTGAATTAACTGCAATCTTAATGTTGCCGGCTCGGCTACTGCAACGGAGTCTGTATAGAAATGTCAAGTAACCTTTTTCAACATTTTGACCTCGGTGCATGCATGAACATATAATTAAGTTTTCTTTATTGTCTGTCTACTGCTACACTGTCTGTAATCCTCTTTTATTCTATTGGAATTCAGCTTCTTAGAATTGAATTTCTTTTCTATTTTTTTTATCATATATATGTTTAATTATTATTGTTTCTTAAAGTTTAAACAAACCCATAATTATTCACTATTACTAATTTATTAGTCTAAAAATATATACTTATAATAGACTTGATAATTTTATATATGACACGAAAATGTAACAAAAAAATCGTATATAAATTTATTGTAATTATATTTCGTATCTTAATCGTATTTACACAATTAAGACACGACATTATTCATGTCATGTTTGTGTTAAACAATAATAATATGTTTAAGATATAGTACTGTTCTTAACATAAAAAAATTTTAAATTTATTTTAATTTATTTAAAAAATAAATTCATAATTGTATTTATCATATCATTTTGGTGTTTAAATAAATTATAAATATTTACTTTTTAAATAAATTTTTATTTAAATACTAATTTAAATAATATTTTTTGTTTATATAAATGAATTAATCGTATTATTTGTATATAATTGTGTTAATTGTATTGTGTCGTATTATTTAGATAATTAATTATATCTAATTATGTTATTTGTGTATAATTATATTAATCGTATCGTATCGTATTAATTAGTTATAAATTAATTTTAAATATATTAATCGTATCATATCGCATATAACATGTTGAATAAATATGTCATATTATGTTCAAGTTATTTTGTATTATTTGTGTATTGCTGTCTTGTTTGTGTTAAAATTATTCTTATCGTATCTGAAATTGTGTTTGACATAAAATACAATACAATGACACGAATTACCAGCTCTAATTTATAAATATATAAATACATGAATCTATTAACTTTAGAATTCAAATATTGCTATTTACAATCACTTTTAATATCCTTAAACTACGAACTTTTTTTAAAAAAATTGTATATACATAAATCCAAAGACTTCCATGTGCTCATTTTCCTCCAGCATGTGTCCCTAGTTAACGTGGCTACCTACCATAATTGGGACTTAATATGGCTAAATTTTGGACCCATTGATTCATTCCTGTGTAATTTTCCAAAATGAGTGAATGAATGAATCAATTAATTTACGAATGGTGTGTGTCTTAAGTATTAACCTGACATACGTGGATCTGGGGTGTTCACATGTCATCCTTACTGGCAAAGGTCTAGTGACATTGCATCCCAAGATTTAGAATTTGCTAAATTCTTTACAAAAAATGGGTGGTGTTCGATTTATATGCTTTAAAAATCGAAATTGGACAACTGAATGTTGGTTTTTAGTACATGAATTTTGAAGACAAATAGATTGTTTCAACCTTCATGTCATCAACAAGACAAGTGATTTTCGATATAAATCAATAACATTTCAACTTTTATCTAATTACAAAATAAAAGTCATGCCCTTTTTAATAGCATTGGATCACTTGAGTTGAAATCCAAACAAACGTGCCCCAACAAGGGTCACTAATTAAGGCTACATTTGGGAGCTTAGTGGGAATGCTTCTACGTAATCGGAAGGTGTATTTTCTGACTTATTGAAAGGTAAAAATATTGTCTTATTGGAACTTTACTGTATTTAACACTTATAATTATAAGGTATTTAACACTTATAATTATAATTATAAGGTAGTGTTTGGTATTATTTTTAAGATTATTACAGTGATTTAATTATCATAGTGATAAAATTATCAAGGTAATTTGGTTACTTATGATATTAAATTATCATGTTTAAAATATTATAAATCATTGGTGTTTTTAAATCATTATGTTTGGTATTATATGAAAAATATATATCATATAATACAAAATATCGAAAATAATTTTATAAAAATGTAAAATATTAAATACGTGTTAAATCAACCATTTATAAAATAATTAAACATTATTTTATAAAAAATCACAAAATATAAATCAATTTTGATAAAAATAATTTCTAAAATATATTAAATAAATTCATTATCTTTTTTCAAATCAATATAAATTTATAATATAAACTTTTTTAAAATAAGTTATTAAAAATCATTTTTTTTAAATTTTTAGTGGCCAACTTCTTGGGATAATATTAACTTTATTTTTGTAAGAATAAATTAATAAAAAATAATATTAAAAATTATTTTCTTAAAATAAAATTTTTTAATCATTTAAGTTGAGAATCAAATCACTTTAAAAGATAGTGATATTATCATCATAGTGATATAAGATCACTATTGCATAAGATTTCTAAATTACTACTAAATAAGATGATGTAATTAGTAAATGCAGATCATTGTAATTTTTAAATAGATTACTTCATACCAAACACCCTCTAAGAAAAATGATTAAGAGAATGAGAGATGATGGATGAGGTGTTCAACAAATAAATTTTGCCTATTAATTTAGATATAAATAAAATTTATTTGATAATATATTGACAAATGACAAAGTTCAATTCATTAAAGAGTTTGTTTTTCAATAGTATAATTGCTTAATTAGTGATTATTGATCGAATTGAAATGTTTAATATCAAGATTCAACGTTGAAAATTCAAAGAATTCCCTCAAGAAATGGTGGAAATTTGTAAAGCAGCCTCTGGGTCGAACTTCCTTTTTTATAACTTTTGGGTCTTGGATCAACGGAATCAAAAGGCAGGCGAAGACTACGACCCAAAGCCCACACTCAGGATTATTATTAATTCTTGAAGAGTTAGCACAAATTTTTAAGGATTAAGATTTTATATTAGAATTCAAATAACTTTAAATAAAAAATTTCAAAATTTGGAACCATTTAGCACAAATATCCTCAACCTCAAGCAAAGTAAATAAGCGTTTATATGTTCCTTTCCCAGTTCCTGCAGTTAGTATGCAATCTTGAACGTTGCCTCAAATAAGACGGAAAAACATATTAAATATAGGACATCTCATCCACTTTGACTTACTGTAAAAAAATGTTATATATCCAATGAAATTGCTGCAATTTCATTGGATATTTAGGAAGGTACAGCAAGGTTCCAACACTTAAATACTACTAGAAAACATCAAAGTGTTCAACCCGCTACAACCAAGCAGCTAATCCAATCAAGAGATCTGCTCACTCCCATCTTAGCGTAGTCATCGGCAATGAAACCTATATTGGCTTAGTTTTCCTTTCCAACGTCAAAAGAAAGGCTACAATTTCAGAGTAGAAAACTGGATATTAGTACAATAGATTGTTTCATGAAGGGCCAACTAGTAGTTTTCAGACTGAATCTCACCTTCATAATAAACAAGGAATTTATAATCCAGAGTTTAATTCTATTTATTCATATAATTACTTTTAATTTATTTATATAATCACCTTTAAAAGGTGATATTCAGTAAATTTGAAATTTCAATCCTAGCACTTGTCATCCCTTCTCTTATGTTAAGACCACTATCTCCTTTGCAAAATTAAATAAACAAATAAACAAGGAGTTTATCAAAATTGGAAAGGATTACTCCCACCAATTTGTAATAAATTTCAGCCTTGCCTAGAATTAGCCACTTGAAGCTGAACAAAGAACAGGTTTTTTCATTTATGGATTATGGTTTTATCAATGACGGGTAGTAAGTAACCATGGCATAGGCCGTCTGCAATAAATTAGTAAGAGAAAACAGGAAATTTGTAATAAGAAAAAAACGTACTCTTTATTGTGTCACTAAAGTATTCTTGAAAGAAAGTAGCTCTCCAAATATGAAATTGAATTTCGCAGTTGCCATTGAGCCTCTTACACACCATAGCTAAATTGCTTTCTGATCCAAATCCTATATCCTTGGGCAGCGAATCGAAGAAGTCAGCAACTTTCTGGTCATTTCCAATGGCGTTGATGATGATTCCCCAAGTGGTAATTAAAAAGTCAACATCCCTCTCATCTTTGATGATGTTGCTCATAAAAGCGATATAAGATGTTACCTGGCTGTCTGCTTCAACATAGAGTCCCTCGAATGCTATTAAATTCAGAAATAATGGCTCGGTTGCATGACCAACCTGGATGCAGGGTAGCCTGAGATGATTATAATACGTAGATTGAAATGTTTTTGAAGCTACTTGTCTGGCTTTTCATGAACCTGATTCCACTTGAAGCTTTCTTGCGGACGGGATAGCTAGGTATAGTTTCATCAGGATTTTTAGGTCCTTTACCCGATGCTATGTTCCATGACGGAGCTGGGTGATTCTCCAAAACCATGATCTTCCTATACACATCCAAAATATGCAGGCAATTACATATATTAGACGCAGATGATTTAGGGGAGAAAGAGAGTGAAGCATTTGACTATGAGACCGTTGAGTGTAGACTGACTGATCCTTATTCTGTATATCAAAGTATAAGTTAAAATTTTCTCTAAGTAAAAGTAAAGAACTATAGATATGTTAGTGATGGCCAGGAAATATGATTAAGAACCTAGGGATTATTGTTGTCAACTGCAACCAGCTTGACAAGAACTAGCAATGGCAATTGATTTTTGAGCATCAGCTTATCAGGCAGTATTGATGGGATGGCAGGAGATAGAGCTTCCAATGAGTGCTAGCTGAAGATTGGATCATTATGGGCTTAATCATCATTCAATCCGTGAACAGCAGTGCGTAAGACTTCAGGCAAGAAAACCCTATCAACAATCATCAACTGCAAAAATTTGCTTGTGTCATTTTTCCAAGAAGGATCAAGTTCATCATACCAGTACATTAAATCTTCCACTACTTCAGCTAGTCGACAAATGCTTCAAGATATTTCTTTAATTTCTTCAGAAAGTGAAGGAATGTTCGTTGCTTGTGCTTCTCCATTGGTGCATTATGGTAAGGCCAATCTGAGGCGTGTATGGCTTTCTCACTTTCACCCTTTACCTCAGTCGGCACCTTATAGATTGGCAGCTCTTCCATTTTGCTTCTTCAGTTGAAGCATCAGCAGTCATGTTTTCAACTTCTGATTTACTACCACAACCCATTTCAGCTTTTCCATTTCTATTCGAAACCCATAGAAAATAGAACCTCATATTTGCTTAGAAGTCGTGGACTGTGGCTTCATAAGCAGGAGATCACCCATTGAGAAAAGGTGTCTTGTAAAGAATAAAATCGTGCAAACAATACCTCATAAGTCATAACAGATACAGTCCAACAATCCTAACATAAAAAATGATCAATATTATTTTTTTTCGTTCTCACTTTTTAATATTTCCACCACATATTCCTGTTACAGGTATAGTTTTTCATGTTTCCAGGGCCAGACAAGAAAGGAGTTGGTAGTTGGAACTTCGAAGAGAGACAAGGATTATGGCCGAGAAACAGAAGGTTAAAATTTGAACCATTCCTATTGGGCTTATAAAAGTATACATTGGGCTACGGGGAATGCTCTAATTTCCCTTGAATCACAGTATTTATGAATCTTCCACAAATCGGTTTAATTTTATGAACTTTATAGTTTTTTTTTTCCTTTTACTTGTATTGGTTTGAACTTTGTAGGTTTTTTTTTTTTTCCTATCATCTCTCGAATTTAACAGGGAATGTTCCAGCAAGCTAATTTCAAGTGTTGTTTTGGTTGAATATATAGGAAATATTCCAACCTTCTGGAAGAGCCTTTCGCAGGACTATAATCTCATTACAGGAAAGGTCCTTAATTGAGTGATCTATTCTCTTTGACTGATTAGAGGATAAGTGGTCAATTAATTCGCCCTACAAATTAAAACCCTTAGTGGGATAAGATATTGCAAAATAGGTTTGGGATAACTTCTAGTGTGGTTTATTTATTTTATTAGGTCATTATTAAATGCTAAATATCTGTTCCAACTTACTGAATTCACTCCATCGTGTTTCCTTGTAACTTATATATATAATGGAGATTTATAGGGATGGAATCATAATTTTAAGGTTTTATATTTAAAGTATTTTTAGTGTATAAATTTTATATATTATCAATGAATTAAATGATATAATCTCATTAATGAAATGAATTAGATAATATCACCTTAAATTTTTAAAAATTATTAATTTTTATATATTTATTTAAAAAATTAATATTTATTCATTAATATAATAATATTATCTGATTTATTAATTTTATATACCGATAATGTATAAAATATAAATTTTAAAATTAAAATTCTAACATTTTATCAATATATTACATGTTTAGTAATTGTTTATGTATAATTTAGTAAACACAAAGAGGTATGTAAAATATATAAACTTCTATACTATTATATTAAAACAATATATCTAAACAACATATCATTGATGCCGGTCCAAAATAGTAAATAATTAATTTACCCTTTATCAAAATAAAAATAACTTAATATATAAAATAATAAGATTAAAATTCCAAAATTAAAAAAATAGAAAACAAAAGGCAGAGCTACAATTTTTTAGATCTAACACAATACAACAATTTTTTTAATGAAACCCAATCTACCAGCAGAAAAAAAAACTCCTACCGCCATAGCAAATCATCAACACAGAGTCATTATCCACCAGAAAAAGTCATTACACAGTCATTGCCCATCAACACAAGCTAGCCAAAAAGAATCACAAAAACAATTTACATAATAAATAAATAATACACCAAAAGAGAAAAAAATGAAAAAGTTTCAAACGAAAGTTAGGAAGACCCAATGATAGAATAGAAAAGTGGTTTCCAGAAATTTGGAAAAGGGGGAGTCACCATTGGTGGCAGCGGATGCGGCTTATGGCGGTGAGTAATCTTTGGAAGGTCTAAAACAGTGAAAATGGAGAGTAGAGGAATGGGAAACCATAACAAGAAATCGAGGCATTCGGAGCGGTGGAGATAAATTTTTTGGAGTTGGAAGACGCGGGTTTTTTAATAGATTTAGGCTTATTGGGTCTTTTTTTAAGAATACTAATATAAGAAATAAAAAGAGGGATCCAAGAGGAGTTTGGATATGCAATTTGATACCAAATCCGCGTCGGTGAGCGGCAGCCGACGACCTCAAGGGCGGTGGCAGCGACGACGGAAAGTCGATTTCTGGGTTTATATATATATATATATATTTTATCATTCAATGAAGACAAAATCCTACATTAAAGGAGAGAGAAAAGACTGAAATTTGAACCTAGTTTTAATATTTTTTTTAAGGTTATCTTAGCTACTAGGGTAACCTGCTGAAGATTTTGTATGATTTATGGGTTTACATGATTTTTGGTTGTTGAAGCTTTAAATGAGACATGAATTTTGGTATTTTATAGTCACATAAAACGATACATTTTGTATCAGAAAAAAAATCTATGCAATTTAGGGTAATCACTCTGGTAAAAATAAAAATAAAAATAAAGACGATAGAATAACAAATTTTATTTAATGCACTCTTAGTAAAATTTAAAAATTTTATCAATGCAAAGATTGTCATATACTCTCTTTAATTTATATTTGAAAAGATTAAAATAAAATTATATAAAATAATTATTTTCCGTCAACATAAGTCTATTTCATTAAAATTATGTTACGAAATTATATTATTAAAAAAAATCAATCATTTATTATTAGAATTAATAATGATTTTATTAAAATAAATATTTATTATTTAACTATTATATGTGATGTATAATAAATTATTAATTTTAAAAAAATATATAATTACATGATATAATTTAAATATAAAAAATGCTAATTGAAATATTTGTTTTATATAATTTTTTCTAAAAAAATTAATAAACTTATATGATAAATAAAATATATGTGACAAGATTTTAACATTAGTTTTTTAAATTTAAAAATTTCACCAATCATGAATAAAATATTGGGTACCAAAAGATACGTTTGTATAAAAAATTTATTGTATCTTTGAGTAGACAATAAGGGATGACACTTGCCTCGTAAACTTTTGTCTTTTTCTTCTTTTTAAACACTTATATTTTGTCTAAACACAAGATTAAGTTATATAATGTTAGAAGAAGATTCAATATCTTGTGTTGTCCCTCAAAAGTTGTAGAAGTCATACAACTTGAGAAATTGGTTATCTTCCGACAATGCGAACATGTTTTTCTTTCCTACTTGAAAAAAAAAGTCCCCCAAACAATTAATAATCTAGAAGAGTGAATGATTTGACCAAATTCTGGCTTTTGTTTTCTACGTACTGGCTTTTGTTTTCTACGTAGCATAGGTCAAAATTGGTGGGTCAGGCTGGTCCTCTCATAGAATCAAAAACAAAAACAAAGATTTCTTGTTGAAAATTTGAAGGGTTAAGCACAAAAAAGACGCGAAGAAACCTTCCAATTTAATTTTTCTGGCTTATGTAACGCTCTGCATGTGTTATTGACTTTTGCTCAATGAGATATCTCATACTTTTCCTTTTTTAGTTTCCTTATTAGCAAAGCGTGTGAAACCTTTCCCTGTTGGCCGACGCGGTTTTACGTGTGCAGCGAACTTTGAGGTTTATTTGTGTTCCTATTTACTTTGGTTTTGATATGTTTTTGTTGGTGCAATTTAATTTAATTTTTCTGTTGAACAAAAAATTTTAACTTAATTTTTCTCATATAAAATTTTTTGAACTATTTAAAATATTTAATTTTGATATATTTTAATGCTTACATTAATAATATTCTACCTATCATATCATCAGTATTTGTACATGATAGTTTAATTAATCACGTCATTACCTTTGAAGAATAAAAGAAAGAATCTGATTAAGTATATATTATATTCTGTACTCAACTTACCTTTTGGTTTCTCTCTCTATCATATGCTCTCATTTTTTTTTTTAAATACATTTTGTTGATTTGAGTACCGAGCGCATCTCAAATATATATATATATATATATATATATACTATTTTCAATGTTTCTTACTTTTTTTTTTTCTTTGTGATACGTCTAACAGGTGTTTCATCTTTTATGAGTCTTGGCACCACCGGACCAGAATTATATCAATTGATTTAATAACAAATGCATAGATGTTATTCTATATTTTGTAAAATGTCGCTACTCGCTAGCTTTGTTAATCTTTTGTACTAAACAAGTTGATCGGGTTTTGATCATAAAACAAAAAATGAAAGTTCAAACCTCCAATTAATGCAAATAATAAGCGAAAATTTTGCTATTTGAGATGGTCGCTGAACCTAAAATTATCGAACTCGAACTTCCATTATTCGCATACTTTGAAAAATCATCAACCCCCAAAATTGGAAGACAAGGAAACTTAGAATGGGCTGTAACTATAGTATTTGATACAAATGTTCTCAACCACTATAGAAATTATACATAAATTGATTTACAATTTACAATTTAATTCAGTCTTGTCACTTTCAACAGCAAACTAAGGAAAATCAAATATCAAATAGCACAAGTAACTAAATTAATATTTTTCATATGTGATAAAGAATATGACTTTCGAGCTTCAATTGTTCACCATATTCGGATTGATTTTTGAAAATATCTATATATATATATATATATATATATCCTCTAATTGTCTTTAATGAGGTCCTGAAACAGACATTTTGCTGATAATTTGCATTTGAAAACAACATCAGATTTGTCTGATATATCATTTATAATATATTAATTAAATGATTCAAATTTAAACATTTGTAATTATTTTCTATTTTTATGTTGTGCCTTCCTATGTATAAAAAAAAAAAAAAAATCATTGTGGCTTTTCCAAGTCAATTTGAATGAAAGTGATATTGCTAGTAAGTAATTCTTTTGTAAAACATTCCAAAATTCCAATTTAGCCAAAAGAAAGCTGAATTATAGAATTACCAGGTTAGGTTAAAGTGATAATCATCTCTCAAGCAGCAATATATATCTTGACATTCATTTCGATATATACTTTATTTTTTAGCCAAAAACAATGTACTTCGTGGTCTATTCATGTGATTTTACTGCTGTTGAGGGAATCTGATCTTGTATCTGATTGTACAGTAGTTTTTCCAACCGTATACATTGCTTGTATATTTGTATAATACAACTTCTTTGTAAGTATAATTATACTTCCTTTGATGCTGGGTATATTCATATGATAATAATGTGCATATAATGTTTGAATATTTGATTTAATAATAAGTAGATGTATCTCTTTATTTCAAAAAAATTAATTTATATATTTTTCAATACATAAATATGTTTATGAATGTTACACGCGTATATATGTAAATTACAAGATGGGTTTAGAAACTTACAGCAAGATTATCTTGTTCATGGGCACTTTTAAAACTCTTCCTCTTGCTTGTTTATTAGCACAATTACGAGGTGGCTATTTGATTTTAGTGGTAAAAGCATAAGGGGTTGATTGGGGTAGGTTTTGAAGGCAAATCTTGCTGAGGGAAAAGCATTTACAGATGCAATCCCATCCTAATTTAAGTTGTGTGTAGATCATGCATAATGAATGTTTGTGAGTGGTAAAAAGTGAGCAACAAGGCACAAACCTAATGCTTTTGACTAGTATATTTCATGCTTATTTGCCAGGTCTTGGAATAAGAATAGGTTTAATGACAATTGAACAAGGGAGGGGGACTAAAACTTCTTTATGAAGAGATCTAAAAGCTTCTAGGAAGAAACTTTAATTCCATAAAAAAAAAACCAATAAATTCAACCAAGGAGTTCCTTTATTATTTATTTTCCTTTGTTTTGGTTCAACTAAACTCTCTAAAGTCTACCATTTCCTTGCTATTAGAGTGACTTATAGCAATCTTCCATAATAAGTAGCGAGTAATTTTAACCCCTCAACCCATCTTTAATAATAAAAAAAATTGAATAAAAAAATCACAAGAAAAAAAATTTTAGATACTGAAATTTATATTAAAATTTATTTTTTAAAAATAAATACATCAATCATTTCAAATAAGCTATTGATTCATAAAAGAATACTTTATCTCCCCTCTTTTCTGCTACTTTTTCTTACAAAGTTTTCTCTTTATTTTCTTCGGTATTTTACTTTTATTCTTGTTAAATTATTTAGGAAACTTCGTCACCCTGCGTCCACCGACTTGGATCACAAAGCCTAACACCCAATTCTAGTAAAACTCGGCCTTAATTTTCCTAATACTTGGTCAAAAAATTCTGCCAAGTAATTATATCTTCCTAACTCAACCCTAAAAAAAAAAAGCGTAAACATTCAATTTAACCCAATTTTATTTTATTGTCTTTCGCTTTCCTACTCCCAAACTTTGCACACTGAATACAAGGTAAAAACCGACCTTTCAACTAAATCAAAATCTTCTCTCTAAATCTCTCATATAACGGTTCTCAGAATTCGCAGGCTTTAAGCAACCAAAGATTAGCTCGAAATAACACCTTAGTAGCTGACATGTTCTTTTCTTCTTTCTTTCTTTTTATCAAGTTACATCTCACTTAAATTAGGTCAGATTTCAACTTCTTTTGTTCCTAATTTTCATGCAAAATCTTGAATTTCATCATGTTTTTTTTCAGGTTTGGGTTTTTTTAACAGATGAAAAGTCTATTTTGGAATTCAAAACTTCAAAGTTAAAATCAGAGTTCCTATGGACTTCTATTACTATGTTTTTTGGCTTCAACTTGAAAAAAAAGAGATTGATGGTTTATATTGATGGGTACTTTAAGAAGTTTTTGATCAATACCCATTTTAATTTGAAGAATATGATTTCTTTTAATGTGTTTCTCTTTCAAAAGATGATTCCTTTTGGTGGGTTTTTCTTGGTCTCCATCTCTGCCCTGATTTTTTCTCTGTTTGATTTCTTCAGCAAAGTTTTCTCCAGGTAACTCAATTTTGACTTCGCTTTGTTGTTTAAACAATGAAAATGATGGTTTCTCCTTACTATTATAATTGTGTTTTATTTTTCTCCTTTCAGGATTCAAAGAAATAAGATTTCTCAAATAAAGAATTCGATTCCTAATCCTATTGATCAAAAGGGTCACACAGAAGAGAAAACAGAGGAAGCCCAACCTGATGCTATTGTATTGGAGGGTGAAGAAAGTGAAGAAGAAAAAGAGTCACCGAAGTTCTTTTTCAAGTTTCAGTTTCAAACTCAAACTTTTGAAGAATTCAGCAAGAAGTTCAGAGGAGACGAGAATTATAATGTTGGCCTGGAATCTGTTCCTTCCACCAGCACAAACAAGTATGAGTTCAAGTCAGGGAATGATATTAGTTGTTTAATGGAGATGCCAGAGGATTTGAGCTTTAGGGTCAAAGAATTATATGCTGATTCTGACAATGGGTTATTGTCAGAAGAGGATTTTCCGGAACAAAATTTGAAGGATGAAGCAGTTACCGAAGAAATAACAGAGAATAAAGAAAAAGTGTCAGAGAATGAAGAAACTGTTTGTGAAGAAGAAGCAGTTGAAGTGGAGCATAATTTTCCAAGCCAAGAAGATGTTTCAGGGAATTCTCAGTTTCTTTCTGAGAAGGACTTCCCTGTTTCTGAGACTGATACGGATTCTATTACTTCAAGTCCTGAATATATGAGTAATTTTATTGGTTCAGCTAGTGACGGATTTTTATCAGATAGAGATTTTGAAGAAGATTTTGAGGTTTATTCTTCAAGAAATGTTGACAGACATAAGGGAAAATTAACCAGGGAAGATATGGACTTGGAAGAAGCTGATGATTTTGACAATGAACATAGAGATATAATGGAAGAGCTTAGAAAATTAGAAGAGTCCGAAAACCAGAATGAGGATTCCAAGCAGGAAGAAATTAGTGGCAATGACAATGAATCCGCAAATACTTTGGATAATTCAGAAAAATCCAATTTAGATAATTCATTTTCGTCGGATTCCGAGGATTCAAATGGTTTGGAAACTTTGTGGGAGCATCAAGATCTGATAGAACAACTCAAGATGGAGCTGAAAAAGGTTAGAGCCACAGGCCTGCCTACCATCTTAGAAGAATCTGAGTCTCCGAAGATAATGGATGATTTGAAGCCTTGGAAGATTGATGAGAAGTTCCAGCATGTAGATAGAATGAGTGAGCTTCACAAATTCTACAAGAGTTACAGAGAAAGAATGCGAAAATTCGATATCTTGAATTACCAGAAGATGTATGCAATAGGTCAGTATCACTCAACTTTAGCATTAGGTGATTACATTTTTCTACTATTGTTTTATCTTTTCATTTATCTGCTATCATTTCAAATTCTTTGCATAATTATGAACCATCTTCCTGCTTATCTTTTTCTAGTTAATCAATCAAAATTAACAACACATTCTAACTTAAGCAGTCTTTGGGAAGTTAGGCAAAAAAGGACCCACTTAATCTGCTAAATGGGGTTAGGCATAGATAATTCATGTATTTGTGTCTATTTATCTCATATTTATCACATGTAAAATATAAAAATTAACACATTATAATTCATGTTCACATATCAAATAGAAAATCTTTTTTTTTTTTGTTTTTATCAAACTCATATATGATTTTTATTAAAATTTTAATCGTATGACTTTTATATTTTTTTGTGTCTAAGTATTGTGTTTAAAATTGTCAACAATAGTATTAAAAGCATTGGTGTAAATGTTACTTGAAAGTAGGAGGAAGGAGGGATTCATATACTAGTTCATATATTACCTTTTGATTTTTGGAAAGATGTTTCACTTTAGGAGTTTGGAGGCAGAAAAAACCTTTTTCTGCGAAAACGCGTGTAAATGTTCATAATTCCAGGACTGATTCTAATGTTTGTAACCCCTTTTTGCTAAAGCTTTTTTCAATTGTTCTATAAATTTAATTATGAATAATTTACTAAAGAATACCTTATGGAAATCAAATTAACCCAATTTCCCTTATGACAGTATTTTTAGTTAGTTGATGGTGCTATGATCTATGTCTTTGGTGCTGTCCGACCAACCTTTAGATTTCAGCCTAATTCCACAATTTCATTTAAGACACCGACTTATTATGGGAAAGCTTTACCTAACTCTCAATTACTACTGAATTCATGACAAAAAATTTGCTGCGGCTTTAATGCTCCACAAAATCTTTTTCAAAGCTTTTTTTTATTTTTTTTTTGTAAAAAGCATTTTAAAATGAATCAGAGATTAAACTCGGTTAATTTATGTAATCAACTTTAACAGTAGCATCCAACAAGTTTAATCTATTCCTTTTATCTCGTGCCTACAGCTTCTTTTGTTAAAAAAAAAAAAAAAGCACTTAAATATTGAAATGTTAGAAAGAAGACAACTTGAAAAGCTATGTTGCATTAAAAAGAACTTGATTTTTTTTTTCTTTTTATCTGATTAATAAGTGACTTTTTTAGGTTATGATTTACGTATAGTTGGCCAATTACATCTGCTTTATACGTTTTTCATTAAATTGTATTTCAAGTTTCATGTAAAGTAACCTGTCCCTCGTGTTTCTTGACAAATTCGTAGGCTTTCTTCAGTCAAAGGATCCACTTCAATCAATTTCAAGCCACAAATCATCCTCACCTCCAGCAATTACATCTCTTCTCTCCCAAAACCTCAGGCTAGGAAGGCGAAAAAAGTCCGATCTCGATCCCATGAGAAAGTTCATTAAGGAGCTTCACGGTGATTTAGAAATGGTCTATGTAGGGCAACTGTGCCTTTCTTGGGAAATACTTCATTGGCAATATCAGAAAGCAATTGAAATTTGGGAATCTGACCCTTATGGCATGCGTCGATACAATGAAGTTGCCGATGAATTTCAACAGTTTCAAGTGCTGATGCAAAGATTTATAGAGAACGAACCCTTTGAAGGTCCAAGGGTACAAAACTACGTCAAGAATCGATGTGTTCTACGTAATCTCCTTCAAGTTCCAGTTATTAGAGGTAAGAACTCCTAATCCTGTCCATGATATGTGAAGCATTGTCTATTTCCTGAGATAGTGACAGTGTAACTGGTTGTTGAATGTCTCCTAATGCAATTAGACCCTTTGAGCTAAGAGGATAGATCTGATAATTAAAGACACAATATAAAAAAGACATGAATATGATATAAGTTAAAATTTTAGTAAAAAATCATATATAGGTTTAACTAAAATAAAAATATATATTTTGTATTTTTTATGTATATATAAATTGTGACATGTAATTTCATACAAAACATTATTCAAATATGCCATTTATAAAGTGGGGCCATTAACAGCAATAACTCAATGAGTACTCATTTCTTGTTTAAGCAACAAAAGTGAAGGAAACATTAGCTAATACAAGCTTAATTTCCCCTGTAGAGGATAGTATGAAGGATAAAAGAAAGGCTAGAAGAAAAGGGAGAGATGATGATGCAATAACAAGTGACATGCTTGTAGAAATCATGGAGGAATCAATAAGAATATTTTGGCGATTCGTTCGAGCTGATAAAGATGCAAATATGGTGATCCAGAAGACCAGGAAAGGAGCTCAAGTGGAACCTTTAGAGCCAAACGATCTTGAACTTTTAGCAGAGGTTCAAACAAATCTGCAAAAGGTTAGTTTCCAATAGCTTTTATCAAAGCAGATAAAAATGGTGTAATCTTATTTGTTTTTCACATGTTTTCTATTGGAATTGCAGAAGGATAGGAAGCTTAAAGACATACTGAGAAGTGGAAACTGCATATTAAGAAAATTCAAGAAGAATCAAGAGGAAAGTTCAGATCAAGTCCTTTACTTCTTCTCTCAAGTGGATTTGAAGTTAGTGGCAAGAGTTTTGAACATGTCAAAAGTGACAAAAGACCAACTTTTTTGGTGCCACAGCAAATTGAGCAAGATTAATTTTGTTAATAGGAAGATTAATGTAGAACCATCATTTTTGCTTTTCCCATGTTAATATTTTATGAATATATAATATAGTATTTCCTCGTATATTCATCCCTCTTGCCATAGCCCCTATTTACATAATTTAGCCTAGTTCTATAAAAATTTTGGTATATGTAACTTTCATAGGTTTTATTTTTGATGAGGTTCATTAGACTTTTTTTTTTTTTCACTTTTGCTTTTTATTTTCTATCGCCTCAAACTGTTTGACTAATTTTATAAGCTTTAAGATGAGATTTATATTTAATGCATTATTAGTGTATAGATAATATACGTCAGTAAACTAAAAATTTTAATCTTTAAAAATATCTTTTAATTTTATGTTCTGTGATATTTAATTTTTAAAGTCTCTAAATTTTAATTTTATTTATTAATGAGATGGCAACTTGTAATGTACTGACAGTATATAACATTATACATCAATAATATATAGAATATAAACACTACAGGGGTTTTGGTTTTTAGCGACGTTTTTTTTACCGTTTAGTGGCGTTTATTAACGCTACTATAAGGTTGTGGCATTTGTGAAAAAATGTCACGTAGAGTGCCGCCTATACACATGTCGCGGTAAATAGCGACGTTTTCTAAAAATCGCCTCAATACTAGCGGCGTTTATATCTGAAATGCCGTCATTTTAGCGGCGTTTATATTTAGTCGCCACTATTTCAGTGACGTTTTTATGAGAAAAACGTCATTGCATTGACGATGTTTGTAACAGAAAACGTCGCTACTTTAGAAGTGTTTGAATCTGAAAATGTCTCAATATTTACTGTATTTGTATCTTTTAGGCGCTGCTAATTCAATGGCGTTGTTATGAGAAAAATGTCGTTGGTGAAGGCGTTTCTATAAAAAACGCCACCTACCTAGTGATGTTTGCTTGAAAGAGCGCCACTACTTATAGTGGCGTTTTATGCTACAAACGTCACTAAATTATTCATTTAGTAGCATTGCCCAACGTAAACGTCGACATTATGTAAAATATATATTTTAATTTCTTATAATAAATTTTATTTTCAGTAAAGAGCTTAAATTCAAAAATTGAAATTAATATTAATTTTATTCACGTTTAAATATACATCTAATATACAAAGTTTAATAATTAGTATAATAACATTCCAATATTGTAAATACATTAACCAAATAAAAAAATTAAAATGTATGAAATGGATGACTACATACATTTTGCTGGCTACCAATTGATGAAGAAAAATTTTCACCTTGGTCACTAGTGTACTCAATAACCTACTGAATAATACCATACAATTTTTAACACTTCATTGTATGCTTATTTTTTATTTAAAAATTTTAATATTTACTAAATATAATACCTGAGTTGATAGAGCACCAAGATCATTTTCTAAAAATTATTGTTACACAAAATTCATAAGATGATCGAGTCGATCATGTAATTGCTTAAATTTTGCACGCCCTAGCTCCATTCTAGCATGTTCTTCTTCAATTTTGGCACGCTCCTGTTCTCTTTCTGTTTTCATTTGCTGAAAATATTGTTGCATAGTTTGCAACTCCCCTCTCAATATTGAAATATCTCGTGAAGACTGACTTGCTGAGAGTGTAAATTACGAAGAGTTGTCTATAGTAGGCAGATGGTGTTGGATCCAATCCAAGGCCTCGGATCCGTCCGTGCCTTTCTTTTTCAGCAACTTTTATGAATATCCGATTTTTCATTTCTTACATGTTGAGAGAACACCTTCAGATGCTACTTCAATCTCAGTAGTAATTTTCTCTTTCATTTTTCTTGTGAATTTGTCATATACAACTATCAAGTTTAATAATTAATTGATTATATGTTAAAAAAAGTTAATATTTACTTTATGTTAAAATAGATTATACAAATTACCATAATTTCTTGTGTTTCGATATTCATGTAAGATCTATATTTTTTTGTGTGTGTTACGCGAAAAAGTTTCACACGTCCAATTGTACCGCCCATCTCATTCTCCTATATAAAAACATATGTTATTTGATAGGATACATATCAATCGTAACTTATTTATGCATATCAATCTTGTCAATCAAGTATTAAAATTTCGAATAATTCTAATCTCCTTTATTTATATTTTGGCCATGTAACGACACAATAGTCTTAAATATACGTAAAGAATAAAAGCATTTTGGGCTTTCACACATATCGATCATGAAAACCAAATTCAATTATTTTCTCCTGGCTTAATATAAAGGATTGAAGCCATTCAATAAGTTGAAAGGCATCCAAAATTTATTTGTATATTTGCCTTTTATATGCAAAAATATTTCCAAACAGACATAACTGATAACTTTTTCTCCCATATCAACCATAGAAACCAAGTTCAATCAATCAGACAAGCTTAATATCAAGTATTGAAGCTATCGAAATTGTTAAAATACAACAATAACAACAACCAGATAATAAAGGCGTAAATATACGTAAATAGTAACTTTCATACATATCATCTGTGTAACTAAGTTCAAAACATTCGATAAGTTTAATATCATGTATTGAAACAATCAAATCTATTAAAATAGAACAATAAATATTAATTTTCATATTTACCTTTTTATGGCAGAAAAAGTTCATTCATTGGAATAAGTTAATTATCATAACTTACGATTTCTTTTTGCTTTCTTGCAAAATTTTTTGATCCACTTATGTGGCTATATTTCTGTTGCTTTCTACTACCAATCCCAATCTGTTCTCTTTCCTATCATAAAAAATAATATCGTATATGATAGAAATACAAATATTATCAACTGAAACCATCAAACACTTTCATCATTTCATTATATTATACAAAGTTATAAACTAGTACCTCTCCTTTTCTTGAGAACCAAAATCTAACTAATTGTTCATATTGCCACCTAATCACATTACAAGGTTGATTTTACATCATCACCTCTACAGTAGTATTTCGATCAAAATACTTATTCTTCAAACTATGCTTATAATCTTTTCATTTCTTTCTCAATGACTTAAGCATAAATGAAGTTGGTATTTCAAGTATAAATCTTGACTGTAATAATACAATAAGAAAAGTTTGAATAAGTAAACAAAATAAAAAATAAAAAATTTGAATATATCTAATTAATTATACTAATACCTCAATAAAATTTAACGTATCAGCCTTAACTTCTTCTGGAACATTATGCCATGTTTCATAATGAATAGGCAATTTCATTCTATTACGGGCTAGCATGCCTAGAAATTCAACCAATAGTTGAGCCTCTTCACCAATTGGTTGCCTATCAGAGTTTGCAGACACTACAATACGCTCGTTAGGAGGTAGTGCAAACAATTTCTTCAAAGTTATCCTACCTCTGGTCCTTTGTTGACCATTGTTATCAACTACAACAAATATAAAACATATTTGTAAAATCGTAATACTTTTGTCATTATACTCAAATTCTAAAATTGAAGTATATCATACCTGCATTTAAATTAAAACATAATCAATTGAGTAGGTACTATCTAAACCTGGACCTCCCGTATTGCTAGATCCAATATCAATTGAAGGGTTAGAAGTGACGGAGTTAGATTCGACAGTACATTCATTTGCCTCCAAAAGATTCAGTCCATAGCCAATATCTACAAGTGCCACAGACAGTTCTAAACTAATATCTCTGATATGTTTTACTTTCAACCTGCTTCTCCGCATTGTAGCTTACTTATATCATAAAAGTGAATATAGAAAAAATGTTAGTTCAGAAGATATATAAAGACATTTTCAATTTAAGAAATCAAAACCTACGATATATAAAGAACATATCGATTAAATTAAGTCAAAATATAATGTATGATTTAGAAGACAATAATTATACAATAGCGAATATGACATTATTTACATACTATGATTTACTACATTATGTCTTAAACACTCGAATTACAAATTATAGGTGCACGAAATCATGGTTCGTAAATGTCTTCAGTAACATCTTCGCGGATCCACTGAGCATAGGTACTGGAGATATTCTCATCTAAGTTTTGTTCAGCAAAAGGATAACATTCAGTTCTATGTTCAACATCATCTTTGGTATCTAATCCCATATCAAATAAGTCTCTAGGTGTGTTTTGAAGAACAATAAACCAACGTAATTCTTTTGGATCTTCAAAGTAAAATACTTGTTTGACTTGAGATGAAAATACATAAGGTTTATCGATAAGTTATTATCCAGTGTGAATTAATCGAGAAAAATTCACAAGTGTAAATTCGTACTAATCTTTCTTAAGACCCCTCGCACTATTCACATCAGCCCAATCACATCAAAGTAAGACAACTTTTCACTTGCCATAATAATCCAACTCAATGATGTCATTAATCATGCCATAATAGTCAACATTTTCCTCTAAAGGGTTTGTGTCCCTAACACTAGCATAGTTAGTAGTTGATGAAGTCACAACAACTCTTGAATTTTATGTACTTCTAAATCTCTCATGAGATTTTATGTGAAATCTAAATCCATTAATGATAAAACCTTTGTATCATTTCACAATTCTGTTCAAACCGTGTGAAAGACACTTTACCTCTTTACTAACAAGCCGTCCACTCCAAACCTATAAAAGTAGAATAAATATATATATGTTATTAATGTAATTTTTACTATAAGCATTCTATGTAGATAAAAAATAATGGAAAGTATGGCATTACTTACAATTGCTCCTAACCATTCATGAAAGTTTTCAGCGAACAACTTATCAACCTCTCGAAGGTTTAATCGTCGATAATATACAGGATCTCTCAAATTATTTCTATACTCACTATAAAGCATCATGATAAAGTATTAACAATAAAAAAAAACAATAAATTATGCCTAATGTAATGAATAATTTTCTTGCTAAACAACTTAAGTGTGAAACGATTCAATTAAGTCATGATGAAAAAGAACATATCGATGTGCTTGTGCCCAAAATTTATCGTCTAACTCCATCACATCTTTGCCTATGGATTGTCCAAAACTTTGAAAAAGATAATTGTAGGCTGAGTTTGTATGCTGCATACCAACATTTCTCGAAGGTCTATTAAATCTCGTTTCAACATCTTCCAAATAACGAGAACAAAATGTCATACACTCTTCTACTAAATATCCTTCAGCAATAGAACCTTTCGAATAGCGTTTGTTGCGACAATAAAATTTTAACCTCCCCAAAAACTTATAGCATAAAACATTAGTCATATGTTATTTTAAGTAAATTGACTTAATAATCAATAAAAACATAATCAATCTATTAACAAATAAATACCTTTCAATATGATACATTCATCGATAATAAATCGGCCCATCGACTTTTACTTCATATGAAAGGTGGATAATCAAATGCATCATAATAGTGGAAAAGTTTAGAAGGAAGATATTCTTTAAATGGCATAAAGTAATCGCAGCTTGATCTTAAACTTTGTCAAGCTCATCCATATTCATACATTTCTGACATAGAGATTTAAATATGTTACTCAATTCAATTACCACAGAAGTCACTTGCTTTAACATTGTGAATGTAAAGTAATTGAAAGTAAGTCTTGCATCAAAATGTGATAATCATGTGACTTCAATGAAGAAAATTTTTGTTCCTTCATATTCACACATCTTGATATATTTGATGCATAGCCATCCGAAACTTTGACATTTTTTAAAATCTTGCAAAACATATCTTTTTCAGCTTTAGAAATCTTAAAATAAATAGCAGACAATCGATATTTGCCATTAGGAAGTAACATCGGATGAAGGTCTAGGCGAATCCCCATATCAACTAGGTCAAGCTAACTCTTTAAGTCATCTTTAGATCTTCTATTCACATTGAGAATTGTCACGATAAAATTTCGTAAACATTTTTCTCTATGTGCATCAAATCAAGGTTATGGCGTAATAAATTATATTTCTAATAAGGTAACTCAAAAAATATACTTTTTTTTCACAACTCATACTCATTGGGATCATCTACTTCATCATCCTCTTCATCACTTTGAACATCAAGATCACCAACTTCTGTATGACTATCACCAACTTGTGTAATACAAGGCTAGACACCTTCAACGATGTCCCTCACTCTTTTCCTTAATGGAGTCATTTTTTTATATGTGAAATTGAAATATTTTAACTTTGACAAGATATTAGACCCACTAATGGGTAAAGACGATCTCCTCAACTCTTCAGTTCTATCAAAGAGATATTTTTAGAATCTAAATCGATGATTATCATCTAATCATTGAAATATCCCATATAACAAAACTTCTTACCATTACGTAACCACGTCGAATATGTCTGTGTAGCATAACATGGATAAGCATAACGACCTTTTGTACTCTAACCAAATAAATTCGTATAAGTAAAAAAATCGTTGATAGTTCATAATAAAGCAGAACGTATATTGAAATTCTTTACTTTTGATGCATCATAAATCTCAACTACTTCTCATAATTGCTTTAACTCTTTAATAAAAAGTTGTAAATAGATGTCTATATCATTATCCGGACCTTTTTTTTCAAAAATTATCATAGACAATATAAATGACTGTTGCTTATAGCAGTCCATGATGATAAATTGTAAGGAATTAATATAACTAGCCAAGTACTATAAGAAGTACTCATCATTTGAAACGAGTTGAATCCATTAGATGTCAGTCCAAGCATAACATTTTGAGGATCAGATGCAAAGTCTGGAAACCTAGAATGAAATGACTTCTATGCCAAAAAATCTATAGGATGCCTCAATGATCCATCATCCTTTCGCTTCTCATGATGCCCCCTATTGAATCTACAGTTTTGAAAGACATGTAGAGTCGTTGAAGTCTTGGTAATAATGAAAAATAATGTAAAACCTTAACAGATTTTTTTTTTACACATACCTCATCACCATCATCATTCAACCTTTTATCGAGGTTTTTGTTGACCCAACGAGAAATACCACACAAATGATAAGATTTTTTATTTTTTTATCCTTTCAATACAACATGCAATTATTGGGACAATTATAAATTTTCTCATATCCGAGACCTAAATCCTTGATCATCTTTTTTGATTTATTATAAGATTTAAGAATTTTGACAAAAGGAAACATTTCTTTCATAAACGTAATAATAAAATTATAGAGTTTTCCATCCATCCATATAAGTATTTCGAGTGAAAAAGATGAACATAGAAAGATAACCTTGAATACTTCGATCCCTCAAAAAGTTCTTCATTCATCTCCTCAAACAACTTATAAAACTTTGATGCTTCTTCTTTAGGTTGTTGGTCACGTACACCTATCCCAGATTCACCAAATTTATGCATTTCAATATTAGACTATTTAAATTTTTCATTTTGGGGAGAAAGATTACGAAAAATTTGGTTATGAATGTTAAAAGCATCTCGCAACATGCCTTCAATGTCATCTGCTATAAAAGGATCATGTTGATGATGGAGAGCTTTGATGTTGAAGGAACTGTAGTGAAAGACCTTGACTGTATAGACTCTCTATGAAAATGTCAATTAACATATCCCGATAGAAATTCAATACAAATTAAATGCTCATAAACAACTTGATGCATTTGCCACTCGATATTAGCACATTTCACACATGGGCATAATATCATATTATCTTCACTTGTATTCTTAAATGCAAAATTAAGAAAAATTTCCACTCTATATCTATACTCTTGACTTAATCTTGACTTTGCATCCAATTCTTATCAATTTATTAATTGCTACATTATCATATCAAATGTATATAAATAATTAATATGAAAACGAACATGTACAATTGCATAGTTTACTATGTTTTAAACAAAATATAATAACAAGACCAGTACTTACACAAAACAAAAACTCTTTATTGTGAAGTAATTTATCAGCTACCAGATATTATGATTGTTAAAACTCTGCTACTAACGTAGACAGTACCTAAGAGTATTTGTAGTTGGGGTTAACATAGGGTGAAATAAGGTGGGTTTTGTAAAAAAAATTTTCACTAGAAAGAAAATCGCGAATTACAAAAGCTAAAAGAATAGTCAAATGAAGTAAAAGCTAAAGTCAATAAGTTTTGAATAGTCAAAATAAGGTTCTAAAAGACAATGCTCAAATACTAAAAGCGGAAGAAAAAAAAAGTAAATTGTACTTGATCTGAAAAAAATAGTATAATAATAAAGATGAAGCTTTAAGTTGGTGATTGGATGCACTAAGTTTAGAAATATTTTTATTGTATAGGATTATGGAACGCATTTACTAACAAAAAAAGCCAACAATAATTCCCTCTTAAATATTTTTTGAATATAATATAGGCACCTTGAACATATCGCTACACAAATTTTAACATAGTTATTAAAGGCGTATATCCAAGAAAGACGTCTTTAATAATTCTTATCACAGTTTGTATATAATTAGTGAAGGCGGTTGCAGAAAACAATGCCTTCAATAATTTTCCTAAAAAATTTTTTTGGATTAGTAAAGGTGTCTTTTATTATGATACGCCTTCAATATACCATGATGATTATGGAAAGTGTTTATTCAAAAAGACGCATTCAATATACCTTTAAACTTAGTAATCCATTACTAAAGGCGTTTGTTAATAACATACGCCTTTAAAATTTTCTCACTAAAAATTTTGAGAATTATTGAAGGGGTCTTCTACTACAAAATACCTTTTATATACCGTCACAAAAATTTTAACACTATTATTGAAAGTGTATATCTAAGAAAGATGCCTTTAATAATTCTTATCACAGTTTGTAGATAATTATTAAAGGCGGTTACAAATAACGTCTTCAATAATTTTTTTAAAAAAAATTTTTCGGATTATTAAAGGCATATTTTATTATGACACGCCTTCAATATACCATGATGGTAATGGAAGGCGTTTATTAAAATATGTATCTTCAATATACCTTTAAACTTAGTAATCCATTACTGAAGGCGTTTGTTAATAGCAGACGCCTTCAACATTTTTTCACTAAATATTTTTAGAATTATTAAAAGCATCTTCTATTGTAAAATGCTTTCTATATATTGTCACATAAATTCTAACACTGTTATTGAAAGCGTATATTCAAGAAAGACACCTTTAATAATTTCTATCACAGTTTGTAGATAATTACTGAAGACAGTTGCAGATAACAATACTTTTAATAATTTTCTTAAAAAATTTTCTCGGATTATTAAAGACGTCTTTTATTATGACATGCCTTTAATATATCACGATGGTAATGAAAGGTGTTTATTAAAAAAAACACCTTCAATATACCTTTAAACTTAGTAATCCATTACTGAAGGCATTTGTTATTAACAGATGCCTTTAAAATATTTTGAGAATTATTGAAGTCGTCTTCTACTGTAAAATGCCTTTTATATACCGTCACACAAATTCTAACACTATTATTGAAGGTGTATATCCAAGAAAGATGCCTTTAATAGTTTCTATCACAGTTTATAAATAATTACTGAAGGCGGTTGCAAATATCAACGCTTTCAATAATTTTTCTAAAAATTTTTTTTCAAATTATTAAAGGCGTATTTTATTATGACACACCTTCAATATACCACGATGGTAATGGAAGGCGTTTATTAAAAAAGATACCTTCAATATACCTTTAAACTTAGTAATCCATTATTGAAGGCATTTGTTAATAACAGACGTCTTCAAAATTTTCTCACTAAATATTTTGGGAATTATTAAAGGTGTCTTCTACTGTAAAATACCTTCTATATACCGTCACACAAATTCTAACACTGTTATTAAAGGCTTATATCCAAGAAAGATGCCTTTAATAATTTTTATCATAGTTTGTATATAATTATTGAAGGCGGTTACAAATAACAACGCCTTTAATAATTTTCCTAAGAAAATTTTCTCGAATTATTAAATGCGTCTTTTATTATGACACACCTTCAATAATTTGTTATAAACTTTGGAAATCCATAATTATTGAATATGATTTTTTACTGAAAACACCTTTTATAATTTTTAAGAATTAAAAAAGGTATTTTTTTTTATAAAATACGCCTTTAATAAGTTGGTTGGACAATTTTAAAAGGCTAATAATTAAAGGCGTCTTTTTTGTAAAAAACGCCTTCAATAATCTCTAATAAAATTTTTAGGTGATTATTGAAGGCGTTGTTCCATGAAAATGCCTTTAATAATTAATTTTATATTCATTTCCCTGCTTTGAACATAAGAATTTACAGAGGGCTAGTACACAGAATAATTAAAAGCTGCGTTATTCAACCAAACAAACAAAATCTTTAAACATATTTCTAACAGACCATTGCTTTCTTTCTCCCATTTGTTGCCACTGACCTTCAATAAATCACCGTTACGAACCTCTATTTTAACTGGTAAGTTTTTTTTTTAGTTTACTGTATTATTTACAATATTTAATAGAGAATTTTTGTTTTTTCAGATCCTTAATATTGACATATGCATTTATATATTTTCATAACATCAACGTCAGTATAGTCATCCAAGATTCTATTCATATTGCAAGTATGCTGTTTATATGTAGTACGCATTAAATATTATGGTTTGCTGAATCTTGTTTACTTATATTTATTGTATTACTGAATGGTATTGTATGATATTAGGGGTTTGAATAATATTTCATGCTGAATGGTTTGCTGAACTTATTGTCTGATATTATTTTGCTAAATGGGTTTGAATGAAATTGGGGGGCTGAATGATGTTTCTGAATGGTTAGCTGAAAGGTGTGTATGAGCACATTGTTGAATGGTATGCTAAATGTTGTTTTTGAACATAGTATGGTATTGGTTGTATTAAATTAAGTACAATGATCAATTTAGAAGATCATATTGTGTTATTCGTATAATTATGATCAATATTGCAAGTAATATAGACTCCGAACAATATCATTCTCATTCTAATGAACATGCAGAAGAAAGAAGTGTAGGCCAAAAAAGAAAGAAATGGGCCCAAATAAACAAATCAAAGTGACTGACACCAAAATTTATGTTGACTTCAATCAAAGTGGATAGCCTGTATCAGAAGAAGCTGCCAAGATAGCTACTCATATTGGACCCATCATCTTTGGAGGATTTCAATTACGTGCACTGATTGATGACGAGTTTTTAATGATCTAAATGATGATATATGGTAGTCCATTTTGGTATGTTTATTCAACTATTTCGTAAAATTTGTTATATGATCATTTAATTGAAATTCAATGTGTTGATACTATTTGTGTTAACTTATTTAGGAACGGTTCGACGTCCTAATTGAGTGTCAAAAGATTATGTTGCAATCTGTTGGAAAAGCTTTCAGAGACTTTAAAAGTAGATTGACAACTTAATATATTTTACTGGTAGCTAGTAAAGGTGATGTTTTAGCTGTACCACTGCGGCATATGCAAATGTCATAAGTGTTGAAGATTGGATAAATTTTGTTCAATATTAGCTTTCAAAAGATTTTTCGGTACACAAACCCATTCCCAAATTAGTCCAAGTTTATAAGTCTTTATACAATATAGCCTTTCATTTTCATATATGATTAACGTAATTTCTTGATTTTGTAGAAAATCAAATAACAATATCGGGACATTCAGGTCAAACAGCAATATCACCATCAGACAATAAGAAAAAGATACGTAAATGTGAAATATGAGCTTGTATGTATTCGCACACTTGTTTTATACTCATTAATGAATATTTATGAATATTCATTTCATACATTCTAATTCTTTTATTGCGATAATTTAATAGAAATCATTGAGCTCAAAACAAAAGTTTTCAAATGGGATGTTTGGAAACAAGGACATCTATGGAAGGATGGATCCTTCACAGATGAAGCAACCAAGAAAATGACAAAAAAGATTGTATGTATAACTGTTTTTTTGATATAATATATGATTGGCATTATGGTTGTATGCATGAGTGTATACTACCTTGTGTAGATTTGCTCTAACAGCCCAACTTATTATTGTCTTTTAGGATGATTATGCTACCAAAGTAAAATCTAGTGAACTGGCAACCCAGTAAGGCAAAGATCCTTTGTTTTTAGCATTAGGCGCTAAAGAAAGGTCTGGTCGGGTTCGTGGGGTTGGTAAATTTATCTAGCCATCAACGTATTTTGGTAAACAACCAAAACCTCATGAATGAGAAATGCACAATATGAAGCAATAATTGAGCAACAGCAGTAACAAATTAATGACTAGGAGCAATACCTCAATGACTAATAGCAAAAACTCGTTACTTTGGAGTCCATGTTCGTAGCAATGCAGTAGGTTATGCCAATACCTCAACCGATAGCATCGTCCTCATACGAGAAGCTTCCATTTCAAGTAAAGAAACCATCCTATCATCCGCTACCACCCAAGAAGTATGATATTATTTATAATTTGAATATTAATTTGTTTATTATATTGATTGATTTGGTTTTAATACTTATATTTCATTAAATATTGTATGAGGATGTTTAGACTCAAAGTCTGACCCTTGTCCAGGCTTCCATGGATGAGTTAACAAAATATTCGCTAGAGAATTATACCAGCAAAACTTCATATCCATTGAATCTGAGGAAGACTTATTTGATAAACAATCATTTTCTTTCATTAGTGCGGATAAGGTTTTGTGAAATTGATGAATTATTAGCTGTTGAAATCGTTGCTTATATGAGATTAGCTTATAAATACAAATATGCACATTCAATATGTAGTAAGTTAGTATCAGGGTGTAATACTAACTAGCAGTGTTGATTGTTATCGTGTAACTTCCTATATAAAAAGCTGAAGGGGAAGATAGTTGACGAACATATTTAGATTCATTGACCCCAACTTCATTAGTGAGCAGAGTAGCACAGTCGTGTATCGTGCTAATCATGTGATCCTATGTATGAAAAGATTAACTGATTATTATTTGCTTTCGTATAATATGCAGTAAGCTATATTCCAACCTTAATTACTTCAACCTACTCCATTCTATAATTTGATGCGTATTTGAGTATATCATTATTATTATTTTGCAATCATCATTGGGTGCTTATTGTGATTGATACCAAATCCTTAACACTATACTTTCTTAATTCAGTTAATCCAACAACGATGCCTAACCCCGATATTCAAACTTTTATAAAGAGGTATTACAATACTTTATTATATTATATATGTTATGTTTCTTCATAAGAAATTTTATTTATGTTCCCACTAATTTTTTTTCTTTTCAATTTAGGATAATATTTGCATTCAATAAGAAGATAGAGAAACCAAAATGGGTATCATTATCGATAAATGTCAAATTTATTTTTTTAATGCTGAGTTTGTTTAGATAAATATTTTCTAAATCGACTCAATTTAATTTTCAGGTACCTCATCAACCCAGTAATATTGAATGTGGATATTATGTCCTTCGTTTTATGCAGGAGATAGTGTTACATGATTTTATGATCATACCATTCAAGGTTAGTATAAATTTCATAAACTCGTTATATATTCAAAAAAATAAAATGGTACATTATGTTCTCATTTCTTAAATTTACTTTTGATTTTTTTTAGTGGGAGGTTAAAGAAAGCTTCACGGAATAGGTGTTGGATGAAGTCCGTAAAGAATGGTGTGATTATGTATTGTCATTTATCAATGTTGATAAACCTTCAGGTTAGATATTATTGGTTGAATGTAAATATATATGAAATAAATTGTTATAATATTTTTAACATGCCATATTGAATGGAAACTTTAAGTTTGTACATTGGGGGTATTGGTTTAATATTATTGTTATACTTAATATGAATACACTATGTGTACTTAATAAATTACTGAGTATGATTATTTCAGAAAAGTATATTAATATGGCAACGTTATCAGTTTTAATTTCAGATGTGTGGTCCATTTTTTGAAATACAACAATGTTCATTATGCAAATTTCAAAATGTAATTCATAGTATCAGATATATAAACCAAATATTTTTTTGGGCATAAATATATAATTGACAGCAAACGTTTTTTTGGGTATAAACCTTCAACTGACTTCACATATAAAGTATCAATTATGTTTCATTGATACGATTAATGAAGGTATTTTTAGCAAGAAAACACCTTCAATCACCCCTAACAAAAAACACTGAAGGCGTTTTTTTTATCAAAATCGTCTTCAATAATCCCCCAGAAAATTATTGTTTGAAATATTAAAGGCATTTTGGACAAAAAGCGCCTTTAATAATACCAACTAAAAATTAATTGAATGGATTACGAATGACGTTTTTCTACTGGTAACACCTTCAATAATCCATAACAAAATGTTTATGAAGATGTTTTTGGATATAGTCGCATTCAAAAATTCGACCACTAAAATTTATCATTGGGAATATTAAAGGCATTTCGAGCCAAAAACGCCTTCAATCATCCTATCCAAGTTTTGTCTATGAAATATTGAAGGCGTTTCTTACAAAACCATCTTTAAAATTTTTTTAAAAATTTACTGATTGGATTATAAAAGGTTAGTTCGATCAAAAACGCCTTTAAGAATTGACTCCATATTTTTTCTATCGATTATTAAGGGTGTCTCTTCACGAAAAACACCTTCAATATTCTATGAAAATTTTTTTAAAGCAATTGGTGAAGGCATTTTTGCTAAGAAAACCCCTAGAATAATTAATAACAAATAATCTGTGCCTAAACCCCAAAAAAGGCTAAATGACGGATCGAACCAACAACCTTATGGTAAACATCCGTACAATCCAAATAATTTGATAAGCTTAATATTGAATGTACTTATGAAGAAAATAAATTTAATAAGCTTGGGAAAATTTTTGATCCAAATATTAAAGGCGTTTCTTGTAAACAACGTCTTTATTAATCTCATATAATTTTTTATGACGTGATTGTTGAAGGCATTGTCTATAAAAAATATGCCTTAACTATTCATCGATATTTTTAATAAAAAATATTCAATGCGTTTTAGTCGAGAAACAGCTCTAATATCAAGTTTTGGGTGACATTTATAAGTAATAATACCGCTATTTAAATATTTAGTGGCGTTTGGATAATAAATGCCCGAAGTTTTATAAAAATACGAAAACTAACGGCGTTTGTAAGTGAAAGACCGCTATAAAATTGCCGTTAATACACCATTTTGTTGTAGTGAAATCTTTAAAATTAAAGTTAGCTAAATTCTTTATTGATTAATCTTTTAGGGTTATAATTGATTTAGGTTGTTAAAATTAGATTAATTCAATACTGTAAGATTGGTTTAGAAAGCTGTATTGAATTTAGGTTTCTTGGGAGGCCTGTAACATCAAGTTCTAAATATTAAAGCTAGTGTACCAAAAATTAAACTCATAATAATGGCAAAGCAGCAAGGTAAGTAAATATTAAAACTCTTTTAACATTTTGTTACAAGAAATTACAGCCTAGCACAAGGAAAGATGAGGTCCCCAATTTGTGTTTGCTTGTTGTCGTTAAATAAAGTCTTTATCATTGTATTTTATCTCTTTTGGCTTGAACTGAAAATTTTTGTCAAAAAAATCATGATTTTGTCCTTTCTTCTTCCTTGTACTCCTTTTAATTTCATGCCCATGAACATGAATCTTCAAAGTATTAATGTAGCAAAAAGAAAATTTGTTCTTCTTATCGTGTGAAGCTGACTTTGTGCAGAGATTGTTTTTGGTGGGAGAGATTTAATTATGTAACACCTTCAATTAGATCGTGGGTTGTTCATTTCTAGGATTCCAAATTTACAAAAAAGGGAAATAATAAATTTTTTTTTTTTGGGATTATGATTTATAAAATGAAAATTAGGATCCCAAATAATTATCACCTATATTTTAAAAAAAAAAAGATAGATTCTAATATACTACTAATCAATGATAAATTATTTAATATATTAATAATGAAGTTTTTTAATTTTACAAATGATATTAAAAAGAAAATACATGTTTTACTTTTTTTTAAAACATACATTAATAAACATATGTTATTATCTTAACTTTATTTGTATGGTTAAAAAATTTCATTATTAATGTATTTGATAATTTTTTTAATCAATAAAATTGAACAAATTAAATATAAAAATTAAAATATTAAGAGTTGATAATTTCTCTTAATTAATAAAATTAAATAAATTTAGTATAAAATTAAAGTATTAAGAATACTTTTAACTATTTGAATCTAAATTTAGGTTTTGAGAAAAATGTATTATCTCCAACCAAATTCATTTAATAGAGAAAAAATTCAATGCTTATTAAATATTCAAATAAACGATTAAATTAGAAAAAAATGAATTGTCAGCGGTCATTTAATTTATTGATAAAATATCAAATTTTTTATGATAAAATTTAATTTATTAATAGAATATTAGGTTTTTCAGTGACAAAATTTAATTTATGATTACTTTAAATAAAATAAAACAGAAAATAATTCAATTATTTTATTTTTATAAATAAAAAAACATATGTGCATGATATAAACCGTTGATAAACAAAAAAAGCCTAATTTGAACCGTCCGATCTAGGGCTTCCATCCAAAAGAATCCGTATTTATATATTCTCTTCTCCCATGCTAAACCCTTGGGTCTGTGCTCTGTCTGCAGCTTCTCTTGCCAAAAACAGAGCAGAGAAAACAAAACCCAATGCTTAAAGGACCCCAGAAAAATGGTTCAAAGACTCACTTATCGGACTCGCCATAGCTATGCTACCAAATCGAACCAACACCGGGTTGTTAAGACCCCTGGTAAGTCTTGAAGTCTCCAAAACGATACTTCTTTTGGTGCTTTGTTGTTTTTGTCATCATTTTTATGAAAATAATGTTGTTCTTAAGGTGGGAAATTGGTTTATCAGACTACTAAGAAGAGAGCAAGTGGGCCTAAGTGTCCTGTTACTGCAACGAGAATTCAAGGTGTAAGTTATTTTCTTTTCTTTTTTATTTTGTTTGGTTAAAGTTGGATTTATGTTTTGGAATTTTGAGTTTTTATTGTTGGGTTGATCAATGAATATGAAATGTAGGTACCCTTTTTGTTTATTTGATTGAGGAAATGATGATTTGATGATAAAAACAACGAATTTTCTCTGTTTGTTTTCTTTTTTTGTGTTTGCTTAATGAATTTTATTTTCCAAATTAAGTTTAGATTTCGATACTTTTCACACTACTTTTAGATCTAAGAGTTTTAGAATGGGGAATAATGATCTTTAGTTGTTTTGTGTATTTCTACTTTTATTTGAACTTAGTGTTGATGGTGATAGTATGGTATGCAAAGTAGCTTGTTTTGACTAGACTTGGCAATTCCTGTGTTGTGTTTGTATCACATGCTTAAAACATGAGAATTGCTATGTCACAATTCGAGTTAGCACATCAAACACGAAACATGTGTTTTTTTTTTTTTTTGCCAAATTCGTATATAGTTTTTGTCAATTTTAAATTGTATAACTTTTTTTTTTAATCTTTTTTGTGTGGTGCCTAAAATTGTCAGATCTAGTTTTGATGGTTTCAAATCCTAAAATAAAGATGTATTCATCAAAACGTTTAGGAATTGGTGATAATTTTCGATAATCCCTAACATTGCACGTTTGTATATGGTGGAACCCTGTATAGCATTTTACTCAAAAGCATTATACAAACTGTGACACTTTATAGTAGCATGCTTACTGTATATTAAGTGAAAATGTAACATAAAACCTTTTTGACCCATATAGAAAGTATGGTATTTTTTATGTTCTATCATTTTTGTTACATTGTTCAAGTAGTCTGTTCTGGTTCTTTGTGATCATGTTGTTGATTGACTTCAAGTTGTGATGCATCTAGCTAGCTCTTATGTTTTTCTGATACCACTTCTATGCAGATCCCTCACTTGAGACATGCTGAACACAAAAGGTCTAGATTGCCTAGGAACCGCAGGACTGTGAATTGAGCCTATGGTGGTGTTTTGTGTGGAAGTGCTGTTAGAGAGAGGTATAATTATGTGCATTATTCATTAGCTGTTAAATGATTATGGATGTTATTTTGTTCTTTGTTGGTTGTGATTAATGCCAATTGATTCTTTTCTTTCCACCTTTTATCTTTTCTAAGGATAATTCGAACCTTCTTGGTGGAAGAGCAAAAAATTGTGAAGAAGGTTCTGAAAATCCAGAAGGCAAAGGAAATGCAAGCCTGAAAGAGCTAGGAAATTAGATGTCAGTGAAGCTGAGAGAAATTTTGGTTGCTATTATGGTGATGATGAAATGTTGAACTGAATTTCAGTATTTTCTTTTTAGTTTGTTCAATACTGATTAGTTTGCTGCTTGTTCACTTGACGACAAATGAATTGCTAATTTATTGTTTTAATGATGGTTTATGTTGAGTTGGTTTCTTTTTATTTGACCTTACCCTTGTTTAGCTTTCGTTATTCTTTTTCAAAAATGGCTGTTCAAAAGATTTCTTAAAGCGTCAACTGGATTGGTGTGGTTTTTTGGTCTGGTGAAAATGTTCATACGAAGGGGAACAGTGTAACTGTTTGTTGAGCAGGTTTCTAAAGCTAGAATGTTGATACTAACGGGAACAAGCTTGTTACTTTGATGCTTCAGAGGACCATATAGAATAGTTTTCTCACATCATAATAATATAAAGAGATAGGGAATAGGATGCGGATAAATGGAAATTTTATCGTTTTGATGCTGTTATTCGAACAAGGGCGAGGAAGGTAAAAGAATAAGAGCATAATCTAATTAGAATTTGAAAGAAGATTATTATCCTTATATTTGATGATGGCAAATTAATCAATCAAAGAAAAGAAATGAAGATAAATTATAGAAGAATGGCGGTGCACTTAAAATTCTTTTTAAACCAAAAAAAAAAAAAAAAATCAGGAAAAGAGGCTGACTGAGAATGGTTTGATTCTTCAAGTAATTTGATGAAAAGTTGTTTGAATAAACGGTAATAGACGTATTTATAACTTTCATTCAGCATCTGAATTACCTTTTCATGAATAGGTATATTTTAAATGAAAATCGTCATTTTTGGAATGAAGCATTATGTACAACGGATTGATTTTTTATTTTTCAAAAAAGATATTCGATTACACGATAATGAAATTCCATTGGTCTGGAATTCTGGATATATTTTTACACAAAATGTAAGACTCTACAGAAAGTTGATTACCTTAAAGTATTCAATTGTTTCAATTCGCTTTTCACACAAATTGTAAAATCTTTCAAAAAAGCTGCTTTAGGTAATTTTTTACACACAACATAAATTTCATTAGGGAAGTCAATTATCTTTCTCGAGTATTTGATTGTCTTAGACAAAATTTCAAACAAGTGTGACTGCTAGCCAAAAAGCAATTGTCTAATCCGTCCTTTTTCATTCCAAAGTTTATTTGTATTTATTCTTTTAACGCAAATACACATTATATGAATTTAGAACTTCGTTTTCATTAAACTATTTAAGAAAACATCTTCTTTTGTAATATATACAACAGGAACATGTGAAAAATGCACAATAATACTGTAAACCGGTGTGGCGCTCATACTAGCCCAACTTAATACTCCAAAACCAGTAGATAGCTGTCTTAAGTATGGCATTTGTTAGTTGAATAAGTAGTGGAAATCTCACTTGGACATTGAGGTGAATCCCATGGTAGATTAGGCTTCCATGAATCTGGCACATTTGGAGATAAGCTGAAAGGAAACCCCATTGATTGGATAGTCCCCCAATGGTTATCTTCTGGGGTTGCATTCCTTGTGCCCTCTTCATTTTCTCCTACACCTGCATTGCCTTGCATATCTTGGGGCCAGCTGATTAAGAAGCCACTGTATTGCTGTTGTTGCCCTCCGAAATCTATACTCTCAGACGCCTTGGTAACATCAGTGATCAAGTGTGGGCTCAGTAGGATGGAAGCAGCATCAACTGTACACTTGGGGGATCCAGTCATGTCAAGCTGTGAAAACATGCAGTTGTTGTGAAGGTCTCCATTGGAAGCAGGAAATGGAGATGGTCTTTGGACTGTAGTATTGAATGACTTATAAGAGGGAATATCTAGAGCAAAAAAGCTGGCAGTGGAGCCTTCTTTTAGCTCACCATTGCTGCATAACTGTATTGCTGATCCAATTTCGGTTGTGCAAGAAATGTTCTCTGAATTGAACTGAGTGCAAGGTGCACCTTGGTAGATTATATCAGATGCTGCAGTCTCTGGAAATGAGGATATCCAAGAGTGAGAAAGAGCTCTTTGAGCTATGGAATTGGTCTTTTTGAATATCCTACAAATAGCCCATGCATCCTGTAGAACAAGGCAGATTAAAGAAACTCATTTTTGGACAGTTCCTGATTAGAGAAAACATTGGACAATTGATTCACAGATCATTACATTTGCAGGAAGGCTTTTGTCTAAGAGCTTCTTTGGTGGTGTTGAGTCCGAGAGTGAAGGTAGCCGAAATTCATGCATCATCCAATCTGTTTTAATCCCTTTGGCAGCTCTTCCTCTATAGAACACAAGGGACTTCTTCAAACCAATACACTCGGTGCCATCAGAAGAGTAAATAGGCCTGTCTGTTCCAGTTGCCTTCCAAAATCCGGCTCCTGTCACTCTGTTAGGCCTCGCACTATTTCTGTATTTACGGTCTCTTGGGCAGTAGAAATACCACTCTTTCTCCCCTGAAGCTGCTAAGTCTGCTTATAGGAGAACGAAAAAAAAAGATGAAAATACTTTATTTGAGTGAAGTAAATCACCATAGAAGGAAAGGAAAGCCAAATTCTGACCAAGTATTCATGTAACAAAGTATGGAAATGATAAACACGGTCAGTTAGTTTATACAGTTACTCTTAAAGAGGTGGTATCCAGCAAGTTTAGGGATCGAACCCAGATACTCGCAACCGTTTCCTTGTCACGTCTTATATGTTAAAAAAAAAAAAAGAGGTAGGGAAATGATGAAAACTCACTTGGGAGATCCCAGGGTTCAAATTTATATATGTCTACTTGCTTAATCAGCTCAATGGGCAAAGGTCTCTGCTGAATCTTGCTCTTGAGATAAAATCCGACAAGCTCCTCATCTGTTGGATGAAATCGAAAACCAGGCAACATCACATCTTCATCGTTGTCAACATCATTCCTCTCATCCATATTACTTCTCTTATTTCTCTGCAGAGAGTATAATGAGTCACAAGTTGGAATAATTTGTTTAAATTGAATAAAAAGGCGATGGGCTAATAGCGATCACAATCCTGAAATTTGAAGCTAATTAAGCTATTGATGCAACAATCGGAGCTTAAGCTCTGAAGCAGTTACGAATTCCATGAAAACTCTCTTTAAAGAATGGATTTTCATGGAAACTCAAGTCAAGGCAGTGAGAATTTTATTTGAACTCCCTTTCATTCTCAACCCCATAAGAAGCTGTTTCAATCCAATTCAATGATCTGAGTATGACTACAAAATCAGCAGTTGTTTTGAATTTTCGAAATCAAATTGTTTTCACGCACTCTTCAGCTTGAAATCCCATGGGGCAGCTCTTGTTTTTATCCTGAAAAATCAAAGACAAGGTGACAAAGCAACCTTCCAATATCATACTATTCTAATTCTTTTTATTCAATTAATCTTTGCTTGAATAGTTTTTTGTTTGGTATACTCATGGCTGGACCAACTACCAGCACAATAAGTTCAAATTTATTTTCAAATCCATGAGATTCTATGACAATTCCTCTGAGACCCCTTTTGAGGAAAAAATATTAATTCTGATATCCTTGATTCAAAAACTGCCATTTCTATTCCTTTTCTCATTCCCTGTCACATATGAACAAATCACCTACCATATGCCACTGGACTGTTTACCAAACTGTAACAGATTAGCAGTTCAACTACTTGAATTACTGATAAAGACCAACGAGGTCAGTTGATTGCTCATGCATTTTTCTTAAGAATAAATGGGATGGTATAAAAATCTTTACTCAACTTTGCTAGAAAGCGAGTAACATTTTTCTACATCAATTTCAATAGATTTTGCTGAATTATAACCAGCAATTTAATGCAAAACTTCTAAAACTTTGCGCATGAAAGTGTGACTAATTTCTTCTAACAGAAATATTATAGGCCTTTGATAATTATGAACAATGGTATTATCATTTGGTAAGGAAGCCAGTCACATAGAATCATGAAAATTTGGCATTAAGTTCATTATAAAAAAAAAAAAAAATGACATGCGTCAATCTCCTTGATTTTATGAACTTTGGAATATGGAATTCCTCAAATTCAAAACCTTTTTGGTAATACCCTATCCTGGTTTCAAACATGAAGCGATTGCATTCAACCAAAAAATTATTTTGAGTTAATCACATAAAATAAAAACCATTTGAATATTTATATTCGAACAATGCTATTTTACCCAATATTTTAAATTGAAAAAAAATTGAACTCTTATACATCACATCGATATGATTTATTAAAAGTTCATAATTTATTAGTAATATGACAAAAAAGATTTTTATCATATTGTAATATCATTTTATGATTAAATTTTCTTATCACATTGTTAAATGATTCTTTAAACTTAATATTTGGCTTTTAAAAACCATTAATTTTAACATTTTAGGTTATCTAAGCATTTCCACATTTGATTGACTGTTTTGCTTGATCAAAGTCATGGGAATTTTCACTAAGAAAAAATGTATAACATGTAATAAAAATGATAATGGGAGGCTAGTACAATGCTTAATTTAAACTATAATTGTCCTATGCTTAAGTTTGCTAACCAATATTGTCAGCTAGAGGGATATATAACAAGTGATAAAACCTTTAATAAATAGGTGAAGATCCTTTGGTCAAATGGCCAAATAGGAAGTCATAACTAGTTAAATCCCCCCAAAATATAGCCCTCGATAAGAACCCTTCTTATCTGTTCCTTGACCTTGGGTATGCCACCCGTTGCCTGCAAAATGGGTCACATTCTCTCTTTCTATGTGAAAATTAAAGTCACAAACATAATCATGTTCCCAATGTGAAAACCCACACGAAAGTTATTGACTATTACTAACCTTTTATAACTTATTAGGCCAGTCTAAATTTTCTTATAGTAATATTTTTAAATTATTTTTTTAACACGTTTATGTTTAGTTACTAACCTTTTAAATTATTTTAAATTATTTAATATTTATAAAATATTATCATATATATATATATATTATATTATAACATACATAGTTACCATATAGTAGTTACTGATATTAACGCTTACGTGGATAATTTTTTTTCAACATATAAAATAATTTTTAAAATTTTTTATTATGATGACACATAATATATTTATTAATTTTAAATTATTTATAAAAAAAATATTTTAAAAATTATTAAATTATATAAAATTTTAAATTTTAATCAAAAACTAATTTAAATTATAATAAAATTCTTTTCTTTTGTACATCACCTCATCTCAATTTAAATCAATTTTAAAATAATTTATCTTTTTTAATTTATTTGGACTTAACATGATTCTTTAAATTTATCAAAACGTTTAAAATATTATTTAATATCTTTAATATTTTTAATAAATAATCTTTACATTATCTCTAGTTTTTAAATATATTAGTTATATATAAAGATAATTTTAAAAAGCAAACCACCAGCTTTAAAAAATAGATTTAGATATATCTAAATTAAAATAAAATTTAAATTTAAATCAATATTTGTTATAGACTTTTAATAATAATATTTTAAGAAAATATAAAAAAAAAATATAAATACTAGAACAACTTTAGGAAAGTCCTCATTGTTGGTAATTCTTAATTATATAACTTTTTTAATGTCTCATGAAACATATGAGCTAAACGTATTTTTCTTACTATTAATTTAATCTCTCTTTTTATTAGTTTATTCTTGCTATAAGAATTAACATGCATTTTTTGATAATAGGTATTATTTCACTAAACATATTATTCAGTCCATTAGGTAGGATTTTTTTTTTCAAATAAGTTGTAAGATTTCTTTTTTCTATTTCTCAATTCATTTAATTAGAACCCACTTAAGCTAATATCTTTTTTTATTATGATTTAAAAACAAATAAGAAAATAAACTCAATAAATTTGTTTCATTTATTTATGCAAATGAAATCACAATGCACAACTAAATAATAGTTAGAAGAAAATCTTTGTTAAATAACTTTTAAACTCTAATAAGCCATGTTGATTACTTTGATAGAATTTCTTAATTCTAAAATTATCAAGTAATTATCTGATTAGATATTTCTATTTAGAAGATAAATGTATAAAATACCAAAATTTAAATATTATTACCTGATTAGATATTATCTATAGATAAAATTATTATTTAAATATATTTATGGATTAAAATTTATCAAGATTTAAATAAAAAATCAACCATATATAATATTATGTTACAACATACAAGAATACCTTATAAGATTTGCTTTAGTGTAATCTTATGTGTACAATCTATTTTGATAACACATAATATAGTTTTAAATATACAACCAAATAAGCATTTTTGCATGATTACTTGTACAATCTATATATAAGATAATTATTTACTTTTAATTATTTATCAAATAGTTTTAAAATTTAAAAAATTAAGTTTATCCAATATTTCAATTTTATATAAACTTTAACTTAAATCATAAAAAATCTCAACTAACTTTTATCATCAATATATATCATATCCAAAATTCAAATCCTTACTTTTAAATATCAAATATTTTTTGATTAAATCATTATAGTTTTACTAACTTTTTGACTTTTTTCTATGTATATTACTTTAAATATTTAGATTAATTATATGTAAAGCATACAAATTAAATATAATTTAGATATATTTCTTTTAAAATAAAATTTCCAATAATATACACATATCTCATTTAAATTTGAAAATTTTAATATTTTCATAGATTTTCTCATAATCTTTTAATATTTGGAATTTTAAAAAAATTCAAACAAATTAACATCACTTATTATATCATTTATACTGTCAAAATCTTTTAATATTTCCTCGATTGAACTTGCTATTGATTACAAGTTAAATATGAAGTATGTATTTCTACATTTAATAATCCTACAAATATATTATTTTTTAAATGCAAATTTCTTAATTTTTTTAATGGTTTGATCAATATTACAATTAAGTTAAGGTATTCAATTCTTTTTTGAGTTAATTTTATTTTCTAACTTATTGTTTATTTTTAACTTTTTTTTATTTGCATCACATTTTCTAATTATTTTAATTACTTTTTTTATCAAGATCACAGTTATCAAACACTAAAACAAAATTTGGAGGTATTTTTTTTTTGTTATGCCAAGAAAAAATTATTGAATAAAAAATTAGTTTTATATAATTTATAAATAATATATATATTTCATTCGTTAGATTTTTGGCATTATGTATTGAGTTTAACTTTGTGAAAATCCTGTTTTATGCAAAGATCATACTTAGGTGCCAAATAATTGGACAGTCATTAATCTTACTGCTTGTTTTTTGGACGTATGAAACTTCTCGATAATGGTTTTTAATATGCAAGGTTATGTTTATTATAATATTTTATTCAATGAAAAGTGGGAAACAAAAATATAGTAAAGAGAATAATTATTATTATTGCTACTATATTTAAATTTTTAAATATTTACCTTTTTAACTTTTATATTAACACATTTTTTCTCAAGTAAAAAAGGTGATAACATGAATTGTGCATATGAATATTAAGCTATAAAATATTATTTTTCGTGAAAGTAATGATAATAAGTTTTGCTTAGTCAATAAATATTTTTCAATTCAAGAATTTTTAGATTATCTTTTACTTTTTGTAACTTAAGTAGGTTTTTATATATTTTGTAACTTGAGTATGTCTCTTGCATTAATTATTAGTTTTGGAATCACATAGATTTAAAAGTAGGAATCAACTATATTTCAAAGAAAAATTTTTTGGATCCAAAGTAATTTTTTTATCTATTGGTTACATAAATATTTTATTATGAACTAATGTTTAATTGTTGACAAATATTCTAATATAGTCTTTTTAGTTTGTTTGTAGTAATAAATTTTAATTAATAATTTCACAAATTTAAAATATTTTAATTAATAAATAAAATTAATCAGTGCATCGCATCGGTCATAAACTAATTTTTTAATATAATTACATTTTAATTATATATAAATATATTATTTTTATTAAGTTGATATCTTAAATTAAAGTGTTAGCTTTTTAGATGAGATGGTGATCCAAGAGGGGAGTGAATTAGATCTTTTCAAATTTTTTTCCACAAAAATGATTTCAATATAATTGAATGAAAATTAAAACCAATGTCAAAATATGATGCAAATAACAATGAATTGATAACCTATAAGCAAATATAAACTATAATTAAAATAAAGTGATAAGGATAGATAAATCAAACACAAGGATTTATAGAGGTTCAGTCTTTCTCCACAAGGCACCTACGTCCTCTTTTAGTTATCCACACCAAGGCTTCAATCCACTACTCTTGAATTAAAATTACAACCCTATCTTTTTCTTTTAAAAGCTTAAGATAGAAACCTTATACTCTCTACTTTCTAGGCTAAGTGGTAACTTCTTAATTTCACAAATTCAAAAGGATGCTTTACCTCTTGATTACAAAGTCACTTAATAAATATGCTAACATAAAATACCTCTTAAAGATTAAGTGTTTGCTTAATAAAGTATAAAGAAATATGATGAATAAAGAACACAATATTGCTTAGATATAAAAAATACAAAAGATATGGATTTTAAGCTCTAACAACTCTTAATTCTTTAAGAGAATAAAAATATAGCTTGTTAGTTTTTGCTCTCTTGATTCATCAATCTTCTTGGTGTGTTGGAGTGACCAATATATAGAGAAATTGAAGAACTAGCTATTGGGGAAGCTTGGGAAGAAGAAATGCCCTTTGGAAGCATGAAAAACTAGTTGTTGGAGTGTTCTAAGCAAGACCTAATCAATCCCTTCCATGAGGGGATCGATTGGTTCATGTTTTAGAACCAATTTGCCTTTAAAAATCATAGCCCGATCGATCCTTTCCTTGAGAGGATCAATTGGTTCAAGGGGATGATCAATCTCTTCTCTAGGGTGATCAATCCCTTCTTTAATTAGGAGCACAAAAATCTATTTTGGGTAAAAAATCGATCGATCCCTTCCCTGAGGGGATCGATCTTGTCCAAGCTAGGTGATTTTCTTTTGTTTTGCACTCTACTCACTAATTTGATCATATCTTGAGTTATACAAATCCAAATTATAAACCGTTTGAAGATTAGAAACTAGACTTAAAGGATTTTCTATCCCTATAAAGTTCATTACCTAATTCATTGTGTACGAATTATAATGAATTCTCAAAACTAGCCCTTGTGCAATGTTTAGACAAACTGTAGAGTGTCTAGTAAAAATTTAAAATCTTTTCTTAAAAAATTTGGATTTTGATTTTGTTTGATCAATTAGAAAGTAGACTCAAAGAGCTTTCCAACCATATAAAATTCAAATATTAAAGCTTTGTGAATTAATACAAAAAAAATAAAATAAATTCAATATTAGAAGACTTTGTTCTTGAAAAATAACTTTCTTAAGTTAATTTATTTCTCAAAACCAATATTATCAAAATTATATCAAATCCCAAATGAATAAATTCACTTTAAAAACAATAATTGAACTTTCATTTAAGCTTAAATAAAAAATGTTTAAAGATACTTTTGATTTGAGAAATAAGAAAACATAAAAAAAGGTTTGTTTAAACTTTAAAAATCATATTATTTATTTAGTACCAAAATATAAAATTTAAGAACATGTACTAAATAAATCTTTTTCAAAATTTTGATCAAACTTATTCAACTTAATGTTTTGTTATTTCAAAATAAGAATCAATTTAAGACTAACATAAAGTATTAAATATAATTTTATTAATATAATACATATATAAATATAAAATTAAATAAATAATAAAAATTAATTTTTATATACATATGGGATCATGTTTACTTGAAATCTGACTTTGACCTGATTCGAGCCTAGAAAAAAGATCAAATTGACCTATTCAAAACTTGATTTTTTTTTAAAAAAATTTAACTTTATAGAATTAAGTTAGATCGAAATTCGATAGTTTAAGGTAAGTTTACCATCCCTAATTTAAATCCTAATAATTGAAATTAAAATTTTAATATTTTATCAACAAATTAATTATGATTGTTGTCAATCTTATTTTTTTTATTGTTAATTCAAAGCTACTGAAACCAGTTGAACTAAAAATTGAGTGGTACATCATTTAGAATTGTAATACCCACTGCATTATTAAAAAATGGAAAAACTAAGACTCCATGTAGTTTAAGCAATTAATTAGTTGTCTTACATAAGAAAAAAACTCTTGGCATCAATCGTTTTTGGGTGTCTGAAATTGAAATGATGTTGACTTTATATTTTAAAAAAATCCAACAAAAGATACAAAATTTCCAACTTAATTGTTTTGCCTTTGGATGAGGAAAAGGAGAAATCCATGATCAAGATGGAGATTTAATTTTTTTAATTAACGATTAATGGAATTGGTAAGTGTCATTTTGGTTGTGAAATTTTAGATTCAACATGTAGTGTTTCAAGAGTGGAAGCAAAAAGGAAAAGACAACAAAAAAATCAAAACAGTTTAATCCAATTGTGTGGGTGGTCACCTGTTTAGAAATTGGCCCACCAGGGATGAGATGATAACAAACTTAAGCAATTAAGATCAATAAAGGCATTAAAATAAAGTATTAAAATTGATGTGACTTTTGAGACAAATGACATCGAGAAACACATTATTGTAATGAAATAGGAATTAATTAATTAATTAATTAATCTGATTAACAAGTAATTTACAAATATTGATAAAAGATAATTTATCTTTAATTTTTTGATTTAATGATAAAAAAGCTTTAAAAAAGACACCAAAGCTTGAGTCAAATTCTAATCTTCTTTCCTCCCTATTGTAAGACTCTGACCCTTTGAAATAAAAAAAAAAAAGATAATTAAACTATTATTTAAAAAATCTGTTTTATGTTTTATTTTCATCAAATTAAAAAAAAATTAATAATACATTAATTGTAATTTTTTTAAAATATCATCATCCTAACTAACATTTTTCTTAATTCATAAATGCATTAAATAAACAAATAAATAAAAATTCATTCATTTTGTAATCATTAAATCATATTTGTAATTCATAAATGCATTAAATAAATACATAAATAATTGTCCATTTTATAATCATTAAATCATATTTGTAATTACAAATTAGTTCATCTAAATAAATTACTGTACAAATTAATTACCTATATAGCTTCAAAAACAATGACTAATTTGCTTGAGCATACATGTGTCACTGGCAAGGCCCAAGAATGGGTACTTGAATTTGTTCTAGGTCATCATTTCGGGCTGGAATTTTGATGTAATAGACCTGGGAATCATTTATATTGATGAAAAGGGGAATGGCTTGATTGCTATTTATGGCCTGTAGACTTCATATAATGGTTTTCTTTTTATCGAATGGTTACTAAAATTTCAATTTGATTTTTCTTTTTTGTACAAAAAATCTTAGTGAACTTGGCTCTAAAACAATTGGTAATAAAAAATATGCTATATAAAAAAAACATATAGAATAAACCATTTAATTGACAAACGGCATGCCAATTTAAGGTTATATATGTTTAGTTGTTTACTTATACTTTTGATTATCAATAGTATGATTAAATGAAAAAAACTCTGGAAACCAGCAGAGGAAACCAAGTAGAATTACGAACCCAGATCGAAGTATGATAGAACCAAACAACTAGAAGAAAATTACAAGAACCACCTAGTGCTCAAGTTGCTATATCTTATTCTATTCTCCACAGTTGAATTCATAATGTACGAATCAACAAACAATGGTGCACCTAATCTTTAGGGAAGAAACCATTTGAGGTTTTAATGTTGGGATCTGTCAAAGAAACAAAAAGTTAACAATAATCGTTAATATAATATGCTAAAACTATAATATACAAATAACTATGACATACAGTGTCATTAAACTTACTAAGTTGGCATCATATGCATAGGTGTCAAAATTAAAAGGATATGGCGCTGTTGTTTTAGTCACCAAATCCGTGGATTGTGAAATTGGAAGTAGGGGAAAACTACGAACATCTCTTTCCACCATTGAAACTTGAGCAGGACCATTGTTGTTCGAGTTTAAGAAATTGATATTTTTTTTATAGAAAGAAATAGTTTAACAAAGGGTATTGGTATTTAAATCTCATATTTATTGGATATTATTTTCAAAAATAATTGTATAAACTAATAAAGTTAAACTTCAAATTACAAAAAAAAAAAAGAAAAAGAAAATTATATAAATTAATAAAACTAAAATTCAAATTAAAAAAAAAAAAACCCTAGAATATTGCATATAAAGAAAAAAAGAAAAAAGGACTAAATGGATGGCTGCCATGATGAGATTTCTTACCACTATAGTTAGTTTGCAGGTAATTAGGTAGTGAGAAGCATTGCCTCCCCAAGTCATTTTATACTCGGTCATGTTTCATTTGAAAAAGAAAATGGAAGGAGTCTCTTTGTATGAACCACCGATCTTGTTATCTTCTGTTACCAGTCTCTTTGCATGATCACTTAAATTAATAAAATTCGACTCATTCAATATTATGTACTTTCTGACTCCAAAAGTGCCGCCATAAGACCATTTTCTGATAGTGTCCATAGGAAAAGATTTCAATGAAATTTTTTTGGTGAATTTGGGAAATTTTGTATTTAAAATGATTAAACCTTTATCTATCTCTTCATGGTTAGAACAAAAAACTCTGGCAACACATCCATCCATTTCCATGAATTTAGCAATCTTGCTTGTAGGGTAAAAATTACCAAAAACACGATCAGGAAATGGTGTCTGAATGAAAATTTCATTAGTCATATCAAATTTTAGAAGAATCTCCTTATCATGATCTCCTTCGGTTATAGCCCACCAATGATAAGACCCATTTAAGTAAACTTGAGAGTCAAGACAAAGACACCAGAGAATGCTTGAATTAGGCTAGATTTTAGAATGGATTCTGTAGGAATTAGTGCTTGAACTATAAACATCGATTGCAATGTTTGGTAAGAAGCAATACTTGCAGCAGCATGAGCCAATTCTTACCACTTTATAATCATCTGTCTCGGAATCATGACCAAAACCCACTGCATCCCAAAAATAGTTGAAAAGTGATAGCATTGAAGAACAACCATATGGTTCACGACCTAGATTATCAACCTCAAGGTCTAAAATAAGCTTGAACTCTTTGGTAGCAGGGTTCCAAATGACAATATCATCATCATCACTCTAAAGACATATTATGCCATTAATGCAAGAACCTTGAAGAGGAATGTACGGAACATTTCTACCAAACAAGTTTGGAATGTCGAGACCAACTTTTACATCAAGTGTTTCATTGGAAAGCAATGAAATAATAGGCTTCTTGGTAACATCATTGTCACGCTGGACAAGAGGATAGGCTTTTGCTCCGCTAAAAGTGATGTAAGCAAACGCAAATTCAGGATTTTGAATCAAAGCTAGCCAAGATTTTTGTATGCAATGAAATCGTTTTAAAGACTTCACTGACAATCTAGCTAGAATCTTAAGCGTTACATCTTCAGGGAAAGTGGCATTAACAGCCATTGAGAATCTTCAAACCTGCTTAACAAATAAAAGAATGAGAAAGTAGACAAAAAGGATTAACCTTTATTTTTTTTTCCTCTCCACTTGTTGCAACTATTTCAATGGCATGAGTCAATTTATAAATAGGGAAAAAGAGATAAATACCAAAATAAAACATTAAAAATAAAAATGTAACATTTATCTAATTAGAGAAACGAATCTTTGCTTATCATTTTACGATTTAATTTTATACATAATTTACTGTATTTTGTAATTACCTAGTACAAAAAATCTAATCTGGCGCAAACTTGTCATACAGTGATGGATTTACCTTTCGACTGTCAACAAATGAATATTGATAAAAAAGGAAATGAAAAGAAAATAAAGTAAAATCCATCTTAAAATTTTTGACCTTATGGAAAATGAAACATATTATAATTTATTGTACCTTATTCTATAGATATCTATTTTTAAAAAAATTAATTTGACATTGGCTATAAAAAGAGGATGATTGGTCTCAATTGAACTTTCTTTGGTCAACAAACCAATGTTAATAAAAAAGGAAATAAAATGAAAAAGATAATAAAATCCATCTTAACCAAACGCCAAATTAAATTTGATTATACAACTAATGAGACATTTATTATTTTTTTGTCGTGACAACTTAATTGATTGATAATATAAAGTACGTATTGAATTTCATTATTAATTTTTATTAATTGATTAAAATTAATTAAAATTTTAAATTAATCTTAATAAAATTTGTAAGGGTTGCATCCTAATAAATTAAGTACTTAACCTCAAAAAATTACTAGCCAAACATGCCATTGCCATTGGTATCCAATAGTAATAAAACAGAAGGTACTATTGTAATAATATATGAATGAAAATTGAGGATTTTTCTGGTAATTTGAACTCAAATGTAGTTTTTTAGGTGATTAGATATTTAAAAAACAGAAATGAATAATATTAGATTATCATAATCTAATTAGAGGATCTTCCAAGTTATTTCATATTATTCCAAGCATTCTGATTCCCGTATCCTCTATCAATGGATCGTAATGCCTTGTGTCTGCATTTTACATCCACATTTTACAATCCAAAAAGTTGGGAGTAAAATGTATATTTATAATGTCGTGAGAAATCTAGATCAACCAAAAAAAAACCTAAGGAAATGGATACTTTTATTGAGTATATTGCCATCATAAGCTCAAAAAGTATTTAAAATAGCAGTAAGAGAAATACAATGAGAAAGAAAGAAGAATGGAATAATCATAAATGTTAACATCCATAACAATCTGTCCCTTGGATGATAGAGATTTTTTTTAATTAGAGATATCTTCGTTGATTCTTTCCTATATTTAACCATAAAAAGCAAGCAGGATACCATAAAGTCCTTTTTTTTATTTTTTATTTTGTAGTAAGATTGGTTTAAGCAAAGCTACACAACTTGAAATCAATTCATAGGCTCACCATGAACAAAAATTACATTATGAGACCACTATAACTATGAGCTAGCATGAATTTGTAAACTAAAAATAGTGGAAGGCAAGTAGAACACAAGCAAGAACATTCTTATATTGCATTTGTTGCAATGCATACAAACAAATATTAGTATAAACAACAAATAATTATCATATATCAAAGTCACATTCAATTGGCTCACGTTCACATACTTAAAATTATTATAATTCTACTTTTCACATTTTATTCCTAATATAAGAGCATATAGGATTTAAGAAGAGCTTAATTTTTATATTTGATGCACATATACATTATGGAGGAAAACTTAATCTAGACATACTACTGCATAAAGTAATCAGTGTATCCATGCTTTGAGGACAATCAATGAAGTTATTTCCTTCATCACCCATACATAGTGCAACTTCATGCAATTAAGTGGTTCCAATTTTGTCCTTGTTATGTCTAAGTTTTGTTTTAGAAAGTATCTTATTTTTTATAGCCATTTTAATAAAAACATATGTTTTAAACTTATTTTAATTGATTATAACATTTCCTAAAATTTTGAAAATGTCAACTCAATCATAGCTATTAACTCCAATTCGAACTAGGCAAACTGATTAAAATTATTTTCAGAACATATCTCATGATTTGTCTATTCGTGCTTCTTGAAATCTTTATTTGGATTTGTAAGACTTGGTTAATTAAACACAATACAATGCTTAAACATTAATTGTAATATTCATATTGCACTGATAATTACAAATATAATCAAATATAACACATAAAGTCATTGAGCTTATGAAATTGCTATTATATGAAATGGTGTCATATATGACATTGTTTTATTCATCCCTCAAAGGCTATGTATAGTAAAGTTCAAAGTCGAGAGCAAATCAAATAGGTTATTAAGCCATTGCAAGCTGTGAGTAGTCATTGGTTTACTTACTTAAAAAATAAATAGTTTGTCACGAAATACTAAATACAAAAAAAAAATAAGGAAAGGAAAAAATTAAACTCATAGTTGTCATGATAATAATGTTGTGATAAAATCATTTTCTCAAAATTTTTGCATTAATTAATCACGTGCAATGCACTTGCATAAAAAATTAATCATTATAATAAATTTGTTTGAATTCTGTTTAGATGTTGGAGAATTTTAAAATGAAAATAACACTTTTTGTAAAAGTTATTTTGAATAGAAAAATAAAATTAATCAATATTTAATTTAATAAAAAATTATCAAAAAAATTTTTCCTAAAATAAAAACTAGGGAGTATACCACATTTCTAGCATTATATATTTGAATCTGATCTTGGGCATGGACTTTTTTTTTTTTAATCAATTAAAATTTTCTTTTACCTCATCTTTTTCTTTAAGTTCTCCTTCCCTTATTTTTTATGCTGAACCATCCTCATTGTCGCCGACCATCTATGTTAAAAATCTCTAAATAAAAAAATACTAGAATCTTTCTTTTTTTTTTTTTTTTACCTTATCTTTGCTTTTATAGAATTAGAATTTTACAAAAACTTCTAGAAACTAATGAATCTAGCCTCAAACCCGAAACTGAAAACTTTATATTTAGGGCCGCCGTCGTTGGTCACCAAACTTTCATCATGGCTTCCTCTATATTTTTCCTAGGTTTCTAACATTGGATTCCTCAAAATCCACCCAAAAATCCTAAAACAAAACCCTAGGAGAGATAGAATCTATTTTCTCCCTTTTGTGTAATTTGCTTGGTATGTAATTTTTTGTGTATTTTTTTATTTAAGTTGATTTATGTGTTTGGCTAAGTTTTTTAAGTTCTGATATTGTTTGGTAAATTTTGTTTTTAGTCATTTTTTGGGTTTTTTTTTATCGATGTTTAATATTGTGGAATCTGTTTTGGTTGTAGCTGATAACGGAGCGCTAGTATTGGCTTTGCCGACGACAGCCGTAGATTTAAAGTGAAAAAAATTTTCCTTCTTGTTAATTACAGCTTATATTTTTAGTTTTTTTATTTAATTGGGTAAAATGGTATTTTTGTATCCAAAGCGGCTGTCAAAAAATATCCCTCAGGCTTCGCTAACGACAACATAGATTTTAAGTGAAAAAGATTTTCTTTTTTAAAATTACGGTTTTTATTTTTATTTTTTTTTATTTTAACTGGGTAAAATGGTATTTTTGTAATCAAATAAAGGGTAAGATGGCATTTTTGTTACTGAGACAGGTGTCAAAAACTATCTCTCAAGGATAGTTTTAATATATAATATGATTTAAAGGTTAATAAGGTAATAAATGGAAATTAGTCAATATTTTTATTAAAAAAGTCATTAATTAAGGATAAAATAATTTAAAAATATATATATATGTCGTTAGCTATTTGCACTTTTAGAGCTCGTTTTTTATATATAATATATTATAAATAAAAGAAAATGATAGGTAGTTAAACTAAATTTCATAAAGTAGATGTTTAAATAATTAGTTTTGGAGAAAAAGAAACAAGCAGGAGAAAAAAGCCCCAAAATTTGTACAATTGGTTACCGAGTCCTAAATATCTTGTGAATATCTTGATGCTATACAGGATTACTTTTTTGCTTAAACATTGGTCTAATTATATACACAACCGAATAGAAAAAAGGGTGCAACACAACCTATTCAATTTTGAACACTAAATTGATTGCAATAACAACCAAATACAACCCTTTTATGAGTATGTGGTGTTAAATTTATTTCATATTATAGACTAACACAATCGATTAACCCAAATTAAAGTCAATAAATGCAAAATTATGAGTAATTGTAGTGATATTATATTATGATATATTAGATCATGTAATATGATTTTAGTTAAGTGTGATCTTAATTTAATTTTATAATTAGACCCATAATGAGATGAATCGATTTTGACTAACATGGTAAGGAATGTTCTAGCTTTCACCTCTCTATATATGAGGCTAATCCATTAGATTTAATAACTTTAGTTTTAAAGGCAAAGAGTAGTTCTCTCTTCTTTTACTATGCAAGTCATAGATTGAAGCTTGGAGGTTGGCATCAGAAAGTACAAGATGGTGGCATTAGTTTTGTGAGTTTGGATTTAGTGAGATTGAGCTCTTACCTACATCTAAATCAATTTTTGTTTTAATTGTAAATTGTATTAGTAACTTGGTGAGCTTTCAACCAAATCTAACATGTGGAAGTGAATATATATATATATATATATATGAGAACAAGGATCTACTTGTCATTAAGTATAGGTCCATAAGTCTATCATTTGATTTAACTTTATGAGTCATTAGCAATTTTTTTTATTTAAGTGTGATTAGTTATCTAATTAATTTATTCTTTTATAGATATCTTAAACTTGACCTAAGCTTTTAACAAAATAGACTCTAATTTACGTTTCAAAACTAGATTCAAGAGTATAATTATGTATAAAGAAGGTTATAGTACCCCTACAACATTTATCCTAAAATGGTACTATATAATTTTAAATTGTCTTAACAATTATTTTAGTTAAATTGATCTTTTATTTAATTTAAATTTTATTAATTAAATAATAAAGAGAATTTTAACTCTTTCCTAACATTTTATGAAATTTTTAAAATTTTTATCACCTCAAGAAATTTCAAAAAACTATTCATTTGCTTGAAAAAAAGCTCTATCGTCAGATTGATTTTGATTAATTTATTTGATTTTTCATTTTAATTTTATTTTAATTGCCTTATTTTATTGAAAAAATATATAAACTTTTGACCATTCTAGAAATATTTAAAAATATTTTCTTACTTAAAAATTTATAAAAAAATCAACCATTCTTGATTTTCTAATTTACTTTATTATTATTTTTTAAATTTATTTTTATTGTTTCTAAAACTGCTTATTTGTATCATTATTATTAACTATGCTTAAAAGTATCATTATTGAAATTTTATCTAATTTTACTACCATTTTAACAAAATAAAATTTTCATCTAAAAATTTTAAAAAATCAACAATTATTGATCTTTTAGAGTCTCATTGGGTTCACTATATTATTTTTAAAATATATCACTCTTATATTTATTATACTCAAAAATAAATGTTAATTATCATTAAAATTTATTTAACTTTATCATTATTCTGGCAAAATTTTTAAAAAAAATTCATTTGGAAATTTCAAGGCAATTAACTATTCTTAATTTCATGTATTTTCCAATAATCAAGCTCTTTAGAAATATTTCTAATCTAAAAGAGAATTAAAAAAAAAAACAAATAAAATGATAAAAAAAATATTTAAAATAAAAAAATCAACTTTGGTCAACAGCTTAAATCGATTTCGTTTGATTTAAGCGGTTTGATCTAATTCAAATTGATTTATTGATGATTTGGCCATATTTTGCCCTTTTTTTATGGTTCGAATAGGTTCAACTCGATCCAAACAAGTTTTGTGGTGGTTTAGAAATTGAGTGGTGCGAGTCAGGTTACGAGCTTCAAATTAGGTCAATGACCCAGCTTCTCAAAATGTAGTTTTAGCTTTGTATAAAAGTCAAAGTTTTTTCTCTTTTCTTTAAGAGCATGTTTGGATTGAGGTAAAGGGCGAGAAAGTGAAAGAATAGAAAGGAAACAAAAAGAAATAAGGAATCAATGCCCTTGTTTATATATGATATAAATAATAATAAAAAAAAGGTATACTTAGCTCATCTCAATTTCCCTCAACTTTTTTTTTACTTTTTAATTATCCCTTATCGGAAGAAAAAGAAAAGAAAGGAAAAGAATAAAATTTTTAAAATATAAAATGATTATTATATTTTTATTAATTTTTTAAAATTAAAAGTATATAATTTTAAACTTAAAATTAAATTGAGAATACAAAATATAATTTATCAATAAATTTATTATTTCTAATTTTTTCTCTTATTTTTATGAATTTTATAAAATTTATTGATAATTATTTTTACGAAAAAATAAAAAAAATTAAAAACATAAAATACGTTAATATAAACATATAAACGTTATAATAAAAACAAATTTTATCAAATTTTATAATAAAAAAATAATATAATAAATTATTTCATTCTCTTTCCATTTTTTAATCAAATAATAATTGATAAGATTCTTTTATTTTTTTTTATTAATTTTAATTATCCTAATAAAATATACATATATCCTTGCATTTTCTTGAAAAAACATTTCTCTTCTTTTACTTTATTTTATATTCTTTTCTTTTCCTAATGCTTATCTCTTCTCTTTCTAGAACTACCGGTTTCTCTACCTCTCTCTCTTACTATTTTCAACCACCGTTGCTTGTCTTTGCGCCGTCGCCCGTCGTCGCCCTCTGCCGCCTGCCAAAATTCGATCAAGCCTAAAATTACACCGTCTTGGATCTGATATCATACTTTCTAAAGTCGTCCTTCAATGACCTAGATCTGAAGTTGAAGCTGTGGCCTTTCCACTACCGTTTCAGGCTCTGTTAGCTGTCCGATTAGCTGAAATTTCAGTATGTTCGTCTCCTTCACGTGCTCTTCCTCCATGTAGGTCCCGATCTTTCAAGATCACAACAGTCACCGTCAACCACCACAGCTACCGCCATTGTTGCCTCCGTTTAAAACTCTAGACCAACAACAAACTTAGACGCCTGCTTGACTAAGAATCCCCAAAAAAGAAATTTAAAGCCCTTAAACTATTACCAGAAAGTCTTTTTGGAATTTGGGTTTTTTTATTGATTCTTGGTTTTTCTTGTTTTTTGATCATGGGTCATCAATACTACTGGATTTATTGTTTGCTAGATTTTTTCTGATTCATTTGTTTCTGTGTATGACGATTTTTCTGTGTGGCTATTTGAATGAATGCGCTGTGTGTTGCATTAAAATTCTAGACTAGGCCTTCTTTATTGTTGGTTATTTTGAATGTGGCCTTTGTGGTTTTCGATAATCAGTGGTGAGTTTGTCTCTTTTGAGAGCGGGTATTTGGTAGCTGGGTTTCTATTACAGGAGAAGTGATGAAATTGGTGTTGGCAAGGGTGTGAAAATATTAGTCTATGCTACTGCTTGGAAAGCTAATTTTGGGGTTAGGGCTTCAGTTGGAGGTGATGGTGGTGGGATGGAAGGTAGCAGTCGATGGTGGTAAGGATAATCCGTAAGTGGGCTAGGAGGTAAAGACTGGTTATTGATCTTGCAATTTTGGTTGCCAATGGTTGCTGCCCCTGAATTGCTTTACTGACGCTTGTTTAAACAGAGAATTTATCCAATTTGAAAAAGAGTTTTAATCAATCTAAATTTCCATTCTTATTTCTCTTATCTCTTTTTAAAAATGTTTATTTTAAAAGATTCAATAGGCAAACTCAGTTTTCAGAAGCAACCCAATCCAAATCACTTTTAAATTCTTATTAAAACTTTCTTCCCTTTTCTTTTGCCCTTTTTTGAATTTCAAAATAAATATTAAAATAAAATAATAAAAAAGCAGAAATAATAAAAAAATAGAAAGATGAAATATTATAAATAAATAAATAAATAAGTAATGAAAAGGACCAGATTAATATACGATTTCCAACCTAAATCAAATCCAAGACCCGATAAGACAAATAAGGTTCAAAATCTTTAAAAGATCCAAGACAAAATGAGAAGTTTACACTACTTACATTAGTTTAGCTTTAACATTTTACAGGATTTTTTAATCAAAATTAAATCATTACTTATTTGAATTAAAACAATATTTTTAAATTAGAAATTTGATTTAAAAGTCTAAAAAGATGTGAAAATTACACTAATATGAGTGAATCTCTTATATATATATATATGAGTCCAATACAACTTATTATAATCATGTGCAAGAAAAACAAAGATAAATGAAGGTGAAGACCACTTCAATTCTCCAAAGAAAGCAAGGTCTCTGCATAAATTAGAACTTGTAAAGATTTCCTTTGGATTTTGAGGGTATTCGTCTCTTGAGTACTTGGATGATACCAGACCACTTTCCCTTCTTCATTCTCGAAGTAGAACCCACCATTGTTGTCAATTGCTAGTGGGCGTTGGATGCCTAAAACAGGTCCAATTGTGAATAATCCTGTCCAAGATTCTTTTACACCAAGTTCACCTAACACCCACACATCAAACCTTTTATCTATCTCTTCATGGTTAGAACAAAAAACTCTGGCAACACATCCATTTATTACCATGAATTTATCAATCCTGCTTGTGAAGTAAAAATGACCAAAAACACCGTCAGGAAATGGTGTCTCAATAAAAATTTCATTGGTCATATCAAATGTTAGAATAATCTCTTTATCAAGATCTCCTTCGGTTATAGCCCACCAATGATAAGACCCATTTAAGTAAACTTGAGAGTCAGGACAACGACCCTGTAGAATGCTTGAATAAGGCCAGATTTTAGGATGGCTTCTCCAGGAATTAGTGCTTGAACTATAAACATCGACTGAAATGTTTGGTAAGAAACAACACTTGCAGCAGCATGAACCAATTCTTACCACTTTATAATCATCTGTTTCGGAATCATGACTAAAACCCACTGCATCCCAGTAATAGTTGAAACGTGTTAGTATTAAAGAACAACTATATGGTTCACGAACTAGATTATCAACCTCAAGGTCTGAAATAACCTTGAACTCTTTGGTAGCAGGGTTCCAAATGACAATATCATCATCACTCCAAAGACATACGATGCCATTAATGCAAGAACCTTGAATACGAATGCAGCGAGCATTTCTACCAAACAAGTTTGGAATGTCGAGATCAACTTTTACATCAAGTGTTTCATTGGAAAGCAATGAAATGATAGGCTTCCTAGTAAAATCACTGTCACGCTTGACAAGAGGATAGGCCTTTGCTTTGCTAAAAGTGAAGTGAGCAGATGCAAATTCAGGACTTTGAATCAAAGCTAACCAAGATTTTTGTATGCATTGAAATCGCTTTAAAGACTTCACCGGCAATCTAGCTAGAATCTCAAACGTTACATCCTCAGGTAAATTGGCATCAACAGCCATTGAGAATCTTCAAACCTGCTTAACAAATAAAAGAATGAAAAAGTAGAAAAATTGGATTAGTCTTTATTTTTTTTCTTCTCCACATGTTGCAACTATTTCAGTGACATGAGCCAAATTATAAATAGAGAAAAAGAATAAATACCAAAACAAAACAATAAAAATAAAAATGTAACATTCATCTAATTAAAGAAATAAATCTTTACGTATCTTCTTATGGTTAAATTTTTACGTAATTTACTATATCTTATGATTACCTATTACAAAAAACTAATTTGACACAAATCGTGTCATAAAACGATCGATTTATCTTTCGGTTGTCAACAAATCAATATTGATGAAAAAGGATATAAAAAGAAAATAAATAAAATCCATCTTATCAATATCAAATGAAAATTGACATATAGATATTGATCACTTATACCAATCTTATCCTTGTTATGTTTAAGTTTTGTTTCAACAAGTATCTCATTTTTTATTACCACTTTAATAAAAACATATGTTTTAGATTTATTTTAATTGATTATAACATTTCTTAAAATTTTGAAGATGTTCACTTGATCTTAGCTATTTAACACCAATTTAACTAGGCAAATTAATTGAAATTATTTTCAGAACATATCTAATGATTAGTCTATTCATGCTTCTAGAAAACTTTATGGATAGTATATTTCAAATTCGAGAGAAAATTGAATAGGTTATTATGCCATTGCAAGTTGTACGTAAGTAGTCATTGTTTTACCTACTTAAAAAATCGATAATTTGCCACGAAATACTAAATACAAAGAAATAGAAGGAAAGAAAAATAATAAAACTCATGGTTGTCATGATAAATTTGTTTGACATTAAGATTTAATTGTGTTTAATTGTACAGTGTAAACACTATTTTGTATTTATTATTATTATTATATTTTTTTATTTTTATTTTTTTTTTCGGTTTAACTCGACAGAAATCTGAGTGCATTAAATGCACTCTCTCCAAAATCCAAAATCACGATCACTGTCACTACCGGCAGTTGCCTGACACTCTACCTAACTTGGCAGCTTGAATCTCGACCACCAAAAGTCTACCATACCGATTTAAAATATGGGATTTGAATCCAAAAAAATCTAGGATTTGAATCCCAGAAAGCTTTATAAATAAAGCTTGATTTTGGCATCAAAGAGAACAGGGGAAGGCCATCGATAAAAAAAAAAATCCAAGAAGGCTCGCAAAAAAAAAAAAACTTTTTGTTTGAAAAAAAAAGGAATCAAAACACAAACAAAACTCAACTTCTGGAAACGAGGACTACAGCACCAAAAAAAAAAAAAAAACCAACACAAACAACAACAAAAAAATTGATCAAACTTTTCAGGCCAGATCTACGTCGTTTGGAGCCTATTTTCGTAAAACCAAGCTCAGATATGGACTCTAGAGGTTGTAGGGAGCATTTCAGTGTTTTTGAAAAAATTTTCGATCACCGTGATAGCCGCTGGAGCTAGCCGACGATGAGAAACACAATGGCCATCAAGGCGAACGATCACCGGCCCCAGATCGATTTGAAAAAAAAAAAGGGAGAGGAGAGTTTTTTGTTTTTTTTTTTTTTTTTTTGAGAGGGGGAGAAATGAAAGAATTTTTTTTTTTTTTGACTTTTATGTAAAAGGCTAAACCAAAAATGACGTTGTTTCATTTAAATGCCCAAAATGACGTCGTTTTAGTCCATGAGGATTCGTGCGTCAACCTGTGACTCGACCCGTGGTCCACGCACTCGACCTGACAACTCGTCAATCCCTCAGCCTTTGATCGGTCTAGCTAAATCGATCCAGATCGAATAGAACCATCCCCAAGCCGTTGGCACCAGACTGAGCAATCAGACCAAATCACGCGTTGACTGGACCGTTGACTTGTTCGATTCAGGTAAAAATTTTTTTTTTATTTTTTAGATTTTTTGTATGTTATTTTTTTTATTTTAATTATTATTCATAATATTTATGCATGTTAAAATATTTAAATTTATCATAATAAAATTTTGTTGTTTTATAATAATAATTAATAAAAATAAAAAATATAATATAATAAATTTTTTTTTTATAATTTTGAATAAACCTTATAAAATAATTGGTAAAAAAATTATAATTAAATAAAAATAATACAAAATTAATAAAAAATAAGAAAAAAAAATTTTATCCGACGATGAGATACAAAGGTACTCCAAGTAGTAACACCTAAGAAATTTCTAGATAAGAAGATTTTTTTAAATACTGCTAGTGTATTGGAGTATTTATAAAAAATTTCAATATAATAAAAAGTTTTTTTTGTTAATAAATAAATAAATAATTTATTTATTTATTAAAAAATAAGTAATATAAATAAGGAAAAAGAAAATTTTAACTAATGATAGGATTTTAAAAGTATTTCGAGTAGTGATACTTTACGAAATCCCTAGGAGAAAAGATTTTTTTAAAAATATTACTAGTGTATTGAATATTTATAGAAAAACTTCAATATAATAAAAATTTATTTTTTCTTCAAAAATTTAAATTAAAAATAAAAAAAATTAATAAAACAATCAATAAATTTTTTTTTTAAAAAAAGGTATATGCATAAACATATCAGCATTTTGCATGCATGCATGATATAGTTTTTTTTATGAAAGGTAAATTTGAGCCTTCGAGGTCGAGATTCTACTGTATTCCAAGAAGTGATGCCTAAAAAATCTCTAGGTGAGAAAAAGCTCTTCTAATGTTACCAACGTACTAGAACATTTTAAGAATAATTTCAATAAAAGGGTTCAAATTTATTTTTCTCAAATAAAATTTGAGCAATAAAATATAATAAAAAAATAAATTTCCAATAAATTAAAAATCAAGAAAATTATTTTTCAAACACGAAAATAAGATTGTTTTTATTAAAATCAATATATAACACATAGTTAATTGGTACCATTTTAAACGGATACTGTAGGGGTACTAATCCTTTCCCATGCATAACCAACTCCTGGACCCAGACTGTTTCGCAGACCGTAAAATCATCTTTTTAATAAATTTTAAAACTTTATTAAAAGGATGAATTTTAATAGGTGGCCAATCGCATATAGCCAAAAAAGATTGGTGGCGACCTTGTTATTTTTTATTTCGTTTCCAAATTCGACGGGCGAACACAAAATCGTTACGACATATAGTTAATTTAGATTATAAATATAAATTACCATAATATTTGACGTTAACATTAAATCTTATTTGATTGCATAATAAAATTTGATTATAAATAAAAATATCATAATAGTCAAATTTTATCATAAATATAAAGTTGAAACAAGATAAAATTTATCATAAAAAATGGTATAACAAAACAAACAACTAATTTTCTAGCCAATAACAAAAAAATTAATTAAAAGAATAAATATTATATTCACAATTAAATTTAATAAAACAATTACCAAAACTAGATAGATACATTTTTAATAGCTTTCTCAGGATTCTCAAAATGGATAGATAAGCACATCTTTAAAAAGTTATGAAGTTTAAAAAATAAAAAATCATTTAAATTTAGGATTAGAGATTTAAGCATAATTAACAATAAGTGAGAGAAAATTATTTTATTTTTCAATAAATTAAAGTATACAAATTCTACTCATAATACTCTAAATGGGTATATAAATTGTACTTATAAGTTAAAGTCATTATATATTTCAATATAATAATAAAAAAGAAAATAAACAAATAAAATTTGTCAATATTTACTTTAATAAGAAAATTATCAATTAAAAAAATTGCTTTAATAAAAACTTAGGAGTATACCATGTTTCATACTAGTCGAACATGTTTTGGATTTGATCTTGGGCACAAACCCTTTTGTTTTTTTTCAATCCAATATATAAATTCCTTTTTACCTTATCTTTTCCTTTAAGTTCTCTTTCTAAAAATCCATCCTCTCTTTCTAAATCCCCAAAAACTTTATTTTCTTATGCTTAACCCCCATCATTATCGCCGACTATCAATGTTAAAAATCCCTAAAAAAATCATAAAATTTTTTTTTACCTCTTCTTTGCTTTTATAGGATTAGATGTTTACAAAAACTTTTAGAAACTATTGCATTTGGCCTCAAACCTGAATTGAAAACTTTATATTTAGGGCCTCCATTGTTGGCTGCCAAACTTTCACTATCCTTTTCCTAGGTTTCTACCAATCGGATTTCTCAAAATCCACCCAAAAAAATCCTAAAACAAAATCTTAGGAGAGATAAAATCTCTTTTCTTCCTTTTATATAATTTGCTTGATATGTGACACTACCAAAATTACTTTTAGTACAGACAAAATTTTTTTATTGATAATATATAAGAGCATAAATCATACAAGTAGTAAAGAAAAGATTATCTCCTTGGAGATTATTATATTAAAAGCAACAAATACCAAAATGTATCACTTTATCTTATACTTTGAAAATTCAAATCAAATATGCAAAACAGATATAAACTCTGCAAAACTATAAACCTATATAAAATTAAACCTAATTAATAAATGAAACAAGATGCAAGTATCTATGACTAGATAAAAGTGGAACTAAAAGAATGAAATAAGATTGAACTAAAATCAATAGCTTCTAACTTAACAAAACCGAAACCTAATTAACCTTAATAATACTAAACCGAAAGCAATTAAACACCAAATTAAACTAATAGCAATTAATTTAACTAGAACATGCAAAACCTAATCAAATTAACAATAAAACTAATAGCACTGCTATTATATATGAGGCTTAAAAATCATTTCAAGTGCTAGAAGAGTGCATTTTTAAAGTCGTATCTACAAAACAAAGCACCAATTAAAGAGTTTTGCAAAAGTCGATGGCCAAATTGAAGACTAAAGAAGAATGGGTCATTTTCTTACAAAGGCTTACCGAGGATAAAATTGAATGGATGGCGTCTTGGATACCTTATGTACCTTTATTGTATTGTGAAAGAAATAAGCCGTGGATGCTGCTGTTAGGGTTATGGGGTATTGTAAGTTACGCTCTATTGATGATGCTTAGGCAATTTGGTGCAAAGCAATTTGTTTTTGCTACTCATGGCCTGGTTCAGGTAGAATTCATTTACGGGGAACCAAATCCATCAAGAACCTCTGAGCAATTGATCTAAGCATGAAAGAAAATGTGAAGAATGAGATTAAGACCTCCCATCGATAAAGTCACTCCTGATGATCAGATTTGAAAAGTAAAACGGCCTAGAGACATATTACTCCCTCCTGATGAAAGCTCACACCAATCGACTAATCTTTTGACAAAAGTGTAATTATCAGAAGTTGAGTTTGTCAAGAAAAAATTAGAAGCTAAAAAAGAAGAAATAAGAAGAGAAAATTTAAGACTTTGTGAAAAAGTGGGACAGTTGAAATATGAAACATAAATACAATAGAGCAGATTTAAAAAGATCATAAAAGAGCGAGATATGGTCAACAATGATTTAAGAGATCTACACTAAGAAAATAAGAGATTACGAGTTCAATTCAAAATAAAAAAAGTTACCAAGTCTTATCTTAGTCGACAACGTGAAATGTATGAGCTTCGAGAGGAAATGAACCAATAGAAGGGCAAAGCTCAACAAAAGCAAGAAGAGACCACCAAAATTTCTCAAGAATGCTAGAATTGGAAACTGTTATATACTATAGCTTCAGCAAGATTGATGGAATGTCAAAATGAAAAGGAAATGTTGAAGGCTACAAGTCACAAAAAAAAAGAAAAAAACACCTAAAAGTACTAAATGAGAAAGAATCACTTCACTAGGTGATCCAAGGGTTAAAGCTGAAATTGTAAGACCACAAGAATCATATTTTAGCAATAATAGACGAGTGACAAAAGAGGAAAAAAGATTAGATCTTCACATGTGATTTAGAAAGAGACGTTCACATGAGATGAAAGACAAAAAGCTTAGAAAGGTAACAGTACATAGAGTATCTGACTAATCAAGTTTGTAAGGCAGTGAAGAAAGCATGGGAAATAGTTAAAAATGTAGAGGCGTTAAGACAAGAAGTCAATCCCATAAGAGAATATGGGCAGCATATAGTAAACTTTCTAGACGAGGGGAAGGACCATTATGAGCAAGTCAAAAACCTCTATGGATATAATTCTAGGATGATAAATCTCATGTAATCATAGTTGTATAGAATCAATAAAAATTTTTAGTGTTGAAATTTGTACAAAAATAAATATTTCTCACTTGCATTCATGTATCATTTGCACCATTTTTGTTTTTTCTCAAAAAATTTTAAAAAATAAAATTTTTTAACACATGGCATTCTAATTTTTAAAAAATTTATGGTAATAAAGGTTCAAGAATAGCTCGTCCTTCAAAAATTTTAACTCAATCTACTCGCCATTCATACAACACTAGGACTCAGACAAGAATTATGGAACAAGAACAGGTCAATCAATTTGAGAGAATCGAGAAAACTTAAGAAGAACTAAAAGGGGATCTTAGTTTAATAATGGATATGCTCAAAAAACTTGACAAGGGAAAAATAATGAAAAAAAATCCCAACTCTCAAGAGCAATCGTCAAACATAGTGGATCTTATTTACTCCTTAGGATTTGAGCCACGATCGACTCAACCTTCTCAAGAAACTAGAGTACAAATGCCTAATCCTGATGGATATTCCAATCCTTATCCAGGAATGACATTCACACTTGTCCAAGACAATTCCAAAACTTTATTAATCTTGTTATGATGAAAAAATCACCCAAGTCAATCTTGGTTCCTGATTTGGATGATCCTAAAGAGAGAGAAAAACTAGAGATGAAGACACTCGAGAAAGTAAAAGATATCAGTACCCAACAAAAGATGAGAGTATTAGAAGAAAGACTTAGGGCCGTAGAGGGAATAAATTTTTATGGCTCCACGGATACAATTAACCTTTACTTAATCCTAGATGTGATCATTCCACCTAAATTTAAGGTCCCTAAATTTGAAAAATATGATGGCACGAAATGTCTAATAACTCATATCACCATATATTATCGTAAGATGGTAGCACATGCTCGTGATGATAAGTTGTTAATGCATGTATTTCAAGATAATTTTACGAGATTTACAACTAGATGGTATGTTTAACTAGACAAGACTCGTATTCATTTTTGATAAGAACTCACAAGGGCATTTCTTACACAATATCAACATGTTAGAAATCTAGCTCCAGATCGTCTATCTTTATAGAGTACAAAAAAAAAGTAACGAAAGCTTCAAAGAATATGCACAAAGATTGAGAGATATCACCGTTCAAGTACAACCTTCTCTCACTAAGAAAAAAATAACTGTCTTATTTGTGAACACTCTAAAAGTATCATATTATGAAAGATTGATAGGCAATGCAACCAAAAACTTTGTAGATATGGTGATATCGGGTGAGATTATTGAAAATGCTATAAAAAATGGTAAACTCGATGTATGAGAGATGAGTGGAGCAAAGAAATGTAAAGTTCTCAAAAAGAAAGAAAATGAAGTTCAAGCGGTGAACTATGTAGGGCAACAGTTCAGAGGTTTCATGCCCTATCCTGCATCAGTCTACCAAACTCATTACTCTTTCATAAATAATATTATATCCATTTTTCATTTGTATCAGCCATACCAGCCATTACCATAATTAGCTTATCCACCTCAGTTTCAGTCATCTTTTCAGACACTTACTTATTCATATAACCTTCCTGCTACACCTATAAGACTAGAATAGAGATCTAGTCTAAATAGTGATTCGAGAGCTTCAAGAAATACTCAAGAAAAACTCACTTTTGATCTATTCTCATGACATACACGAATTTATACCCTCGATTTATTAAGAAACACTTACTCACTGCTGTTATTATTAAACTTTTGAAACCTATGTTTCCTAAATGGTATGACCCCAATGCACATTATGATTATCACTATGGGAACTCAGGTTATTCCACTAAGAACTGTACTGCTTTGAAGTGTAAAGTACATAGGTTAATCAATAAAAGGGTGTTAAACTTTGAAGCCAACCAACAAGGGACTCCAAATGTTAATGAGAACCCTTTACCAAACCACATTAGGCTATCGATAAATACTTTGATTGATGGGCAAGCAAGCTATGTGAAAAGAGGGATAGAATAGGTCAAAACTCTTATGGCTAAATTGTTTGAAGCTTTGGTTAAAGCTAATATGTTGAAGTCAATAGAACCTTAAAATTGCTCTGAAGCGATTAACTCAACCGAAAGCTATAATTATCACAAAGGTGCTTCAGGGTATTCTATCGAGAATTGTCACCAATTTCGTCAAGAGGTACAAAAGTTGATGGATATGGGTTAGATAAAATTTTACGAAGAAAAAAAAGAGTTGATGAAACCTGAAATGTCTACCATTGATTCAAATAATAAGTTTGTACGTAGACTAGTAACAATTTATTATGATGAAAAGTCAGTGCTGAGGCTAGAAAAACCCATCTCTCGACCAATAGTGATAATTAAAGTTTTTAGCCTTTTTTCATACCAAAATGACAAAATAGTACCGTGAAAGTATGATTGTGATATCATAGTCAACCCAGATACTATAAATATAATGGGTGTAAGAGGTATGACCTGAAGTGAAAGTGTTATACTCTAAAAACTTTAGAGAAAGCCAAGAAAGAGAAAGTAAAAGTGAAAGAAGAAGAAGAAAGTTAGAATAATCCTATCATAATTTCAGATAAAAAATATCAAAAGTTGGTCTCAAAGAGTAAAGCTTGTGAATTTTTAAAGTTAATAAAACATAACAAGTATAGTGTGATAGAACAGCTTAACAAGATGTCAGCTAAAATTTTACTAGTATCATTATTGCTAAGTTCAGAGTTACACCGTAATATTCTACTGAAAGTGCTCAATCAAGCATATGTGTTTCATAATGTATTTGTTGAGTATGTAGAATAGTTTGTAGGTAATATGATAATTTTAAAACTATATCTCTTTTAGTGATGAAGAGATTCCTCCTAAAGGTCAAAAAAGTACCAAGGCTCTTCACATTACTGTAAAGTGCAAAAGTCATATAATGGCTAAGGTTTTGATCGATAATGGCTCATCCATCAATGTTATACCTATGACTACTCTAGCAAAACTCGTTATTGATAGATCTTACATGAAACCTAGTCATATGATAGTCTGAGCCTTCGATGGAACCTGAAGAGAGATCCTGAAAGACATAAAAATACCATTGTAGATTGGCCCGTGTACTTTCAATGTGAAATTCCAAGTTATAGATATCTTTTTTTCGTACAGTTACTTGTTGGGTAAGCCATGGATTCATATAGCGGGTGTTGTTCCATCCTCATTACATCAAAAAGTCAAAATCATTATTGATGAAAAACTGACATATGTGGTAGAAGAAAAAAATTTACTAGTCACTCAACCGATAAATACTCCTTATGTAGAAACAACAGATGAAGTTCTGAAATGCTCATATAGATCTTTTGAGATTAGTAATACAACTTATATGGCTGAAAGATCTAAATTATATTCACCATACCTGTCTATGACTACTAAAATGATCATTAAGCAGCTCACTGAAATGGGATGGCAACCTAAAACTAGACTAGAAAAGAACCTGCAATGAATCATAGAGCCACCAGTAATATATGACAAGAAAGATAAATTTGACTTAGGATATAAGCCAACAAGAGGGGACAAAATGAAAATGGTGAATGAGAAAAAAGATAAAAGAATGGCTAATCTTGAGGGATATGAGCCAGAATCAGGGCCTATGGTCATTTCATACCTCTATGATTCATTTTGTTCAGGAGGATATATTTACCCAGATCTACCTACAGCCCTAAATACAAAATTCATGGAAGAGTTTTCAGAGCTAACCATTCAAATGATGGATGACGAAAAAAAGAAAAGTCAAGATAAAGAGCTGTTTGTGCACCCTTGTCCTTCAAATTTTGAGCTAAATAAATAGAGAGTCATAGAGCTGCCTATTGTCTTTAAAACTTTTAAAAAGTAATGTATTGTAGAACTTTAAATCCCTAAGTGTTTTTTATAAGCATTAGGTGATCTTTTATGGTGTCTTTATGTTTGTCATTTTAATAAAAGACTTAGAAGATGCATTTGCATTTCTTTTATTTGTTTTCACTTTCACTCATTCATATCATTTCCCTTTTCATTATGTTTTAATCATTTTCTTGCCATTTCATTTTTGTGTACTAACATTCTCTTCATCTTACCCTTTGCAGGGTCCCAAATAATAATACGAAGATAATCATGATAATAAAATTAATAGAACATGAAGATAAGCCAATTGAATCACTCCAAGAAATTATCGAATTAATGAATTTGGGAGATAGTAAAAATAAAAAAAAGGTCAAAGTTGATACATCATTTTTACTAGTTGAAAGGTAGAAGGTAGAAGAGCTACTCTAAGAATATGTTGATGTGTTTGCATGATCTTACTAGGATATGTCAAGATTCAGCATTGATATTGTAAAGCATAAGTTACCTTTAAAATCAAAATGTAAGTCGATACAAAAAAAAGCTAAGGCACATGAAGTCAGAGATGTTGCTAAAAATTAAAAAAAAATGAAAAAATAATTTGATGAAGGATTTTTAAAGGTGATAAAATATCTTGAATGGGTAGCCAATATAGTGTTAGTTCTCAAGAAAGATGAAAAAGTGAGAATGTGTGTCGATTATCGAGACCTGAATAGGGCAAGTCCCAAAGATAACTTTCTTCTTTCTTATATCGATACTCTAGTGGATAACACTGCAAGGCACTCCATATTTTCCTTTATGGATGGCTTTTCAGGCTATAATCTAATCAAGATGGCTTAGGATGATATGAAAAAAATCATATTTGTGACTATGTGAGGGACATTCTGTTACAAACTCATGCTTTTTGGGTTGAAAAATGCTAATGCCACTTATCAAAGAGTAATGGTGACTCTCTTTCATTATATGATGCATAAAGAAATAGAAGTATATATAGATGATATGATCGTAAAATCTCGTGAAAGAGAAGATCATGTAGTTAATCTCAAAAAGTTGTTTGACAGGTTGAGAAGATTTTAGCTGAAGTTGAATCATACTAAATGTATATTTGGTGTTAAATCAGGAAAACTATTGGGCTTTATGGTTAGTGAAAGAGGAATCGAAGTGGAATCGGATAAGATACAAGTCATTCAAAACTTATCTCCTCTTCATACCCCAAAAAAATATGAGGTTTCCTAAGGAGATTGAACTATATTGCTTGCTTCATCTCTCAACTCACCTACAAGTGCGATCTTATTTTCAAGCTTCTTAGAAAACATGATCCAAGAGAATGGAATGATGAATGTCAAGAAACTTTTGATAAGATCAAAGAATACTTGTCAAATTCACTTGTGTTGGTATCACTAATCCTTGAAAAACCTTTGATTTTGTACTTAATAGTGCATGAAAATTCAATGGGATGTGTGCTAGGGCAAAGAGATGAAACTAACAGGAAAGAACAACCAATTTACTATTTGAACAAGAAATTTATTGATTATAAGTCCAAGTATTCACCATTAGAGAAGATGTATTGTGCATTGACCTAGACAACTCAAAGGTTTAAACAATACATGCTTTATCACACTACTTGGCTCATAGCAAAGCTAGATCCTATTAAGTATATCTTCGAGAAGCTCTCATTAATAGAAAAAATAGCACGGTGGCAAGTTATGCTTTCAAAATATGATATTTTTTATATGACTTAAAAGGCTATTAAAAAAAGTATAATAGTAGAGTTTCTTATCGATCGTGCAACCGAAGATTATGAGCCAATGAAACTGGATTTCCCTAATGAAGATGTGATGGCCATTGAAAAAAATAAACTTATTGAAGAGTCTTGAAGAATGTATTTTGATGGAGCTACTAATGCTTTGGGTCATGGTATTAAGGTAATTTTGATATCTCCTGATGGGCACTATTACCCCATCACAGCCAAGTTAAATTTCAATTGCACAAATAATATAACCAAATATAATGCCTGTGTTATGGGTTTACAAGCAACAATTGAAAAGAAAATCAAAGTGTTAGATGTATTTGGAGATTCAACTTTAATCATTTATCAGTTACGAGGTGAATGGGAGATAAAAGATTTTAAGTTGATCCAGTACCATAAATACATCTCTAAGTTGGTCAAGCAATTTAAAAAAATTCAGTTTGAGCATTTGCCCATAGAAGAAAACCAAATTACTGATGCACTGGCTACTCTAGCTGCAATGAGCAAAAGAGATGCAAATACTGAGATCCAACCAATCAAGCTGGATGTGAATGATGTACCAAAACATTGCTCAAGTGTCAAAGAAAAAGTTGATAGAAGGCCATGGTATCATGATATTATGTAATATATTAAAAGTCAACAATATCCAAAACATACGACAAAAAATGATAAAAAAAACTATCAGAAGTTTAGCTATGAGTTTTTTCCTAGATGAAGATATCCTCTACAAAAAGGGTTGAGATCAAGTACTCTCAAGATGTGTGAATGCAGCTGAAGCAAAAAGGATTATTGAAGAAGTACATGATGAAGTCTATGGGGCACCTATAAACGGTCATATGATGGCTAGGTAAATTATGAGGGTCGGTTACTATTGGTTGACAATGGAGAATGACTTATTAGTTATGCTAAAAGATGCCATAAGTATCAGATTTATGCTGATAAGATTCACATTCTTCAACAGCATTACACATTTTAGCACCTTCATGGCCATTCTTTATGTGAGGCATGGATATCATTAGTCCCATCACTCCAAAAGCTTCAAATAGGCATAGATTCATATTTGTGATGATTGATTACTTCACGAAGTGGGTAAAAGTTGCATCATATGCTAGTGTGACCCAATCTATGGTATGTAAGTTCATAAAAAAAAAGATAATATGTAGATATGGGCTTTCAAAAACTATTATTTTTTATAATGCCAAAAACTTGAACAACAAAATGATTAATGAAGTCTGCACTCAATTCAAGATCCATCATCGTAATTCAACACCATATCGTCCAAAGATGAATGGGGTAGTGGAGGCTACAAATAAGAATATCAAAATAATCTTGAAAAAAATGACTGATACTTATAAAGATTGGCATAATAAGTTACCTTTTGCTTTGCATACTTATAGAATATCAGTCTGAACATCTACTGGGGCCATTCCATTCTCTTTGGTATATGTAATGGAAGTTGTGCTACCAGTCGAAGTGAAAATTCCCTCACTAAGAGTCCTGATGGAGGTAGAGTTAGAGGAAGCAGAATGGGTTCGAAATCGTTACGAACAATTAAACCTTATTAAAGAGAAAAGACTTACAACACTTTGTCATCATCAATTATATCAAAAGAGGATGATGAGAGCACATGACAAGAAAATCCATCCCCGTTGCTTTAGGGAAGGACACTTAGTGCTGAAAAGGATCCTTTCAAATCAACATGACAATCGAAGAAAATAGACACCAAATTGGAAGGGTCTGTATGTGGTGAAAAAGATCTTTTTCGGTGGGGTATTGATTTTGGTATAAATGGATGGAAGTGATTTACCTACTTCTATAAATTCAGATGCTGTGAAAAAATATTTTACTTGAAAAAAAAAGAAAAAAAATCAAAAAAAATGAAAAATAATGACTCATCTAAGCTGAAAACCTGAAAAGATAGCTTGGATATACTTACAACATAAGGGGCAAGTGTAGTTTGATGAACTCTGAAGTATCAAAGAAGTCATTTGATTTAGTTTTAAAAAAAATGTGAGAATATTTTGTTCATGATTATCTTATGATCATTATTCGGCACCTTTGTTTCGACTCAAACACTTTGTCATTTAATGAAATATACTATCTTTCCTTTGGAAATAATGCTTATCCATTCCTTTATTCTCATTTAATATTTTTGTTCACTGTACAAATATGAGAAATGTGTTATTGCATTTTGTTAGTCTTGAACTTAAAATGATGAAAAGGAAAAAAAACATGAAAGATTTTAGCATTACTTTTTTAAAATTGATAAAAACAAATGAAAAAGAATGAGAAATGCATGATAAGACATCAATGTTGCAGACTTTTGAAAAGAAAAGTATCGTTAGGGAAGAATACAATGGTTAGATGTTAAGAATAGATTGGTCATATGGCAATTGTTAAGAATTTTGATAAAAGAAGCAAAAAGTAAGAGATTTCGAGAACCTTTTTACTATAATGAATAATTTTGATTGCATTACATGCATTTAAAGCACTCAGTACAAGCATCTATGAGCAGTTATAATAAGGACAGAAACTTTTTATTTCCTAATAAAAACAAGATTTTGATATTCGGATAAAGATAATAATCAAACAAAAGATTTCAAAAAAGAGAAATTTACTTGTTCAAATATGAGAATTCAGTTTTGAGAACAGATGAATTTTAAAGTTGTTAAGCCTCTGCTGATAAGAGCTTTTTCCAATATAAAAATTTTAAAGTTGTTGAGCCTCTTCTAAGAAGAGCTTTTTCAATATGAATTTTTAAAGTTATTGAGCCTCCGTTTAGAAGAGCTTTTTCAAAATGAGATTTTTTAAAATTATTGAGCCTCTACTGAGATGAGCTTTTTCCAATATGAAAGTTTTAAAATTGTTGAGCCTTTGTTGAAAGAAACTTTTTCAAGATGAATTTTTAAAGTTGTTGAGCCTCTGCTTAGAGAAGCTTTCCAGGATGATAAATTTTTAAAGTTATTGAGCCTCTGCTTAGAGGAGCTTTTTCAAGATGAAATTGTAAAGTTGTTGAACCTTTACTGAAGGAGCTTTTTCAAGAGGAATTTTTAAAGTTGTTGAACCTCTGTTTAGATAAGCTTTTTCAAGATGATGAATTTTAAAGTTATTGAGCCTCTACTTAGAAGAGATTTGTTAAATTTTTAAAAGTTGTTGTGCATTTACTTAAAAGAGCTTTTCCAGGATGATGAATTTTAAAGTTGTTGAGCCTCTACTTAGAGAAGCCTTTTTAAATTTTTAAAAGTCATTAAGCCTCTACTTAGATGAGCCTCTTTAAGCTTTCAAAAATTGTTGAGACTCTGCTCAGAAAAGCTTTTTAAATTTTCAAAAATGTTGTTGAACTTCTGGAGCCCTAAAAAAAAAAGATTTTATGCTCAATGTTTCTTCTTTTCGAACAAAATGGTTGTTTGTTTGTCTTTGCCTTATTCCTGATTCTCAAAAATAGCCAAAGAGGGATAGCTGTAAACATAATTTTGTATTTATTTTTTTTTTCTCTTTTTCTTTCTTTCTTTCTTATTCTTTTTCTTTTCTTTTTTGATTTGGCTTAACAAAAATATGAGTGCATTAAATGCACTCTCCCCAAAGTCTAAAATCACAACCACCGCCACCACTGGCAGTCGCCTGACACTTTACCTAACTTGGCACGTGAATCTTAACCACCAAAAGTCTACCATGTCGGTTGAAAATATGAGATTTGAATCTCAAAAAATTTACGATTTGAATCCCAGAAAGCTCTATAAATAGAGCTTGATTCTGGCACCAAAGAGAATAGGGGAAGGCCATCGATAAAAACAAAAACCCATGAAGGCTTGCAAAAAAAAAAAAACATTGCCAGATTAAAAAAAAAAAAACCTTTCTACGTGAAAAAAAAGGGGAATCAAAACATAAACAAAACTTAGCCTCTGGAAACGAAGACCACAGCGCTAAAAAAAAAAAAACCAACACAAACAACAACAAAAAATCTACCGAACCTTCCAAGCCAAATTATGTTTAGACTCTATTTTCACAAAACTAGGCTCAGATCTAAACTCTAGAGATTATGGGGAGCATTTCAGTGTTTTTGAAAAATTTTTCAATCACCGACGATGGCGACCGGAGCTCACCGGCAGTGAGGACACTGCGATCGTAAAGGCAGACGGTTATCGGCCCTAAATCGATCTGAAAAAGAAAAAGAGGAGATGAGTTTTTTTTTTTTTTTGGAAAGGGGGAGAAATAAATTTTTTTTTTTTACTTTTATATAAAAGGCTAAACCCAAAACAACGTCATTTCATTTAAATGCCCAAAACGACGTCGTTTTAGTCCTTGATGATCAACGCGTTCACCCGTGACCCGACCCGAGGTCCACCCACCCCACCCGACAACATGTCCATCCTTCAGCCTCTGATCGGTCTAGCTGAACCGACCTAGACCAAACCGAACCATCCCCGAACTGCTAGCGCCAGACCATACCGTCAGACCAAATCAAGCGTTGACCGAACTGTTGACCGATTCGATTCAGAAATAAATTTTTTTTTTGAATTTTTAAAGATTTTTTATATGTTATTTTTGTTATTTTAATTATTATTCTTAATATTTATGCATGTTAAAATGTTTAAATTTATCAGAATAAATTTTTATTATTTTATAATAATAATTAATAAAAATAAATAATAAAATATAATAAAATCTTTTTATAATTTTGAATAAACCTTATAAAATAATTGGTAAAAAAATTATAATTAAATAAAAATAATACAAAATTAATAAAAAATAAGAAAAAAAATTCTATCCAACGATGAGATTCAAAGATACTCCAAGTAGTGATGCCTAAGAAATATTATGTGAGAAGATTTTTTTAAATACTACCAGTGTATTAGAGTATTTATAAAAAATTTTAAATACAATAAAAATTTTCCTTTTTGTTAAGAAATAATAAATTTATTTATTTATTAAAAATAAGTAATATAAATAAGAAAAAGGAAATTTTGTCCAATGATGAGATTCTAAAAGTATTTCGAGTAGTGATACTTTACGAAATCCCTAGGAGAAAAGATTTTTTTAAAAATATTACCAGTGTCTTGGAATATTTATAGAAAAACTTCAATATAATAAAAATTCTTTTTTTCATCAAAAATTTAAATTAAAAACAAAAAAATTAACAAAAAAAAATCAATACAATTTCTAAAAAAAAAAGAATAAGGTACACGGATCAACATATCATCACAGTGCATGCATGCATGACATAGTTTTTTTTACGAAAAGTAAATTTGAGTCTCCGATGATAAGATTCTACGGTATTCCAAGAAGTGATGCCTAATAAATCTCTATGTGAGAAAAATTATTCTAATGTTATCAACATACTGGAACATTTTAAGAATTATTTAAATAAAAAGGTTCAAATTTATTTTTTTCAAATAAAATTTGAACAATAAAATACAATAATAAAATCAATTTCCAATAAATGAAAAATCAAGAAAATTATCTTTCAAACACAAAAAATAAGACTGTTTCGCAAACCATAAAATTATCTTTTTAATAAATTTTAATTAATTTTAAAACTTTATTAAAAGGATGAATTTTAATAGGTGGTCAATCACACCTAGCAAAAAAGGATTGATGGTGACTCCGTTATTTTTTATTTATTTTTCAAATTCGTCGGGTAAACACAAAATTGTAATGACATATAGTTAATTTAGATTATAAATATAAATTATCATAATATTTGACGTTAACATTAAATCTTATTTGATTGCATAATAAAATTTGATTATAAATAAAAATATCATAATAGTCAAATTTTATCATAAATATAAAGTTGAAACAAGATAAAATTTATCATAAAAAATGGTATAACAAAACAAACAACTAATTTTCTAGCAAATAACAAAAAAATTTAATTAGAAGAATAAATATTATATTCACAATAAAATTTAATAAAACAATTACCAAAACCAAATAGATACATTTTTAATAGCTTTCTCAGGATTCTCAAAATGGATAGATAAGCACATCGTAAAAAAGTTATGAAGTTTAAAAAATAAAAAATAAAAAATAAAAAATCATTTAAACTTAGGATTAGAGATTTAAGCATAATTAACAATAAGTGAGAGAAAATTATTTTATTTTCCAATAAATTAAAGTATACAAATTCTACTCATAATACTCTAAATGGGTATATTAATTGTACTTATAAGTTAAAGTCATTATATATTTCAATATAATAATAAAAAAGAAAATAAACAAATAAAATTTGTCAATATTTACTTTAATAAGAAAATTATCAATTAAAAAAATTGCTTTAATAAAAACTTTGGAGTATACCATGTTTCATGCTAGTCAAACATGTTTTGGATTCGATCTCAGGCACAAACCTTTTTGTTTTTTTTCAATCCAGTATATAAATTCCTTTTTACTTTATCTTTTCCTTTAAGTTCTCTTTTTAAAAATTCACCATCTCTTTCTAAATCCCCAAAAACTTTATTTTTTATGCTTAACCCTCATCGTTATCATCGATTATCAATGTTAAAAATCCCTAAAAAAATAATAAAATTTTCTTTTACCTCATCTTTGCTTCTATAGGATTAGATTTTTACAAAAACTTTTAGAAACTATTGCATTTGGCCTCAAACCTGAACTGAAAACTTTATATTTAGGGCCTTCATTGTTGGCTGCCAAACTTTCGCTATCCTTTTCCTAGGTTTCTACCAATCGGATTCCTCAAAATCCACCAAAAAAAATCCTAAAACAAAATCTTATGAGAGATAAAATCTCTTTTCTCCCTTTTATATAATTTGCTTGATATGTGACACTACCAAAATTACTTTTAGTACAGACATAATTATTTATTGATAATATATAATAGCATAAATCGTACAAATAGTAAAGAAAATATTGTCTGCTTGGATATTGTTATATTAAAAGCAACAAATACCAAAATGTATCACCTTATCTTGTACTTGGAAAATTCAAATCAAATATGCAAAACATAATATAAACTTTGCAAAACTATAAACCTATATAAAATTAAACCTAATGAATAAATGAAACAAGATGCAAGTAACTACGACTAGATAAAAATGGAACTAAAAGAATGATATAAGATTGAACTAAAATCAATAGCTTCTAACTTAACAAAATCGAAACCTAATTAACCCTAATAATACTAAACTGAAAGCAATTAAACACCAAATTAAACTAATAGCAACTAATTTAACTAGAACACGCAAAACCTAATCAAATTAACAATAAAACAAAAGCAATATAACCTAACTAAGCATAAACAGAATATGAATTTAACTCAATAAAGTCAATTACATGCAAACCAATGAAATTTAAACTTACCAACCTAAACGGAATTGAAATAGCAAGTAATTAAACTTTAACTAACCCTAATTAACCTTTAAAGCATGAAATAAACTATTTTTAACCTAGGAACATGTCATAGTATCTAAACAATTCAAAACAAAATCAAAATCAAACTAATAAGAAAGAACCAATTGCTATGATTACTTAAATTAACCTTAAACAAATGCAATAGCTATAACTAAATGTAATTAGAGATTAAGGATGCAAGAATTTAACTTGAAATCAAATGAAAAATTAATAACAGAAACCATTTTAAAATTAAATCATGCAAACCGAAACTTTCATGCAATATATCATGCAAATCAACTAAATTAAACCCTAATCATGCAAATTATGCAAGCAAGAATGAATATGATCCAAACCTAACCCTAAGAACAATAACCGAAAACTTTTATATTAATTAAATATGAAATTAAAAGAATAAAATGAAACCAGAATCTAAATCGAGACAATTAAGCAAAGATGACACAAGATCACAAATAACCTAAACAAGAATACTCAAGAATTAACTAAATCGAATTGCAAAAGTAAAAAAATTAAACCAATTGTATTAAAATTGTTGGAAATTGAATTGAAAGAACTTTAAAACAGAACTTAATTAAGTCGAGAACTTGAAAAAAGTTTGCATAAACCGAAATTGAAACAAAATAAAAAATTAAGAACAAAGAAAGCTTAAAGAAAACTAGAACAATAAAGCTATGGATTGGTTTGTCACCCTAACCACTTACACCCTTTTTTCCTAAAACTTAAACAATATATTTATAGACAAAGGAAGCCTTAAAAGTATTTGGCCAATGTGGACTCCAATTCGCAGCTTATTTGTATTGGCTAAAATAGACTTCTTGAATCCAATAATGCTTCTTAAAGTTGAATGAAAGTAAAACTTTTCAAAAGAACTCTTATAGACCAATTATTGTCTTCTAGATCATAAACATCTTCCTTCCTTAACATGTATCAACTTGTAGAATAAAAGAAAAGAAGCAAAAATTGAACCTTGCAAAACCAAAATGTAAGTTCGACTTAGGTATATGATAACCTTCTAGAAGTGTATGAAATTGCACAATCTTGAATCTTTCTTGATTCCCACGACTTTGCCTTCTTTCTTGGAGAAAATTAAGAGTTTTTCTTCAAGCAAAATTCTTGCTTGGCCTCATTATCAATGCTCATTTTATAACTCATGCAATTTCTACTCCAAATAGATATAGGAATATAATCCTACTAAGAATAGGAAATGCAAATCCAAATAAGAAAAATCAAATACTGTTTAGTCTTTTCCCATGTAAATAGAATTACCACCATATCATGTCACATTGCACACTACATAAGCTATCATGGACTTGTATTCACTGAAAATTATAATTCTACCCTTTTTTATAGCTGAAATTTCCTAACTTGATCCTTACATGAATTTTATCCATTTTTCATTAAGATTGAGCAATTTCAACTCTCTAGATTTGACAAAACCAATCTTGAACATCTTTCCATTTTAAGATTTTCAAGAATTTCAAGAAATTCAAGAATCACCAAGAACATTCCAATATTCATTCTAATGCATCAAGAATCATCCAAAATTGATCAAGAATTATCAAGATTCTTCAAAATTCAACAAGATTTATTCTTTCATCCATGAATTCCTGCAAAAAAGAAAATTGAACCAATTAAGAGTAAAAAGAACCTTATTTAGCCAAGAACTAAGCAAAAATCAATCATTTAAGTACTAAAAACTAGTCTAAATTACTTTATTTTATAAAGTTACTGAACTTCGAAACTTGAACTTTTGCTTGTCCTCAAGCAAAATAAAACTAACCTAGAATAGAAAATAACATGCTAGAAATCATAATAAATATTTCCAATAATCAAATTTTCATAAATCCTTAAAAATTGCATAATAGTATAACTTAGAGAAAATCATTAGCATAGATCAAACATGAAATTCATTCAAGAATAAGCTTACATTCCAATTGTAAATTTTCGTGTGTGTGCATAATGTATCACATATCAATGCAATATTTTCAATTAAAGTTATACAAACATGAAATTAAACAAATCACCTCAAAATATGTATAAATTTCCTACGTTTGCTTTTCACATACTCTCTTTACTAATATAGCAACAACTTAACTAAAGATCAATAGGTCTTTAATAAGTTTGTACTATCAGGTTAGGATTAAGGTATGATAAAGGAAAATTTAGGCTCATAAACCCTAAACATACATTACTTAAGATCTATACTTTTAATGAGAGAGCTTTTAAGAAAATTGTAACGCCCTTAAAACTTAAATTCTTCTTTCTTTTTCTTTCTTTTCAAATCAAACAACAACTTCTTATTGATTTGCATATATACTTGTTGTTTTCAAGCTTTTTTTTCTTTTTTGCATTTTTTTAAAGCTATTTTCAGTTTTTTTTATTTTTTTGCTTTCAAAACAGAATTTTGCACAATACTTTTCTTTTCAACCTCAACTTCACTATTCCTTTCCAATGTAACATAACTCTCATATTGATTTTTAATTTATCTATATGAACATAAGTTAAGGTAGAAAGATAAAGATAGTAAATTAAAGGTGGCTAATTTATGTAGGTGAAAACAAATAAAGGATATATATATATATATATAGATATATATATTAGGCTCAAAAGGGGTGAGTAGGGATAAATATAAATAAAGTTAGTTTGAAAGGTTCAAACAATCCAAAAATGACATAAATTATTTCTCTAATTAAGTGTGGTCTATGATTTCACCTCAAAAGATGCTTAAACAAATTCTAAAATCATAACATAAGTTTAAAGATCAATGCAATCCCATATCTACATATACTTTAACTAAACATGCTCACATCTCAATGATCTGGACCAAGCGCTCAAAAATATGAAAATATCATAATTAAAAAGAAACAAATTTTAAAAATCATCTCATACTTTCACTACATGCATTCTTTTCAAATAAGCTATAATCAAAGTTAATTAAAGTTACTATCATTGAATTATGAGAAAATAACTAAATGAAGTAATATAATGACTCTAAACATGATACATTAAACTCAAAATAGAAAATTATGAAAAGATTTGAAAATTTTTGCACAAAATTTTCTTTTCCCCTAACTTAAATAACACATTGTCCTCAATATGTGAAAATAGAGTATAAAAGGAAAAGAGATACTCCCCTAGGTCTTAAAAATCAAATATAAAATTTGTAAAAATTTCCATTGCCACACTTGTTTTCTTTTCTTGTTCATAATTCTTATAAAAACAAAACAAAACAAACAAAACCAAAGCATTACTTATTCCTACAAAAAATAAAATAAACAACTAAATCTAAATATACAAAATTAAAAATCAAACTTTTGTTGCCTTCCAAGTAATGCTAGTTAAAGTCAAGCTTGACTAACTCCTTCAAGAACTCTTCAATGACATTAACGTAAACCCCCTCTCTTTTATGGACTTGCACATTTTTCTTGCTAGAATCCTATAGGTTGGCCTTCGTTTTAGCCTTAAGGCTTCCTTCTTAACCACATTTTCATTCTTTTTTACACCATCTTAAGCCACATCAGGGTTGTAAAATCTAAAAATAATTTCCCTATTTTGAAACTTCAAAGTTACCTCCCCTTTATCAATATCTATTATAGCTCTAGATGTGGCCAATAATGGCCTCCCTAAAATGATAAGGATATCTTCATATTTAGTTGTATCCATCACAACAAAATGTGTTAGGAATATATACTTATGCATTTTCAGAAGCGCATTTTCTACCATTCTCAAGGGATATTTAGTAGAATTGTCAGCAAATTTCAAACAAGTGGTTATTGGCTTCAACTTCCCAATCCTTGGATCATGAAACTTTATCAAAGAAAAAAATTACCAATAGAACAATGAATAGAAAAACTCCCTGAATCATGAAGCTTTTTTGGCAAATTCCTTTAAAGCATAATGCTACACTTATCAGTTAGTGTAACATCCTTCAATTCAACTAGTAAAACATCCAAAGTGGGCTTTTTGACATGTTGTGCAAGAGTGAATTTTAGCCTTTTTTTTGTAGACATCCTTAGAGTAAGCTTTACTTGATCTTTATTGTCATTTACCTTGCTTTCAATGACTCATTTTTCTCTATCATTAACAACCTCAGCAATTGGTTTAGCCTCCATCTCTATGTCTTTTTTATTAAGCTCATCCTCACTAGGATTTTTCTCAATTTTTTCTAACATAGGCTATTTAACAAAATGAATTTCCCTTATAACCTTATTTGGCTCTTCTTATTGGGTGAATATACTATTAACTTGCTCTTTACCTTCCCTTTTTGGATTTTACTTGGTGGTACTAGGTAGGGTCCCTTAGGGGTGACAATTAAGAGTATTAGCTAGTTAACCCACTTGTGTCTCAAGGTTCATAATAGAAGTTGTTTGGTTTTAAAGAATTTTATGAACATCTCCTCCATAAAATGTTTCTTTTCTTAAGGTTAGAGAGGTGGATGGTATTGTTGATGGAAGCAAGTGAGTTTAAAAGTTTAGAATAATAATTAGAAGCTTACCCCTGGTTATTTCCTTACAAAAAATTAGCATGATTCTTCCAACCTTAATTATAGGTATTAGAGTAAGAATTAAATTATTGCTTGGGTTATTAAATTATTGCTTGGGTTAAGCAACATACTAAATAGGCTCTACTCTAATTAGACACCTATATAGAATATGATTCCCTCACAATTATCACATGATATAAATGGGCTTTGGATGGCGTTAACAAGGCTAAGGGAAGGGTTGGTTCATAAATTTTTAGTTTTTTTAGCTAAGGTAAACATTTGGAAAGTAAAAGCAGTAAGTGCATTAAGTTCATAAACCTTAGCTGATCTCTTAGGTATTAACCTTTTAGTGGCCCATTTATAATTATTCATAGACATCTTCTCTATTAGATCATAAGACTTATCCATTAAAGCACCTCTAGCAACAGCATCAATTGTGGTTCTAGCTTGCCCCACCAGCCCAATATAAAAAAATTTTGCACTTGTAACCACTATCTTAACGGTTTTGAGATCGTTAGACACAAAGATTTTTAAAATGGAGAAAAATGAAAAAAGTCACCACTATTTTTTTTGTGTGATTGACCATCAATCTTTTTAATAAAACTATAAAAATAGGTTTAAAGTTTATCAAAAAGATAATTTATGATCTATGAAACATAAGATTGGGTTCAGGAGTTGGTTATGTGTGAGAAAAGATTAGCACCCTTACAATGCTCATAACTTAGTACGAATTAATCATGCGTTATTTTCAATGTTGGATAAAATGGTTTTGATTCAAAAATTGATAATAATTTCCTTCATTTAAAAAAAAATTTATTAAAATTTTTATTTAGAAATATCAAAGAAATCTTTAAGTTAAAGAATTACTTTAAAATTCTTCAACATCTAGGTAGAATTTAAAAGAACTCATTTTGCTTAAGATTTATCACAAAACTTTTTAGAATGAAAATAACACTCCTTTTAGAAGTTAATTGTTGGTGACTCTCCAATATCTAGGCAAAGTAGCAAGAATTATTTTCTTTGAAATATTATTTTTGTTTTATTTTATAATTCCATATTTTTAAACTACACTTTTCTTTTAAAACATTTTTATATGAAAAAAATAATTATGGTATAATTAGCTAGCAAACAATGATTAAAGATGGTAACATGTGAAACAAGTACAAAAAATAATGAATAAATGCATCTATGTCAATAGATCTTAGGCAAAGTGATGAAATGCAATTTGACATCGAGTCCTTAAATATAATGAGAGTACCCAAACTCTCCAGCTTCTAGGCAAAATTTAGGTGTGACTATTTATATTTAAGATTTTATTTTTTATTGATTTTTTTGTTTTGTTTAATCTTATTATTATTGTGGATCAAAGACTTGTACAAAAAATTTGGTGAAATAAAAACTTTTAAATACCCTATCTTTTAGGCGATATTCAAGAATAAATAATTTCATGTGAGATTTTCACATGTATTCCTTAGAATTTTGGAAAGGTTTTGCCTAAAGCTTTAGTCTAGGTTTTAAGGTTTGAATGATTTTTAGGTGATGATTTGGGGTTGCGTATTAAATTTAGGGTCTATGTTAGATTTATGGTTTTGATGGGCTTTTAGAATTTAAGGTCTCGTTTGAAGGTTTCGATATTTTAGGGTTAGGTTTTTAGGATTTCTGTTTTGAGATGTTAGGGTTTCAAGGGTTATAGTTTTAAGGTTTTGAGTTTTAGGGTTTTTAGTATTTAAGTTTTAAGGTTTTAAGTATTTAGAGTTTAGGATATCATAACATATAAATTTGTGAACATACTGCAAGACATGATTTTTAGGAGTTGCCACCAATCTTTTTTATTTAGATGTAATTGACCACCTGATCAGAATCTATCTCATTTAAAGAAGAGTTTCAAGATTGACTTAGGTATTATTAAATAGTAGACTCTGATCCATGAAATTAGATTTTAGGTTTGAGAGTATAATTATGCGTAAGAAAGGTTATAGCACCCTTACAACACTAATCAAAAGATGGTACTAGTTTGATTTCAAATTATCAAAGCCTTAAAATATTTGTGCTTTACCAAAATATTTAATATTGAGAATTAATCTTAAAATTACCCAAATAGTTTGGTAGCAATTTAAGATAATTCTCTCATCTTATGAGTATTTATGAAGACTAGTGTCTCAATTTGAAAAGGCTCCGTCGTCAGATTTATTGATATATTTTATTCAAAAAAATTAGTAAAGTCCTCCAATAGTTTGGTAAATTTTATTTTAAGGGAGATTTTTCAATAGTTTGGTGAGATTTTATTTAAAAATACTTATAAAAATTTTATTCTTTTAAGAAAGTTATTAAATCTCTCAATAGTTTGGTGAAACTTAATTTATGAAGCAATCCTCTAATAGTTTGGTAGGATAAAAAATTATTTTTTTATTTTTTTTGAAATTTATTTATGAAATTTTTCAATAGTTTGGTGGATTCCATAAAATTTAAATCTATGAAATTTTTTCAATAGTTTGGTAAGATTCATGAATTTATTTAAAAAATTATTATTATTATTATTTTGTTTTCTAAAAAAATAATAAATAATAAGTTACTCCATAAAAATAAATAAATAGTAAAAATCAGTAAAATAAAATAATAAAAAATAAATAAAAAATTAAAATTAAAATGGAAAAAGAAAAACATGATATCGGGTCAGGTCGAACCACAGGTGGTGCACGGATCCTATTCGGGTTACACGCGAATCTATGCTCTTCAAAACGATGTCATTTTGGACCCCTATAAAAGCCAACTTCCTTTATTTTTTCATCAGAAGCTCTCTATTTTCTCTCTCTCTAGTTGAAATACTTTGACTTCTCTCTAGAATCTTACCAAAGAACACACCGAAAACTAGGTTTAGTCATAGGTTTTTGAAAAATTGGCTAAAAATTTCAACTTCTGCTAAAAAATTCAATCAAAAAATTCAAAAATTCATCCCCAATCTAGATTTTTCTTAAATTCTTTAAAAAATTTTCAGAAATTTAACCTTGATCCCATAAATCCAAAACCTCAATCCTAACACTCTAGAACAAAACCCAAAAATCCAAACCCCTTTCAACCACCAAAATCTTGAATCCAAAAACTCCCAAAACCAAAATCTCAAAAACCCAACACTCAGAAAATTTTTTCAAGATTTTAAACACAAAGCCTTTTCTCACCAAAATCAACCTTCTTGTTCCTCTGGTCTTTTTTTCAATTTATAGGCATATTTAAGAGAGTTTTTAGGGATCATACAGAACCAAGCCAAGCTTGAATGAACCAACCCAAGCTTGAATGAACCAACCCAAGCTTGAATCCTGGGATTGGATGCTATTCAAACTTGATTTTAAGTATAAGTTTTTGCTGATTTTTCTGGATTGAACAAAAATCCTTTTATTTGGTTTTGATTGACTCTTTGACCGGATAAATTGAATTCTTTTGATTTGATCAATTTCAAATTTTAGTTTCCTAATTTTGTGATCGTAGATTGAAAGAAAGAAATGAAAGAAAAATGATAAAATAACAATATAATATAATATATAGTATAATATAATAATATAATACTAGTAACAATAATAATAACAATAATACTAATACTAATAACAAAAATAATAATAGTAATAAAAAAATCAACGTAATTAACCCTGGATACAGATAAGTATTTACATGTGTCCCTCTTTGCACATCTTTGTAAGACAGGGATTATGTAAAAACCTAGACATCCATTCTATTTCGGTCCAAAAACAAGAGTTAAATCAGTAAACAAAAATGATCGAAACTAAACAACAAGTCAAAAAAATGATCTAAACTAAACCGATATCGAAAGTCAATGATTGAACAGTAAGTCTAAAAAATTGACTTGGACTGAGTTGAGGTCGAATGATTGAGATTAAACCGCAAGTTTGGAAAATGATCTGGATTGAATTGAGATCAAGCAATCAGGATTGAATCATAAGTCTAAAAAATAATTTGAACTAAGCCAAGATCGAACGACTGGGATTGAACCACAAGTTTGGAGAACGATTTAGACTAAGCCAAGATTAAGCAATTGGGATTAAACCACAAGTCTAGAAAATGATCTGGATTGAGCCAAGATTAAGTGACTAGGATTGAACCATAAGTCTGGAAAATAATTTGGACTGAGTCAAGATCGAACGATCGAGATTGAACCACAAGTTTAAAAAATGATTTGAACCGAGCCAAGATCGAAAATGAGTGATAATGTAACAATGTAAATGCATGTCCTATCTAGGGTACGAATGTAGATGCAATGTAAACACAATGTATGTGGGACAGATGTTACTAAATCAATGTCATGAAATCCTAACCGAGGTAACAACGTTTTCAATATTTCACCATTCTTTTATAGCTTTTCGGTATTAACAATCTCAGAACAAATTCTATCAACTGATTAATGTCATTCTCCTCATCTGGTCACAACTTACAGGTCATGTCAATCTATCACTATATTTATCACTGGATCATTTTATTTGTTTTTTTTTTAACATTTTCTTAGGCTTCTTTTGCGAATCTTATCTTGGATTTCTTTCAAAAGAATGAAACACTATATATGAACATTGTCATTCATTTACCATCATTCAAATTAGTGGCAAACATGTTACATTTTCTTCATTCATTCAGGGGATGTACATTTGGTAAATGATAAGAAAAATAGATCTTTATTATCGAGAAGAAATATGGTCAATAACAAATCAAAGGTGAATAAAGGCAAAATATCATTGTTCAAATGGGATATCAACATCCAAAATGATTATTGTTCAGATAATTTTGAACTCTAACTTAGAATTTTCTTTCAAAAACACATTCCATCAATATCTTCAGTCTTTAAGCCAATCATCATCCTCATTTCTATGACCCTCACATTCATTTTTTTTAAAGGTTAGGTCTAAGTTTGTTTTTCTAGTTAAAATTCTCTAATAAAAAAATTTTATAAAAATATAAGATTTAAAATTTGATTTAAGAAAGTTTTTTATTTTATATGTGTTTGATTTTAATTATATCTAAGCAATTTTTTATGATTGTTTAAATTTAATTGTAAGTTTAATTTCATGCATTGTTAATTTCTTTATTATTTGAATTTCCATACTCGTTTTAATTTAAACTTTCGTAATTAAATCCATGTTTGATGTATTTTATTTTTCATGCACTTTAAAGTTATGCATAATAATAATAATAGCAATAATAATATTAATGATGGCTTTAAAGAAAGAATAAATATATACTAAATATGTAATAGTATATATAAATTCATTTTTTAAAAGAATTATAAAAATGAACTTGCTCCGAAAGTCTATCTAAATGTTGGAGATTTTTAAAAAAGTTCATAAACTTTTAAAATTTAAACCCAAATCTACTCAAAACCCTAAACTCATTTTAAATCGCAAAGGATCTGCATAAAAATCTTTTATGAAGTAATCTGTTCTCGAATGCTACATAGATGTTAGGGTATTTAGAAAATTTTATTTCATTAAGAATTTTCATATATTTTCGTAACTCAAAGTAAATTTGTTAAATTAACAAGTGTAAAATAATAAAAAATGATCGGATGAATTTTTTTAAATAAAAAAATTCGTATGTAAATTTTGCATAGATGTTGGAGAGTCCAAGTACTTTCTTTATATTTAAAAACCTAATTCTAAAATTCACACTTGGTCATTATTTTGCATATGTTTCATTTTTAAATTAATGTCTTCATTTATAATGCATATATATATATATATGTTTACTCTAGTTATGGATGTTTAATATTAATTATGTTATATTCCTTTTTCTTTTTTTTTGCATCAAAAGGTTTCTTAAAATTTTTAGTTTTGAATAAATAAAATTAAAATAACATTACATAAAATATAATTGATTGGTCTTTACCTAAATATTGAAAAGTCATCAATAATTATTATTTACAAATAATGTTATTTTATTATTTTTAAAAGGAATGTTACGATAAATTTTAAATAGAAAGACTATCTTCGGATTCTGCCTTTATGTTGAAGACTTTGAGGGTATTTCTTTAATTTAAAGATTTCTTTAATATTCCTAAATAAAATATTTTTTAAAAAACTAATTTTATTTCTTACCAACAAAGGAAATTAATTAAATTTCATATAGAAAACCATTTTTGTCCAAAATTATAAATAGCACATGATTAATTGGTATCAATTTTATGAGTATTGTGAGAGTGCTAATCTTTCCTCATACGTAATCAACTCTCGAACCTAATCTGTTTTTGTAGATCAAAATTATCTTTTTAATAAAGCTTTAAACTTGTTTTATCGTTTTATTAAAAGATAAAATTTTTTGGTTGCCAATCACATCTTAAAAAGATTGGTGGTGGTTCATCATGTTTTTCATGATTTTTTAAAATATTTTACATCTACCAATCTCTAAACCGATACATTACAACACATGTAGGACCTGGTTTACCAATAGTAGATCCGTTAACACTAATTCTCCAAACACCGAATGGCGGCACAGACCAATGACTGTTCTTCCTTGAATGTCTTTGGTGCATTACAATGGTTAGGTCTTTAAATATTGTGCATGAAATTCAAGTTTGAAATTTTCATATTAGGATATTTTTCTTTCAGTCACCAACCAAGTCTAGACCATATTAAATTCATAATTTGATCAACTGAAACTGTTTTTTCTATGAAGATTTCCTCATTTTAAGCTAGCCAAATCAACCACAGAATTGCACATAACAGTGTATCCCAAATAAGTTTCTAATTACTACTTGTAAAATATTATTCAAAAATAGAAAAAGGGATTTGATCAAACTTGGAAAAGCCAGCTAATGTTCCATTCAAGACAATATTTGTACCATATTTGACGTGTAAAAGAGTAGAGCAAACAAAGATGATTAATAGTTGTAGACACTCATTTATGTTCGAGTCCTATTAGGCCCATCGATGTTCAGATTTGATCAAGCCCATTGACTTTTGAGCCTAATTAGGCTCATTGACATTCAGGCTCGATTAAGCCCGTTAACATCTGGGCCTAATTAGGCCCATTAATGTTTAAGCCCAGTTAGGCCCGTTGACGTCTAGGCCCAATTAGGCCTATTTGTGTTTGGGTCATTAGACACTTTCATGCCCAAGTCCAATTAAATAGTTTTTTATAAATTATTATTATCATTGTTATATTATTATTATTATTATTATTATTATTATTACTTTTCTTTTTATCTTTCTTTTTTTGTGTTTTTTTTCTTTTATTATTATTATTATTATTATTATTATTATTATTATTATTATTATTATTATTTGTTTCTTTTTCTTTACTACTTTCTTTTTCTATTTCAATCCACACATGCACAATAAATAGAATTGGGATCAAAATCCTTTGGTCAAACACAGGATCAAATTACAGAAATTTTGGATCAAAAATCAAGTTGGATAGAATGCAATCCCAAGATTCAAGCCTAGGATTAATTCTGTCCATATCTTAAAATCTTTCTAAACCTACCTATAAACTGGATTAATTCTATAGAACAAGGATACACAAAAACACAAGGGGAAATTGGAAGGAAATTATTGAGAGAATTCTAGCATAAAGGTTTCTAGGATTTGGAAATTGGGATTTTTAAGTTAATTCATAGTTCTGAGGTAAATTTAGAGTTGCAGAAGGTTCGAGTAAGGTTTAGAGCTATCTAAGAATTTTTTTGATTTTTTTCAAATTTTTTTGTGGTTTTCTGGGTTTTTTGAAGAACTTTAAATTTTTCGATGAATTTTTTCGTGATCGGTTGAAGTTTTCAACGATATTCGGGCGATATTTTTAGAATTCGATGGATTTTTCAGAAACCAATAAGTTTTTCAATTTTCAATTGAATTTTTCAATGAAGTTTCCAGAAACCGATAGGATTTTTAATTTTCGGTGGGTTCTAAGGGAAGTTTTAAAGAGATGGAAGAGCATATGAAAGCTAGAGAGAGAATGGCTCAAGTGCATCCGAAGGAAAATGTTGAAACTTGACTTTTATACTGTAGCAGAATAACACCATTTTTGATAATCCAGGATTCGCATGTAGACCCAACTACACGCGTGTTGATCCCTGCCTTGACACAATCCGATCGTAGATTTTTTTTTTCATTTTATTTTTATTTTTTTATTTTATTTTATTTTATTTTTTAACTTATTTTTATTATTTTCTAGTTTTATTTTTTAAAAAATAGAGCTATTTCTGCCACTTTTATTTTCAAAAAAGAGAAAATAAAAAAGTAAAAAAAAAAAGAGAAAAGAAAAAATAATTCTAAAAAAAAGTGAAAAAAATGATAAATAAAAAAAATCCTTCCAAAAAAAAATATTTTTTCAAATAAACAAAAATAATTTTCATCCTCTAAACTATTGGAAGATTGCTTTAAAGTAAGCCCTACCAAACTATTGAGAGGTTCCACTGATACTTTTTTAAATAAAAGTTAATAAATTCAACGACGGAGCATCTTCAAAGTGGGACATTAGTCTCCAAAAATACTCATGAGATGAGAGAATTATCATAAATTATTATCAAACTATTAGGTCAATTTTAGAGTTAATTTTCAATGCTAAATTATTTGATAAAATCATAAAATGACCAAAGCTTGGATAATTCGAAATAAAAACTGGTACCATATCTTTTGGATTGACATTATGAGGGTGCTATAACTTTTCTAGCGTAACCGACTCTCGAACTTAATATTTTTTTTGCAAAAAATTGGTGACAACTTGACTTTTATACGGTGGAAGAGACTGAATTTTTCTATGTGTGTGCAATTGCTTGTGTTAATGCTTAATTTTGGAGAAGTACTGGTGTCTTAATTGCTGATGCTGCCTTTCTGCTCTGTTCTTTTCTTAGATAGGTGACGAACTGCTGCGTTTTGGGTTTTCTTCTTGCTGAATTTGATTGATGAAACTCTAGATGTGCTCGTGTGTTGGGCATTGCAGGAATTTGGTGTTTTTGGAGTATGAAGCTGCTGGATTTCGCTTCTGGGAATTGGGCTCAACAATTGCTTCTTGCTGCTTGTTCTTGTTATTGTTTCTTCTGTGATTGCTGATGAAGATTAATAGTTGTTTCTGGAAATTGGCTTTTAGGTTTTCTGAAACAGTTTTTTTGAATGCATTCGGCCCTGCTGTTGGCTATATTGCACGATTGTGCTACTCTGCATATGCTTCGCAAGACTGCTTGTTAATTTCTTGATGCTTCTTCCTACTCTGTTAAAAGCTTTGCCTGAAACTTCCTCTATGCTGAATGATCTTCTGCTGAATTCCTCTGTTCTTGTTGTGCTTGATTCTTGTCCCTCCGTTTCTCCTCTGGTTTTTCTATGTTCTTCGTTGATGGCAAGGACTGCTTTTATAAGGATCCCCATTTTAATCCCAAAAGAACTCTAGATTTAAAAGATTTCTGAATGAAATTGCTTGGCATAATCTCCTTGGGATTATCATCTCAAAAGTGATTGAAGCCAACAAGAACATTATCACCAGAAGAATTCAAATCACCTTCGGATTTTCCTCCAGACTTTTTTTAATTCAATTTTCTCTTTTTTTAATTTTTAATTTTTTTACTTTTCTTGGAATTTTTCAAAAAGGACACTAAAAATAATAATAATAATAATAATAATAATAATAATAATTAAATTTAGCCTTCAAAGCCCGATGAAGCTCATGGTAATGCAAAAATTTAAACGAAGAAATCCTGAACAAAACAGAGTGTCTACATTTCATACAATTGTGAACTGCGGAGCAGAGAGCCACAGAGCTTAACGGGTTCATTAGCTTTGTCCATGATTCCTGTTCCCAATTGAATAGATTTCGACGTAGCTGAATTCTTCAACTCTAGTTTGAACCAAACCAGTTCCCAAATTCTTTAATGGGGCTTTTTTTGTTGACAGCAAGATAATAAATTTTTTGAAATTCAATTTTCAAAATGTGTCTTTCAATCCACTTGTTATATCAGAAACGGATTCTATCTTCATTACCTAAACAAAAGAACAAACTAGAGTTTATAAAGTTAGAAAATTGACCTATGAGCCATGTATTTTGAGTATCACTCCAGAATTAGCGAGAAAGCCAAAGAACATTATCTTGAATGTTATACTTATGAGAGATCAACTTTCTCCAGAGGGAATTATCCTCACACCCAGATTCCAGGCCATTTTAGAAGAAGGGCTTGATAGATTGATACAGATTTGGGACGCCTAAACCGCCATATTTCTTTCTTCTACATATAGTTCCCCAATCAACAAATCGAAGCTTGTGTTTATCATCTGAATCTTCCCATAAAAACTGGCGTTTAATTTTCTCCAATTCAGTGATCATCCCACGCGGGGCTTTGAAAACTAACATATAGAACACTGCTAAATTGCTTAAAGCAAATTTGGTCAAAGCTAATCTTCCCCCCATACTCAATAACTTACTCTTCCAAAAATTAAGCTTGGACTTAAATTTTTCAATAATCGGCTGCCAAGTTGAACTTCTCATCGGATTGGCTCCCAAAGAAAGGCCAAGATATCTTAGGGGAAGGTTATCAACTTTACAATGAATTCTCCCAGCCCAATGAAGTAAATCTTGAAACTCAACATTGATTCCATACAACACGCTTTTGCTGAAATTGACTTTTAAACCCGAGCAGATTTGGAAATACCTAAGAGTTCTTTTGATCATTGCTAGCTGCTCAACTTCAGCTTCACAGAAGATAATAGTATCATCAGCGAACTGGAGGTGTGAAACATGAAGATTGCGCTGCCCTATCTTGACTCCTTTTATAAGATCCAAAGACACTGCCTTACTGAGCAACATGTTCAGACCTTCTGCGGCAATGATGAATAAGAACGGAGAGACGGGATCCCCCTGACGAAGACCCCTCTGTAGCATGATCAGGTTGGTAGGAGAACCATTAACCAGAACAGACACTGAAGCTGTCGATATACAGCCCTATATCCACTCCAACCATTTCTTTCCAAAGCCCATGAATTTCATAATCATAGAAGATATTCCCAATCAATAGAGTCAAAAGCTTTTTCAAAATCAACTTTGAATACCAGCCTGCCCTTTTTAGATTTCCTTACACAACCTATAACCTCATTAGCAACTAAGATGCTTTCCGTGATTTACCTACCTTCGTGTATTGTGAATAATGGAGCCCAATACTTTCTTCAGTCTACTGGCCAGGGTCTTTGCAAGAATCTTGTATAAGTTGCCAATGAGAAAGATGAGCCCGAAATCATTTAAAGACTATGAACACTGCTTCCTAGCAACCAACGTTATGAACGAGCTATTGATTTCTTTTGTGATCTTACCTGTTCTGTGGAAATCCCCTAAAACTCCATAATCTCCTCTTTCAGAATGCTCCATTTCTTTCTGAGAAATTGAGATTGAAACTGTCCGGTCCAGGAGATTTATCCCCATCACAGTCCATTATAGCAGCCAGAACTTCCTCTTCAGAGAAAGGGTTTTCAAGAAATTGAACTTGTGAGGATGATAGTGATTTTATCTTCCAGCTCGAAATTTTCATTGACGGTCCCTTCTTTCTTTTCTTAAATGCGCCTTGAAATGGATTTCAATTTCAACTGCACTCTTTATTTCCTTCGGGCTGGTAAGTAGCTTCCCATTAAAACGTAGGTGACATAGAAAATTGCTTCTCCGTGTGCTATTTGCCAAGCAATGGAAGAACTTGGTGTTCCCATCTCCCTCTTGAATCCATTTCATCCGTGACTTCTGCCTCCAAGATTTTTCTTTAATGGATGGTAGATACCACATCTCCTTTGTTCTATCATTAATCAAGAATCCCATGTCTGAATTCAAAGGTTCTGCTTCATGTTTCTTTTTCAATTGAGCTATGTCCTTATCTAAAGCTTCAATTGAAACCGCCACTCCTCCTTTGACATAACCATTCCAACTCCTAATGTCTTGCTTCAGTTTTTTCAGCTTTTGGTGAAGACGATGTCCTGAAAAACCATATACTTCATAGCTTCTCCATTTTTCTTCAACCATAACATTGAACTCCCCGCTCTCAAGCCAGTGATTAAAGATCTTGAAAGGTTTAGGGCCCCAATCAGCCTCCTCCATTCCTAAATTGCTACATGATCTGACAAAGTTGCATCCAACCTCCAATGATTCAAGTTAGGTTAGGCTATCATCCAATTTGGGGAGATAAGAAATCTGTCAAGCCTACTCATAGGGGTTGTGCTGCCTCTTCCATACCAAGTAAATTTCCTACCAGCCATTGGGAGATCCATCAACTGTCTTTTCTACAAAACTTACAAAATCCTGAGTTGATCTAATTGCAACTATTTCACTGACATGAGTCAATTTATAAATAGAGAAAAAGAGATCAATACCAAAATAAAAATATTAAAAATAAAATTGTAACATTCTCTAATTAGAGAAATGAATCTTTGCGTATTTCTTATGATTCAATTTTTTACATAATTTATTATATCTTATAATTATTTTAAAAAAAATTAATCTGACACAAACGTGTCATACAATGATTGATTTATTTTTTGGTCGTCGACAAATCAATATTGATGAAAAAGCAAATAAAAAAAAAAGTTAAATCCATCTTATCAATGTCAAATGAAAATTACGACGATATAAATAGAGATAAATATTATAATTTATTATATCGTATCTTATAGATATCTGTTTAAAAAAATTAATCTGGCATTGACTATCAAGAAAGGATGGTTGTCAACTGATGATTGTCGTCAACTGACCTTTCTTCTATCAACAAACCAATGTTGATGAAAAAGGAAATAAAACAAAAAATAAAATAAAATCCATCTCAGCCAAATGCCAAATTAAAAATTTTGAATGAGACTTTTTTTTTGTCGCTATAACTTAATTGATTGATTAATATAAAATACTTATTGAATTTCCCTCTTAATTTTTATTTATTGATTAAAATTAATAAAAAATTTAAATTAATCTTAATAAAATTTATAAAGGTTGCATCCTAATAACTCACGGACTTATTAGCCAAACATGCCATTGCCATTGGTATCCAATAGTAATAAAACAGAAGGCTCTATTGTAATAATGTGTGAATGAAAATTAAGGATTTTTTTGGTAATTTGAATATAAATGTGTTTTTTAGGTAATTAAATATTTCAAAAATGGACATGACATCATCTAATTAGAGGATATTCCAAGTTATTTCATATTATTCTCAGCATTTAGATTCCCCTATCCTTCGACAATAGATCATAATGCCCTGTGTCTACATTTTATATCCACATTTTACAATCCAAAAAGTTGGGAATTATTTATAATGTCATGAGAAGTTTGAATCGACAAAAAATAACCCAAAAGAAAAGGTTACTTTCATGGAGTATACTGCCATCATCATAAGCCCAAAAAATATTTACAGTACCAGTTCCTGCAGAAAAATATAAGGAAAAAGAAAGAAGAAGAGAATAATCGTTAACATCCATCACAATCTGTCCCTTGGATAACCGAGGTTTTTTGCTGATTTAATTAGAGATATCTTGGCTGATTCGTTTCTATGTTGAGCCATAAAAAGCAGAATCAGGATTCCACCACCATAAACATCCCTTGCCACTTAAGTAACCTGGACTCAAAGGGTAATCAAGATAAGCATGTTATGAATTAATGCAACACAAAATTTAACCAAAACATACATCAAGAATTCACCTGAACTATCTATAATTCAAGAAACAACTTGTCAACTTATAAAATGTAGGCAAGATTTACACGGACCTAGGCAAGCAGGCCTGATATCAAAGCAAGACAAATAGAAGGTTACAAAAACCCTGACAAGAGAAGACAATCACACATTCTTTTTAAGCAAGGTAGCGATACAATTTCCTGTCACCTTTATCCCTCTCTAAAAACTCCCGCTCAATAAGGGACTCTATTCGCCTTTTAACTACAACAGGGTGGGGCAGAAATCGTGACTGTAGTTGTTTTGTGACCTCGGCAACTATGTTATTATGATCCAGCACACGCCTAGCTTTCATGATCCTCACTATTGCTGCCTCAATCTGTGGTTTCCTATCGTCCTCCACTCTCTGCCTAGTTTCTTGATTTTCAGGTTCAGACTCCCTTTGAGCAACCACAGTGCCTATCTTGACCTTGAAGAATTTGCTTGTAAACTTGTCATTGAAAAGAAAGGTATCAGTGTCAGCAATGTCCTTGCTCATAGGTTCCTTCTGCAGCACATTTTTTCCCTTAACACAGGCAAGAGACTGCAAGCACCTCTTCAAATCTGAGGCTGGTATCGCTGTGGCCTGCTCGGTCTCCTTATAGCTTAGTCGATCAGCACTATTGAAGAGCATAAGGACACACATCTGGTATGTGGAAACATTCAGTTCATGCTTCTGACCCTTACCAAAGGTTGCCTTCAAATCAGCTGTGCCCATGTTTGTTTGCCAGGACAATCTCCGTCCAGTATGGGTTCCAAGGTAATAATTACGGAACTTCTCACATATGCCAAGAATTTCAACAGGAAGGTTGCATGTAGTAATGGGTTGAGTTGGCCAAGATCCAGTAGTAAGGACTTGGACAGAAAGCGTGGGGCCATCTCCTATATCTGAACCATGACATGCATGGAAACCTTGCATTGTATCCTGTGATGTCTTCATGTCTGTGAACATACCCTCCAATTTTGAAGTAAATTGATTCCCACACTCAGTTTTGAGCTTAACAATCAAACTTCTTTCTGCATCATCAGAGACAGTCTTCCCTGAAAGAAGTCTTTTGGCCAAGTGTTGCTTGTAATACTTTTCAAAAATATCTTTTTCTTGAAGGTAACGGAAGAGCATCATCACCTTGTCAAGTACCAACTCCACATCCTCTTCAGTAACCCCCCTCAAACCTTTTCGAAGCTTGTCATCTACAAACAAAGAGATGAATTCTGGAGACCGAGAATTCAGATTGATAAAATATTCAAAAGTGGAATTTAATGCATTTTGAAAAGTCTTGTCATTGCTAAATGCTGAAGAAATAATTCTGTCATGTTTATCCTTTAAATCCAACAGAAGTTGCACAAAATCCACAGGATCCTTTAGCCTTTCTGGATCAGTAACTAGCTGCTTACCAGTTTCACGAATGTATGAAGTCATAACATCTCTGATTAAAACAAGCCCATTGGGTACTCGGCGAAACAAGCAATACATCCTTCCTAGGTCCTCATGTTTGTCATCAACAATCATATTAACCAAGCTTGAATTCTCCATTTGCACAAGCCTGTGCATATGACTTTCAATCATCTCCTTTTCTACCACATTCGTTATTTTGACTTCACTTCTCACATCCAAGTAATGAGAAACTCTCTCTATTTCTTCATTAAGACGTCTCTCAGCTTTCTTTAAGTACTCCCCAAAATCACAAGACTCTATGAATTCTTGAGACTCCAGACGGTAAAAAACAGCTGAAGCCTCAAGAAAATGCTTCTCAAAATCATCCTGGTATACAGAAGGACCTAGATCCATTAGCATCTTTGTGATACTTCTCATTAAACCCCTGTCTATGACTTCACCACTCCTCTCTCTCCTAACATTTTCAAGAAGTGTATCCTTAAGCCTGGACTGGATTTTGTAGGAATGGATGACAACATCCCTCCATAAATTTAACCCAAGCTCATGAACTGGGGTTTTATGGGTGTTTGGGATGAAAGTCCTATCCATGTACATCAATATATCTCGAATCATTTGCAATGCCTTGTTATGCTCTGCCCATTTTTTGTTGAGTTCTTCCAGAAATAATCCTCCCTGAGCAGCCTCAATTGAACTACATATCTCCTTTAGATGAGAAGTCATAGTTGTGACAACTCCAGAGTACAGCTTCTCCCCAAATTTTTGCAGAACCATATTGTAAGCATTCCTGATTTTACAACAATACTTAGATGTCAGAATCATGAAATTTTCAGATGTTAGAGACAAAGTTATATGGCAGGCTACAAGGCAATTAAAAACAGGCAGCAATTGCAACAATATTAAAACACTTCATCACATAACATTAGACAAATGATATAGTCAATCATCATAACAGCATTCGTTTCAACTACATGACGATGAAGTAAACTTATGAAGTACATCATATATATAGCTAGAAACTACACCTATATCAGAACTTTTACACGAATTATTAAAAGTAATATAACAGATGACAGTTTCAAGGAATCAAATATCCAAAAATTATATTTGTGAACATAAGAAAAAGAATAGCACCAATTCTTACAAGGCCTCTCTCTTATACGAAGTATATTCATAAACAAAGGAGCTCAAAAACTCCAAAAGCTGCCCAAGTAGGAAGTAGCATACTGGAAAATGCAAAACAAGAGAGACCCATGTGGCTGCAAAGGTGATGGAAGAGAGGAAAAAAGATGTGACCTATTTATTTATGTGGCCTTTTCTGAAGAACCAGATGTAGCATCTGTATCAGCAAGTTAGTTGGCCATCCTTACAACAACATAGTCTGCTCTCAAAATCAAGGTCGGTTTCCTAGGGTCATCAGCCTTCAGCTTCTGGCTGTATAACTCTTACAACACCATTACCAGCAACCCTTTCCTCACCAATCAAATTTCGTTTTCCAAGAAGGTAACACCAACTTAAAAACCAGAACCTAACTGTCAGTTTACCGCCTATACATCGTCACTGTAATTTGTGCCCCACAAACCGCTTACTGCATATTTGGAATTCAATTGTAACCCACAGCTCTAGAGCCATAATTCTCAAAACACAATGGACTAAACATCTTAACAAATTCAGTGTCTTGGCAACTCATCATAGCCTAATATGTGAATTACTCAACTCACCTTCTTCCTCATTAGTGCTAAGTTCAATTATTCAAAGATATAATCACCACAAAAATTAACTAAAATTCAGCAAAATTTCACCTCACAACCAAAATACTTTAACCAAAAAACACATAATTAAATCAAAATCACATCAAAATTTCTCAAAAAAAAAAAAAAGAAAGAAAAAACAATAACCTGTAAAGCTCTTCAAAGCTAAGTCCACTCGCATTATGATTATAAATTTCACGAATCGCATGTTCCAGAACCTTCCACGTCTTCTCCGCATAGTTTGGATCAAAAACCACCCTATGCTTAAACGCTTCTATTTGAAACGCTTTTTTCTTCTGAGCACTCATTTTCCTTATTTCAATTTTTTTTCAAAAACTAAAAAATCAAGCTTCAAAATCAAAAACCCACTTCGAGTCTGACTCGATTAACCTTTCAAACCGGAATTAGCTATGAAAGTTTAGATTTTTACCCGGGAAATGAGCTAAAAAAAGCATGCAAAAGTGGGCTTTTGGGGGGAATAGAATTACTGGGTTTTTGAGATAAGAGGTAATTAAAAATGGGATTTGGTTTTTTGAATTGAAAGGTTTGATGAAGGGAATTTGAAGGTTTTTGAAGGATAAAAGAAGAGAAAGAGTTCTGAATTGTTTCTTTAGCTTACTTGGGTTTTCATTTCTTTTCTCTATTTGAGAATTTTCAGTTTTCTTATTTCCTTTTTTCAGAGTTCTTAAATTACCTTTGCTTAATTGCTTCTCTTTGCCCAGAAAATTGGAAAGAAATAACTTACAAGGAAACTTTAGTAGTTACTTACTAAATTTTTTAAGAATCATACTTTTCATATTTTAAAGTTTCCTTTTAAAATCAAGATAAATAAGGAAAACATTTTTTTGTCAATATAAAGTAGAATATAGGTAAGTTTTACATTCAATTTACGTATAAATTATGCAATAAAAGCATTTCATATGTTATAATTATTGATTTAATATTAAAAAAATGAGATTAATAAAATTGATTGAATTAGTAAAAATCTAATATTTTATTTTATAAAATTTAATTTCGGCCTTTTTTATAAGTACTTTTTATCGGTGGATAATCTGAAAATACAACATAAATTCTCAACGAAATTTAACCTTGGAATGATCTCATGTTCATTTTAAGTTAATCTTTTTTATATAAAAAAAATACTCCACCTAGAATTAGATGCTTCGTGAATGACTGAATTCCTAATGAAACTGACCCTTCACCTCAACACTGTGATTTGCAGAGAGCTGTGAATGCTATCAGGAATCATGATTCCCTGAAGAAGCTAATAGCTATAGGATTTCTGAGGATTGAGCTATTGCTGTTGATTCTTGGTGCTCTCCCTTGTGTCTAGTCCAGGGGTCAGTCTTGTTTTTGGTTGCTACTTGACTATTTTTAGTTACAAAACTACCTTGTATTTTTCTTCTTCTCTATGACTCTATCCTTTTTATTTTCTTTTAAAAAAAATAATTAGTTCATGGCATCTTATTTGAACATAATCATGGTAAATCCTTTACTTCAATTACCAATTTGTATTGACGATAAAGATTCATATGTTTAGTTGGTAGACATATCAAATATTGATAAGAGTGGAGTGAGGTTTTAGTTTTGATTTTAAGTACAAGTAATAACATTCTCTTCTTTAAAAGTTAAAAAAAAAAAAAAATTCGTATATTGTTTACAAAAGACATTTTACTGCTGAAATTAGGTCAAACTTTTGTTTACCGTTAGAAAGAAAAATATGAATTTGACATCTTACTGCTATTAATCTTAGAATTGACTCTACATTATTGATATGGAGATAACTTTTAATTTTTTTACTGTATATTCAGTGGACTTAATAATTTAAAATTTAATACAAAAATGATATTATACGAAAATGATATTAAAACAATATCAAAGTAATCTAAGTTAAAATTTTAGTAAAAAATCATATATAAAATTAATAAAAATCAAAAAATATATTTTGTATTTTTCATGTTAACACAATTTATGACATACAAATTTCATTTAAATATAATATGAATATACCAATTATCATTAAATAAAGGGTAATTACAAATTATGCTCCAGGGTGGTGTCTTAAGATCTGATCTATGACCCAGTATCGATAATCTGCTTATAAATGTAGCATTAAATTGTTACAATGGATATTGCCTAGTAATGAAGAGAGTGAACTCATGTCACCCGATGGACCTCCTGATGCAGATTTCTTGCTTCCTGCATTACACGCTTTTGGCATCTCTACTTTCCTCACCTTCGGTTTGCCAACATCATCTGGCCAAGAGACTTGAGCTTTTCTGTGAAGGTGGAGCTAATAAAAATCTTAAATCTTCGTTTCTTTTGCTTTAAGGAAAAAAAGTTACAAAAATGGAGAAGATAGATGCTGCTTCCTTAATCAGGCTAGCAAGAGGCCAAAGACCATAAAGTTAAAGTGAATCAGCAGTTCACATTTGCTTCCTACTTCTGTCATTTGTTAAAAAGTAATCTATTCACTAAATAAGGGATAGTTGGCTCAAGTAGTTAAGTGACAAAAAATTTGTTGTTTAGGTTGGAATCCATTGGAGAAGTAATCTTTTATAAATTTGCTAAACCCAATATAAATAAATATATTTGGACTATACACAAAATAAAGTATTGAATAAAGTCCAAGAAACCCCCTTTATGCTAAATAATAATAATAATAACTAATCTATTCCTGCACTCTCCTTCCTGATAACAAAAAAGGTGAAAAAATTTCAAGCCTTTCCACCTTTGTTCATTATAACAATTTTCATGTCAACAATGGATCATATTCTACAACGTATTAACGCAAACAAATCTCCTCTTCAATTACCTGTTATTCTAAAAACCCATTAATTCGAAATCCATGTCAAAATCTCAAATTTCTTTTGGAAGTTTTTTTTGGTACGGTGCTTCTAATAACTTGTTTTAAAATCACGTATGAACTTAAATATTATATGACAAATTTATATAAAATATAAAACATAAATCACAAAATTGAATTAAATTTGATATTATATTAAATATCTAATCTAAAAGCAAATAGTAATACGTCGAATGGTTTAACTTTAATATAAAATCATTGAAAATCTTATGAATAATAGATTAACAAAACTATAAGTTAAAATTAAAATTTATCACTATACTTTAATTTGATTGAAATTCATCACTATAATCTCAATCTTGCTAATTTTTAGATAAAAAAAGTAAAATTGATAAAAAAAAATTATCATTTTCATTAATGGAATATTCAATTATGTTATTTTTTTTTATCTAAGATCAAACGGAATTCAAAATATAATAATAAAATTAAAAAAATTAAAGTTTGACAATATTCAAAATTAAATCATAGTATAGTAACAAATTTGTCCCTAATCTTGGTGAATTTACTGGCAGGAGATTGATGATCCACTTTAGGAGTAACTTTTATTATGCCTTAGAAGAGTTTTTTTCTTAGGCAAGTTAAAAACTAAGTGATAGGACCAACTCTTGAAACAAAAAAACCACTGAAAGGCCCAAAAGTAAAATACACCAAATCTTAAAGGCCCAAATTCATATTTCACCAAATGAGCCCGTTAAAAGCCCTAAAAAGGAAGAGGAAACATTAGGGTTTAGGGTTTCCATACATATAATGATCACGCTTCGCCTCATTTCTCTTTACTAGTTCGGCTTCTTCCCCTTTCCCCAACCTTTTTCTCTTTCACGCATCTGACGAGGAGCCGACACTGCTATGGTTCACGTTAGTTTCTATCGCAACTGTAAGCTTACCCCATCGTCTCTTTCCGCACTTTACCTTCTCTTATTTTTGTACTTTTTTTAACTAACCCGTAGTTTCTGCTGAGTTTGTATTATTTTATGAAACTTTTTGTTTTCCCCATTTTTTCCATTTTTTTAATTATTTTTGGGTTCTCACAAATGGGTATTTGCGTTTAGCTATTATAATAGTTTTGTTCTCATTTTTAGTTAATAATGTAGTTGGGTTTATTTTGTTTAATATGAGTTACAATGTTAGAGTTTATCTTTGTCTTGGATTTTGATTTATTTTTAGGTCTTATTAGCGGCTTTGATCTCTTTGTTACCTGTTGATTTACTAATTGGAACACTATTTAGTAAATAAAGATTATAATATAATTGACTTAAAACAGTTCGAAAATTACAGCTTGAGGTCTTGAGTTTGAAACTTGGCAATGGCGCGGTGGAATTTATGGGTTAATGGGTGGCAGAGTATTGCTTTCCGTTTTGTAGCTCAAATGCACGAAAAAATAGTATAATTGATTGATTAGTGTCATGGTATTTTCGATCCTAATTGAGAAAAATACTTGTTTTGCTTTATGAGTTTTGGTGCTTTTCTTGATTTGGTTCAAAAATTAAAAAAAAAAAAAAAGAAAGCTGAAATTGATGTGTGGTTGTAGATGGTAAGACCTTTAAGAAGCCAAGGCGTCCATACGAAAAGGAACGTTTGGACGCAGAGTTGAAACTTGTAGGAGAGTATGGGCTCCGATGTAAGAGGGAGTTATGGAGGGTTCAGTATGCTTTGAGCCGTATCCGAAATGCAGCTAGGGATCTTCTCACTCTTGATGAGAAGAACCCTCGTCGTATTTTTGAAGGTGAAGCACTTCTTCGTAGGATGAATAGGTATGGACTTTTGGATGAGAGCCAGAACAAGCTTGATTATGTCTTGGCTTTGACTGTTGAGAATTTCCTTGAGCGCCGCTTGCAAACACTTGTGTTCAAGTCTGGTATGGCCAAGTCGATTCACCATGCTCGTGTGTTGATTAGGCAAAGGCATATCAGGTAAAGACTACTTTTTCTTGCTATAGAGTGGGTGGGTGTTTATTTTTACTTCATTGATGCTTTGATATTAAGTTGATCCTAGAAGCTGCACTAGTTATCTTTTACTGCACATGATGTATCTCTTAATTGTATATATAGTTGGCATTTTATTCAATTGTTGTTCATTTCCGGTTTGCTGGCTATCTTTTGTAATCTTAACTGTTTGTTGGAAAGGATTTTTCACATTTTATGAGTTTCATTAATTGGCTCAAACACCACTGTGGTTTAGAGAAGCTACATGTTTTCATGATATGAACTTAAAAAACATTCTTTCTTTTGAAGAATTTGAGTGATTGACTTCTGCAACTAGTTTTCTGACAAATCCCTGGGCTGATTGCTGATCTGCCAATTTGGCTTCTCTTTTGCAAGTTGTTGTGATTTGTTGCCTTGTACTTTGCATATTTCTGTACGTGATTTCTTGTTTGAGCAGTTTCATAAATGTAGCCTACTTGAATATGTTTGTACGTACATGCTTTGGTTGTCTGAAAGATAATTATAGATGCTCCAAATGTTGTGTCCTGATGTTTGTTCTTTCCTTGATAGGGTTGGGAGGCAGGTGGTCAACATCCCATCATTCATGGTGAGGGTTGACTCCCAAAAACATATTGACTTCTCTCTCACAAGTCCATTCGGAGGTGGCCGCCCTGGAAGAGTGAAGAGAAAGAACCAGAGAGCAGCTGCCAAGAAGGCTGCTGGCGGTGACGGTGATGAAGAGGAAGACGAGTAAACCTTAGGCTATCACACCACCAGGTCCACCGCTAGGAACCCTTAAAAAACCTCTGTTTGGAACTTGTCATCTCCTCCGTTATTAGACATGGTTTGAGTTTTGTTTCCAGACCTTTATCGTAGTGGATCTTGGTGTATGTTTTGCATTTACTGTTCTGTGTTTTCCCGGATTTTTGAAGATATTTGAGTAATTGTGTTGTTTTAAGATTAAAATATTTTAATCTCGGTCATTTATACTAGCTAGCTGTCTAGCTCCACCATTTTGATGGATAATGTCATCTATATTACCCAAATCTTAAGTGGCAATCTGTGGTTTGATATGGTCACAAGATCACTCGAGAATTCATTACATCATATCAGTACCAAATTATAGAGACTTAATTGTCATAATATGATTAGCCAGCATTAAAGATGTTTGTTTTTAGACTTTTTTGGTAAATAGAACTTTAAAACGGGTGGAAGCTTTCTTTTTTCAAAATTTATGAATGTGTTTGGTAATAAAATTATGATAAAATAAGATAAAATAATATTAAAAATATGATTAGATTAAATAATGTTATTTATTTTATATTTAATATGTGTAAGAATTAAGATAAATTAATTAATTTATTAATTAAATTTATTTTTTAAAATTTATATAATTTAAATTATTAACATAATTTTTAAGGATATAATAAAATATATAAGTTTAATTTCATGAATTAAAAATTATTCTTTTTGTTTTTGGGAGGATTAAATTATCTTATAATAAGGGGATGATTAATTTTTTTATAATTTTATTTTTTTAATACAAATTAAATATAATATAGAATAATTATCATCTTATACACTAAATAAGCTATTAAGTTTAAGATAAGATTTATATTGATATTTTATTTTGTCATAAAATAAATATTTTTATTCATATAAGTTTGTTCAAAATAAAAAAATATTAATCTATTAATATTTCAAAAATTAATAAAAAATTTAAAAAATAAATTTGTTTATCAAATTAATTTAAATAATTATGATTCTTTAAGCAATTATTTATTTAAATTGGTTATAATTTTTTGTTCTATTATAAAACAATAATTTCTACTCATACAAACTCATTTAGGATTTTATCAATTTCAAACTTTTTCAAGAGCAAATCTAATATACTAATTTCAAACTCTTATCATTCTTTGACTATAGTGATCTCACGAAAGGAAAGTAACTATATTTTGCCATTTTGTTGCCTAGCTCACGAGCTCTGCTTAGTGGCAGCATTAACCACTCAAGTCTCCAACCCTCTGTCCAGCTACCATTGAAGATGTAACAACTGATCATCAATTCGAGTATGGGATTTTTCCGCCCCCCCCCCCCCCCCCCCCCCCGGGGCTTTTTTATGGTGAAGAAATCCTCAGCAAGTAAGTTGCTTTTTCTTAACAGAAGAGTGCACGCTTTTAATTAGTTTGATTAGGGTTGACATCGAGTCAGGTTCGGAATGAGTTTTACTCGCTCCAAATTTGATTCAATTTTATGTGTTATTAATTTCGGATTTGATCTTATTTGAAATTTTTTTTATTTTTTTATATTCGATCTCGATTTGATATTATATAAATCGTATTCAACCCGATTCTACCTAAAATTAATAAAATATTATTTTTTAAAATATAAATTATTATTTTTTAAATATAAATATTTAAAAATATCATTTTATAAATATATATAAATAATTAATTAATTAATTAAAAAATAATTTTTTATATAGTATCGGAGTCGGATTGGGTCGGATTTACCTAAAACTTGAATCCGATCCAACTTCGATTGTTTCATAACATTATCCGACTCGACCCGAAATTTGAATTAAAAAAAAAATTTTGATCTCACAAAATCAGATCGAATCAAAATTTATCGGAGATGAATTGAATTACCAATCCTAAGTTTGACACAATAAATGTTATTAAGTAGTAGCTTCGTACACGTTTTGCATGACAATTTTTCAAATTTATAGGAAGCATTTATTTATATAATAATAATTTCCCCCGTAACACCAAAAGCAATGCTTCCCTCCAGAACTGAATGACAAAAGCCATAAAATTAGCTCAACATCAAAATCAAAAATACTATTTTCTGGCCAGACTTCTTAATCACTTGCCACGTGTGCCCCATCCAATAATTATACACTCAAATGCTCAATCATGCTGCATGCTATGTAAGATTTGACATTGACTAATCCCCCACTCATTTTCTTCCACCTCAATGCTTTAAACACATTCCAAAGTAGCTAGTTAGTGTCAATTGAAAAAGAACATGTGTATTTAATTATTAAAAATCTTATTAATACTAACATAATCTTATTGAAAATAACATTCAAGATTGTATATTTTCTTCTCAAATCATATAATAAAGCAAAATAACTTGAAAAATAAAGTGACGACAATTATAAAAGTTAATCTCTCCCACTGCATAATAAACTAAAGAAAAAAAAAGTGTGCACAATGAGATTGTGGCCATAAAAATAAGAGTGCCCCATTGACCAAAAAAAAATGCAATTGTCATGTCGAAAAATGGTAGTATATGCTAATAATATCACCAATTTAATTGAAATAAGAGTTTATATATAATATGAACACACACGTGGATATAAGAGATAACAGATGATTAATTTTCATTTTTTACTGTCTATTAGCATAAAAATAAATGTACACATAAGCTTCTTAACATTTAAAACTTATAAGTTAAATCATGTTATTTGAGTGTGCTTTAGAGTAGTAATTTAAAATTGAATAATTAATCATGTTCTATGGAATAAGAAAATAATAATAATAATAAAAAGAAAAATAAGTTTCAAGAACGAATTGCAAAAACTATAATAAGATAAATGTTTTACAGGAAGAATAAAGATGTGAACATCAATATGCAACATTTGTATCATTAATATTAATCTATGTTATGATTATACAAGACTAGTAAAAGATGAAAATTAAAAGTTCACAAAAAGGACAATCAAATTCTAAAATACAAATACCAAAAAAAAAAATAATCGAAGAGTCTCACCCTGATTTACGCCTACATATGATGAAATAAAAAAAAAAATGCCTACAAACAAAGAAATTTCAATAATTAGAATTAGTTTTAAATTTTTTAAACAAAATATATGTTAAAAATAAAATTTACTGAATAAAAGCGATAATAAAAAATAAAAAATAGAATAATAAAAGTAATAAACAAAAGCACTCAAATAGAGGTATAAATGATATATTCATACTCGTAAATTACTCGATTTTGACTCGAATAAAATTTAAATTTAGTTCAATTATTATCGAGTCGAGCTCAAACTCAAGCAACTAAACTTATTGATCGAGCTAAGTTTGAGTATTCTTATATTCAACTCAAATAGTTTACGAACATAATAGAACTTTTATATTTTAATATATTTTAATTAATAAAATATTTCAAACTCAAGTTTGAGCTCTAACATAAATAATCAAATTTTTATAAAATATAAAAATCAAGTTTATTTTTATATGTTAATTAAATTTAATCAAACAAACTCAAATAATTTAATTTTTATCTTTAAGTTGAATTCGAATTAAAAAAATAAAATTCAATCAAAATCAAATCAAGTTTCAAGTTTTGAATTTCAAATCAAGCTTAAGTTTAAACTTAATATTATATCAGTTTAAATTTAATAGATTACACCCTAAATTCAAACATAATACAATTACAATTGTTAACAAACCCAAACAAATGCTTGATTCATTTTCTCAACCAATAGTTGCATTCCAAACGTCATAAAATTGAGCCTGAAAAATGTCAAGCAGATGGAAAAAAATAGAACATTATTTTGTATTATTGTTATAGATTGTGGATTTATTTAATTCTACAATGAAAAAAAATCTTGAGGTCTTAATCCCTCATGACGTGGCATTATTAGGTGATGTGGCGAATAATTAGAGACCCGAAAAAGCTCCATGGCAAATAAAACGGCAACGGTTGTGAACCTTTAGACTAGTATCTTTCACCACGTCTTCTTCAGTCAACCACGTGATAATCGCCTTTCTTTCACAGCACTGCCACGTGTCAACCCACCAGAAATTGCCAATCCCCACAGAAACTCACCGTTTTGGTCCTCCTCTTTCCCTCCTATAAATTTCCTCGCCACCCTAAAAAATTTCAGCTTAAAAAAATAATAAAATCAAAGAATCACCTTTAGTGTTAGGGATACCGTTTCGATAGAGGCGAAGAAGGAGGCGCCGGTTATGGAGGTGGAGAGTGGATATTCGTCGACGGAGGAGGCGGAGGTTGAGTCGCCGAGGTCTGTAGTGGTGCAGGTGAAGAAGAAATTAGAGAGAGTTCATAGTCAGGTTTTGAGGATAAGAGAGGGAGAGTCGCACCTTGGAGAAGATTTCGTCGGCAATAATAAAGAGAATAAGAGCGATGTCGTCTGTGAAGGAGGCGGTGGTGATGGAGGTTTCCATGAAAAAGGACGACGTCGTGTTAACTTTGTGGTTGTTTCAAGGCCGATCTTGCCTTGCTCGCCTCTCAGCGGCAAGAACAACGTTAAAAGTCCTTGCACTGAAACTACCTGAATCGATCAACTCTATCAATATAATCAAGGTTCGTTTTCTTTTTGATTTATCATTGAACTTTTTTTTTCTATTCATTTTTTTTGTTTCTTTTGCTGTTTGGATGCTAAGAAAACTTCTGTAAATTTTAAATGGCAGGAGTTTCTAGGGAAGGATTTTCTAGTCGAGCACGGTGAAGATTCGCAGTTGCAGTTTTAGCTTGGTTGGGAAAGCTTGAAGATCAGTTAAATATCAGTTAAATAGATTTTTAGTTTTGATTTCTTAATAATTAGGGTTTAATTATAATAGTAAATTTATAGATTGAAAAATCTTCTTTTAATCTGTAGATCATGTTGTATAGAACAGTATTAAATGTACAATGGAATCATTCTACAACTCAACAAAAATAGCGTAGTAATCTTTTCTTTTCTTTTTTTCACGTAAATAATTTTGTTTCTTTCTTGTTCTTATAATAATAAAATAGTCAATCCATCTACAGTTACAATTTCGAATAAATTGGATAAAGTTTATCCAAAATTATTGATAGATCTTTTTTATCTATTACTTAAAAAGACAAAGTTATCTTAATACTAATAATTTTTGGATTATTAATTTATATTTAGGTAATAAAATCTTTTAATTTCAAACGCGAATTTATACTGTTATCACATGTTGATTGAATAAAATTAAATAATTAATTTTTTAAAATGTTTTCCACATATCATCCCTTTAAATTCTCTTGTGCATTAGATAATAATTCATCAATTTTTTAAACTCATTTACCTTTAGATTTTAGAATATTATTTCTTAACAAATCATTAGTTGGTCACTTCACTCGTTCGATTTGGGTCAACTTTTTGTTCTCTAATATGAACTGGGCCCAAAGAAATCTTATCTTAGATTGGGTTTCATTGGGCTGTAAATGGCCTACTTTTTACTAATGGGTTGCAAAGATTTTGGTTATATTATAAAATTTTTAGACATAGAATTAGTAAAATAACATGTACTTTAAAAATTTATTAAAAAAAACTAATTAAAAAAAAAAGACACATGGTGGTCTCTAAATCCTAGAGTTAAAAAAAATACACTATTAATATATCAAAAACCAACCAATTTCTCATTGTTATATTGTTGCTGATCTTAATTTGTAATTAATTTCACCTTTGGATTAGTGTTAATCCTTATTATTAAAGATTTTCCTTTATGCAGTTTATTTTTTCAAAAGTGTAATAATGTGAAACAATATTTTAGTCCAAGGAAGCAGTTAGTGAAAATATGATAATGATGCTGTCTCTGCTTATACTTCCTTAACAGTTTTTGAAAAGTTTGAAGAACAATGAAAAGTTCTTTGCTCTCTTCTTGGAAAATGACCATGAAATAGCATAAAACTCTGAATAAGCCAAGAATGAAATTATTATTCCTTAATTATTGAGCCTACCAGGTGATCCATTATCAATATATATCTACATATATCTCACACTAAAATCAAGAAATAATTCTTCTGTGAAGCAAACTTATCAACCAACAAAACCGGTATATAATATTAGGAATGGAAAATCAAACATAGGGCAAAAAAAAAAAAAAAAAAATCCCAAAAAGAGAAAAACACGTAAATATAAGCCTTGTGCTTGTTGTTCCCTTGGATGGCAGCAACAAGGAACAACCGAAAGAGAGACTGGAATATATATATATATATATATATGTATATATGTATATATATATATGTGTGTGTGTGTGTATCTTACAATGACTTGAAAAAGTTACTACAAGAACAAAAATTGCAGTGATTATTGTTGTAGAAGTTGCTTAAGAATGTTTGCATTAATGCTACTATCGGTGTTTGGAGAGGCCATTAACTCCGATATCCGATTGCTTAAATTATCAATCTCTCCATTAAGCCTCTTAATATGGCTGCATGTCTCATCCAGAAGCTGCAATAAGAATAAAGATAGAGGCAAGGTTGAGTAGTGAACTAATTGTAAACAAAAGCCATAGCATTTAGTACCGTGCTTGGAACTGTGTTACTCTGACTTTTCACTTTCTTTCTTTGAAATACTCGTTCTGTCACATATCTGGATATAAATGTCGACCCTCCAAATATATGAAAAAACTTAAAAAAAAAAAGAAGTCCGTACACATACCCGGTCATCAACCCTGAGTCTGAATATCATACACGGGCTTGAGACCGAGTTGACTAGTTAAGCATATATTTCTCCTTAACTTTAATCTATTGGACAAGGGGAACCAAGTGCATGAGTTTTTCATTCTTACCTTTGTTGCATTTCTTTTCTTCTTCTTGTTATTTGATAGCAATTCTCGGAGTTTGAGGCTAAAATCATCATTTTCATTGCTTCTGGAAGTTGATCTTTTGCTAGACATTTTGTATGAGGGAGGGTGAGAGGACATTGTCTTTAAATTCTGCGGTGTAATGACCAATGAAATAAGTAGGCATTTTATAGATGTCGAAGGTTAGCCGTTGACATGGGTTAGGGCCCATTTGTCCAAAATCTGCAGGACCAGTTTGTCCTCTTGAATTTCGGGCTTTTTAGATGTTGTTTGTTTTTGACTCGAGCATTTGGAACATGCGTACGCAATTAATTTGACTAAATGATGGAAATTGATCAAGTATTTTAGCAATAGTACAATATAATCCCTTCTCCATAAGTAATGGAATGCAACATGCTTGCCCCAAGGTCAAGAAGCTATTAATAGGCTTTTGTTGAAGTAATAAATAGGTTTTTGGTCGGTAATTAGCCATAGCTTAAGGAAACTTTGAAATAATTTTCAACCATAAGAAACCTCTTAAGTTTATATATGCAAAAAAAAAAAAAAAAAACTCATTGATTTTCAGAGACATTTGCTTGAGACTTCGGAGTGATCAGATATTATTCACATGCAAAATGCTTAAACTGGGTTTTGGGCTGCTTGATTGCTGGGAAGAATGTAGACAATAATGATTTTGAATCTTACATTTCTATGTAGGAGTATCTGAGACTGAGACCACAAATGACTTGGAGCTGTAAATCTGAAGCCTTAAGATCTGATCATTTTGTCTAGCATGAGGTTAATCATTTCCTTTTCTTCCTCCTTCCTTCGATCATTGTTTTGACTTTTGATAAAGCCTGTTTCTTCTTCAATCAATTTGCTAGAACACTTTTCAGGCCTACCACAATAAGGAACTTACTGTAAATTCAAGCAACATCAGTAAATTCTCAAATTCCAACTACATTTGATTACTTCAACATCATACATAAGGTAGAAACGCATTTGAGCAAAAATAAAAGGAAAGATTAATGAAAACTTGTCTTTTGATGCTACAAGAGAGAAGACAAAAAGAACACGACATTTTCAATAGCTGAACAATGAGTCCTTTGCAGAACAACTCTTTCCTTTTTTCCACTCTAACCTTGCGTAGTACTCATAGCCTTCATCTTCATCCTCTTCTGCACGCAGATTCTGCACCAACCTCCTCATAAAAGAGCAGCCAAGTCTTCTCTAGCTTCTGAAAACTCACCTTCCTCCATAGCTTCACCAACATACCAATGCACAAATGCACGCTTGGCATACATCAGATCAAATTTGTGATCAATCCTTGAGAACACTTCCGCAACACTTGTAGAGTTTGAAATCATACAAACTGCCCTCTGAACCTTGGCCAAATCACCACCAGGCACCATAGTAGGAGGCTGGTAGTTAATACGACATTTGAACCCAGTTGGACACCAATGGACAAACTGGATTGTCCTCGTAGTCCTGATTGTTGCCCCTGCCCGCATTCACATCCTTCGGCACTACAACATCTCTGTACATCAAGCAGCAGAGCATGTATTTCCCATGGCGTGGATCACATTTGGCCATCATAGAAGCTGGTTCAAAAGCTCTGGTAGTGATTTCTGCCATTGATAGTTTCTCATGATAGGCTTTTTCAGCAGAAATGACCGATGCATATGAAGAAAGCATGAAACGGATTCGAGGGTATGGGTTTAAATTGGTCCGAAATTCTCTTACATCCACATTCAAAGCACCACCAAATCGCAGCGACGCAGTCAGGGAAGAAATAACCTGTAAACAATCAGACTCAAAACATTATCAATATTAGTATACATGTAAAAATCAAAATTATTTGTCATTTATTATTTGAGAATTTACAAATACCTGAGAGACCAGCCCGTTGAGACTGGTGTAAGTAGGTCTCTCAAAGTCAAGGGATCTTCAGCAAATATCATAGATAGCTTCATTATCAAGGAGAACTTCAACATCAGTGTGCTCTAGGATAGAGTGGGATGAAAGAACACTGTTGTAAGGCTCAACAACAGATGTAGAAATCTGAGGGGAAGGGTAGACAGTGAACCCAAGTTTTGATTTCTTGCTATAGTCCACTGAAAGCCTTTCAAGAAGCAGAGAACAAAGAGCAGATCCTGTCTCACCACCAACAGCATGGAATACCAAAACTCCTTGAAGCCCGGTACAGTTATCTGCTAGCGTCCGAATCCTGTCAAGGCAGAGATCCACTATTTCCTTGCCAACTGCATAAAAAATTTGCCCTCCAAGTTTAGAGTACTGACATTGGATTCAATGAGAAAAAAATTTTCTTAAGCTCTTTTCTTACTTGTATATTGGCTTCTGGCAAAGTTGCTGGCAGCATCATCTTCTTTGCCACTAATAAGCTCTTCATGGTGGAACAATCGGCGGTACGTCGGGGTCCTAACTTCATCAATAACAGTTGGTTTCAGATCCAAAAACACAGCACGAGGGACATGTTTTCCGGCTCCGGGTTTCACTGAAAAATGCGTTGAAAGCATCATCTCCGGCTCTAACTGTTTTATGACTTGCATTTGTCCAGCAGGCTGCATCCAAAAAAGAAATTAAAGAGTGAAAAAAAGTTAATACCCAACAAAGAATAAAAGGAAAATATTGATTTTATGTTGAAAAAAAAAGGAAAAAAGAGTGACCCGAATAGTAACATTATTTTTGGAATTTGGATGCGGTGAAAAAGAAGTGGCCAAAACCAAGGAATAGTAGCCAAGTTTCTGAAACATTTCTGATGGCATTCATACAATATCGGGACCTAGCAATTTATTATGGACTTCCATTTTTATCAAAACTAAAGTAAATATATCTTCGTTGTTCAGGAAACTACTGTTTTCTAGTAAAGTTTTACATCATCCAATAAATAAATTCTTCTCTATATTATTTCCGGAGGCCTTGAATTTATTATTATATTTTAAATTTGAGTCAGTTGAACTCAGATTGCATCTTTGGATCATTTGGAATATCTATTGATAACTTGTTCAGTTAATAATTTGACAGATATACTGGAAACAAGAGATCAATTCTATTGAGAAGAGCGTTTTCCAAGTGCAATCTAATGAAATTTATTCACAAACTTAACGCTGAATCTATGACTTTGGCAACAAAATCTAGTTCATAACTCATTGGAGTAAATACTTCAGGTAGCAAACAAATACCAGATGATAAAAGTAGTACAAGAAACCAAAAGTTATGTAAGGCATCCTGAGAAAAGAGGTGACACATGCAAATTGTTAGTGAATGAAAGGGCTTCTTTGGAAATGACTCACAAGCTTTTTGTTTTTTCATGGAAATTTAGAATCAGAATCACAACACAAAAACTTTTGCCAGGTAACCAGAAAGGCAAGCAGAAATATATAATACATTCTGTGTGACTATAGTTTTAAAAAAAAAAAAAAAGTGGAGAGCCTGTAAAACACCAGGCAAGCCAGAGCAGAAAATTACTTTTTTTGAAGTTAACCATTTTCTCTCATTCTAGTTGAAGTGCTATCTCCAGACCCAAACTTGATTCATTTTTTTTGGCAAAATGGCATCTTTTATTTCATTTGTAAATCTTTCCTTTTAAGTTTGGTGACAAGTTTCTTATTTTAAGTTTTAATAAGAAGTTGACTCCATACTATGTCTATTTCAATTTCGATTTCAAGTAATCTGGAATTCAAATTTTATCAATAATTTATATCAATGTTAATTTCTAGTGTACGACTTTAATATTCTTTATCTTAATTTAAGTTGAAAAATAGCCTAATTTTATTTGCTCGCTAAAAAATTTTAATGTTTTTAAAATATTTTTTAATAATAGTATTTTAAATTAATATAATAATTAATACTTAATTTAGTGAATTTTAATATATTAAAATTATTACTTAATATGATAAATTAAAGAAAATTACTTTAATAAGACCCTAAAAAAAGAACAGGTTACTTTGTTTTTTATGAATAAAATTAAAATCAAAATTTCAATTTTTAACTGAAAAACTTGTTTAATTTGATTAACTATATATGATAAGTTATGTATTTGTATCATTTAAAATATTAAAATTTATATATTTATATTATATTTTACATAAAAATTATATATTATAATTTATATCAACACAAAAATATATAATATATAATTTTAATTTTATTAATTTTGTATATAATAATTACTAAAATTCAAGTAATTTCTTTTATTATTATCGTATCAACTAACAATGATATATAGATTCTCTCTCTTAAGATAAGTATACACGCACTCAAACAGTCTCTATTTGTTTTCCGTTTACTTTTTTTTCCTTTCACCTCACCTTAGTTCTCGAACTGATAAGATTTTCGAGACCTTAAAAAAGAGGAAAAATAGAGCAAAGAAAAGGGTCTTTAGATCTCTCATTTCTTCTTTCACTCTCATATCTTTGCCCTCTCTCTTCTTTTTCTTTCAATGGCAATTCTCTTCTCAAAAGCTCTCACTCAATTTCCCCTGACTCAACTCACTTAACTCATTGAAGCTCTTGCCGCCTTTATCCATTAAAAAAACTTGGGTTAGCTTCGGTTTGGAGTTTACAATGGCTGAAACAACAGAAACAAAGGCTGTCCCAGAAGCAGCAAAAAAGAAAGAAAAATGCTTGCCATTTTACTAACTTTTCACTTTTGCTGACAAATATGATTGTTTGTTGATGATCTCTGGTAGCTTGGGAGCTAATATCCATGGTTCCTCAATGCCTGTTTTCTTGTTATTATTTGCTGAAATGGTTAAAGGCTTGGGCAAAAACCAATCTGATTTGCTCAAAATGACTAACGAAGCTGCCAAGGTTCAAAATTTCCCCTTTTTTCATAAAAATATATTTTAAAAATCAAAACTTTTCCTTACTCTGTTTTATTTTACCAACTTTTTAATGTTTTTATATCTAAGATCTGTTATTATTATTATTATTATTATTATTATTATTATTATTATTATTATGTTTAATGCAGTATGCACTCTATTTTGTATATCTTGGTCTTATCGTCTGCCTATTATCTTATGCAGGTTTTTTTTTTCCTTAATTCTTTTTTTTTTAATTTCTTTTTCGGGTTAATATTTACGACCTTTTTCCTTTAAATGTATACAATCTTTGAGAGGAATCATTCAAGCAACATTACAGTTGTTGCACCAGCGTCTCAGTCCTAAGTAAGTAGTGCAGTGTAGCCAGAGACGGAGCCGGAATTTATGATCAATGAGGTAAATATTTTAAGTTAATTTAATTTTTTTATTAAAATTCAAATTAATTTTAAAAATTACAAATAAAATTAGCACGAATAATATTTTTTGTAAATGAAAAAAATTTGTTTTGCAATATAAATAATATTTGCATAATTAATTACATTATTTTTTATGAATATAACCTAAATACTATTTAGATAAATTATTTATCATAATAGACACACATATATATAGATATATTAATTGAATAAAATTTTACTTAAAAAAATTCTTAAAAATAAATGTAATATGTGAAAAAATGAAATAAAAATTAATATGTCTAATTTTAGGATTTACTTTTAATATGTTTAGTTTTATCATTTGCTTTTAATAAACAAAAATATTTGATTTTTATTCATTATAATTTGAAAAATAAAAAATTATTCTTTTCTCACATACAATGAAAAGAAGAATGAAGATAATTGTTTATTTTATTAATTCATTTTTTATGTTTTTTCTTTTTTTTGTATTAAAAAGTGATTAAATCATTTAAGTAGTGCAAGTTCTATATCTCATTATTCATATAAGATGAACTTGCATCGATTTAAACAAATTATTATGAGAAATTAGAAGTTTAATAATTTTAAACTCTTTAAAAGTAATTTATTTTATTTTTTACAAACTTGAAGATATATTTAAGTATATATGCTATAATGATATTGTTTAGCACTCAAAGTGTTAATATTCAATTATTAGATAAATAATGAAAATTTTTATGTATGAACCTTAATTAAGGGGGCAAATATGATTTATGGGGGCAAAATTTTAAATTTTCATAACTTTTGATACTTTTTATAATAAACCCAAAAGATTTTATGAACTCAGTGGGGGCAACTGCCCCCACATGGTTCTACGTAGATCCGTCCCTGAGTGTAGCCAGTCAACCAAAACGGACAGGTGGGTGCGTGCCCACATCTTCTTAAAGGGCTGTCTCTTTGTCCTTTTGATTCTTCACTTGTCAATCTCAATACCCTTTTAATAAAACTCTCTTTTAAGTTTAGTCAACATTATCTTCCTCTGTAGGCCCATCTCTTTCATTGTAAGTAAATTTGATTCTTACTGTGCTGTTTAGCTGTTAATTTTATCTGTTAAAGAGAAGCCAAATTTTACCATTTGTTCTTTTTTTAGTTGCCAGAGATTGCATGTTGGATGTACACCGGGAAAAGACAATTTAAGTACATTGAGAAAGAAGTGCTTGGAAGCAATTTTGAAGCAAGATGTTGGATTCTTTGACACTGATGCAAGAACTGGGGATATTTTTGTCAGTGTTTCAACTGATACTCTACTTGTCGAAGATGCCATCAGTGAGAAATGTTCTTGTACCTTAGTTTTATCATTGTATTTCTGGATTTTTTTTGCTTTTTTGCCTTTTTCTGTTTTGTGAGTATAATCTGATCTGGCCCTCCTCCGTTCTCAATTTGCTAATCTGGGTTTGTTGGTTACACATAAATGCGGGTCCCCTACCTTATTATTTTGGGTTTGAATCTTCGACCGTGCACGTTAGCATATCTGTGTTATCGTGCACCTGCATCTTTGTTTTGACGTTTGCCATTTGGTTTAAGTGATCAATGGAATTTATTGACAGTTAGAATGAAATAAAAGAAATTTCTTTTGAGTATTAGGACGAATGGTCATTCGTTAATTGTTTTTCTTCATTTTAGGTTGGGAACTTTATACGGTATTTGTCAACTTTCCTTGCTGGTTTGGTGGTTGGTTTTGTATCAGCACGGAGGTTAGCCCTGTTAAGTGTGGCTGTTATTCCTGGAATTGCTGGTGGCTTATATGCATATACTTTTACCAGCCTCACTTCCAAGAGCCGGGAATCCTAAGCAAATGCTGGCATAATTGCCGAGCAGATGAGTTCTTTTGGCCTAAGAAAGTATAGAATAACTTTTAATTATGTCTAACCAGCACCTTTTTGCTGGATTGTGGACTCTCTATACTCACTTGCAATGTGTACAATGTCATGATCACTATCTTGTCCTTGTGGAAAGAGCTTTATTGCCTGGTCCTAGCAATGAAGGTAAGCCCGGTTTGGCTTAATGTTGATTGGTCCCACCTCAATGAAGCCAAGGCAGTGATAGACTGTTTGGAATTTGGACAAAAAAGGGGAAAAAAATTTTTCTTCCTACCTTAAATGGAGATCAGATCCTCGAGGTAGCGCCTTGACATCAAACTTTTGTATCTTGAGTGCCATTATTAACTAATGTTAAAATGTTGGGGCAGGGTTGGATAAAAACTGAATGTAAGCTACATTTTCAAAGCTACAAATTGAAAACAAAGGAAAAAAACTTTTTATGTGTTTCAAGTTTTAGCAATCTAACTTTTGTATTATATTTAATCAGTTTTACTCAAAAATGGTTTTGTTGCCATGGCAATTCTGTTAGGTTTGGATGACTTAACTTTTTTATATGTAACTTTCTTTCAAATATTCAACTACATGGGTTGTCATAAATTAATTGAAGTAAGATTTTGGTAATTTAATTGTTCTAATGCTGATGTTATTGGAAGATTATCTGAAGATTATCTTATCCATTTTGATTGACTTTGACTCCTCTTTTGTACTCTTAAATCATGTTTGGTATGGAGGATGATGGATAGGATAGGATGATAGTCATCGTATATAGTATGTTTGGTTTGTATCTAAAGAAAGGGATACGATTACAAGGAGTATAATCATTCTCTTGGTATAGGATGATTCAATCCTCTTAAAGTGGAGAGGATTATTTTTAATCCGTGGGATTGAATTACATGTCCTATTATATCCTTAAAAGTTTCATCAATAATTTAAATTGCATAAACTTTGAGAAAGGATAATTTTGACAAATAAATAAATTATCCTATCTTAATCCTTATACACATCAAACACAAGATAGGAGACATTAATTAATCTAATCCTATTCATAATATTATCTTATTTTATTCTATCATAGTCTTGTGTATCAAACACATCCTAAGTCTTAAAACCAACTATTATCTGAAATGTATCAGTATCCTTGTCAATTTGATATGTAAAGTTTCTACACATTTAATTCTGTTTTATTTTGCACTGCAGCAACTCTCTCTCTCGAAGGGTTTGCTGGTGACACAGCTAAGGCACATGAAAAAACTAGCATGATTGCTGGTAAAGGTGTAAGCAATATCAGAACAGTTGCAGCCTTCAATGTGCAGAACAAGATCCTTTCACTATTTTGCCATGAGCTCCAAGTTCGATGGATGCAAAGCCTTCACCACAGCCAAACTTTTGTTCTCCTCTTTAGCCTATCTCAACTTGCTCTTTATGCTTCAGAAGCTCTAATACTTTGGCACAGTGCCCACCTTGCTAGCAAAGGTGTCTACACATTCTCCAAGGTGATCAAGGTTATTGTGGTATTGGTGGTCACAGCAAATTCTGTGGCAGAAACTATTAGTCTTGCTCCTGAGATTATTAGGGGTGGTGAATCTGTTGGTTCAGTGTTCTCCATTTTAGATCGTTCAACCAAGATTGACCCAGATGATCCTGAGGCGGAGCCACTTGAATCAATTTTTGGAGAAGTTTAACCTAGGCATGTTGATTTTCCATATCCTTCACATCCGGATGTCAGTGTGTTTAAAGATCTTAACCTTCAAATCCGTGCTGGCCAAAGCCAAGCACTTGTTGGGGCTAGCGGCTTTGCAAGAGTTCAGTCATTGCATTCCATTCTATGATCCTACATGTGGAAAGATTATGATAGATGGGAAAGATGTCTGGAGATTGAACTTGAAATCTCTTAGGCTTAAAATTGGATTGGTGCAACAAGAGCCAGCCATCTTTTCTGCCAGCACTTTTTACGATATTGCTTATGGAAAAGAAGGGGCAACTGAAGCTGAAGTAATTGAAGCAGCCCAGGCAGCTAACGTGCATGGTTTTGTTAGTGCATTGCCTGATGGGTACAATACACCAGTTGCTGAGAGGGGTTCAGCGCTCTGGGCGTCAGAAACAAAGAATTGCAATTGCAAGGGCTGTGCTTAAGGATCCAACAATATTATTACTTGATGAGGTCACCGGTGCACTTGATGCAGAATCAGAGTGTGTGCGACAAGAAGCACTTGAAAGGCTAATGAGGGGTAGCACCACAGTGATCATGGCTTACCGTCTCTCAACATTAAGAAATGTTGACACTATTGGAGTAGTGCAAGATGGGAACATCATAGAGCATGGCAGCCATGCCGAATTGATTAACCGAGCCAAGGAGCCTATTCGAGGCTCTTGCAACTACAACACCATCATATATGAGAGTTTTTGAGCAACATGGCCTTGTGTCCTTTGTGTTTCCATCTTTCTTCTCTGAATGATGATAGCTGTAGATATGGGAATGTGGAGACTGTATCTTCAGAAGTAATGCCCCATTTCCAATGGGGTAGGGGAAATGTTAAATTATTGATGTCTATGGTGTATATCCCCCTTGTCTATCCAGTTGGTCTGGTGATTGATTGGCTTTACTTATTTTTGTAATTGAAATTTTAAATACTATAAAGTGCAAACCCTAGAAAACCACTTTCCAGCCCTTAATGGAAACCGTTTTCTTGATCTAGCTTTCCATTGCATGCGTTTGCTGAAGGGTTATATTCTGTTCTAGATGAAGGCATCCCTTTTTCTATGGCTTCCAGGTCCACATGGAATACTACGATATGTTTTTAGCATTCTAACAAAATGTACAGACATATTGATTCATAGCAGATGGTAATGAAATTATTGTAAAAGCAAAAGATCTTAGATGTAAAGTTTAAGTCTATGTTGCAAAAATGTATGTCATGACCCACTATGTGCATATCTAAAGGGCCCAATTTTGAGCAATTTTTTTAGTGCACCTGTAAATGTGGGTACCCTTTTCTTATACTTGAATTCAGTGTGTTTTTCTGAAGTCCATCCCATACTTTTTGAAAAATGAAAATGAAAGTATGGACAGCTTCTTCTATCATCCACATGATTATAGAGTTCACTAAAAGGTGCATTTCTGTACTTTGTCTGTCACAAAGGTCAAAAAACTAAGTAGACTCCAAGGGAGTTGTCCCTATGCAACTTTTACAGTTCACTGATATTTTTTGGCATTGATATTGTGGGGGTGAAAAAAAGATGGTAGAGTGAGTACAAATAATTAATGATTGAGATGTTTTAAGCCTTTAAGGAGATCAAGGGGCCATACTTGTCAGCTTTCTGATCAAAGCTTTCAATAATTTTAAGCAGAAAATGATGTTCATATTTCATAGAAAGATAATCACTAGGGGAGAAAAAAGAAGATGAAGGAACCCATGTTCTATCAATCAAGGCAAAGACTTTTTATGCCAAAATTTTGCCGAATTTTGTTTGTCAGCATTCTTTAGCGTACAGCCCATTGATATTGGCCTGTCTCTACATAAATTTTTCTTGGTTGTAAATGCAGTAAAACAATTAAAAAATAGCAGATAATATGGGGAAAATATATAATCCAAAGAAAATAAATTCCTAGGGAAGGAGGAAAATACAGAAGAAAACCACGAAAAAGTGTGGGGATGCAATGCTTTTCATTCTGAGCCTAGTCCAATTCTTCTCTGGCCTGACAATGATGGGCAAGGCCCTTGAGCATCCAATTGGACCAGCCAACCCAAGCTAGAATTCTTTTTTTTTTTTTTCTTTTCTATGGCTTTATTCATCTTTTAGATTCTTTCTCAATTATGTTTTGTCCCCCAAAACTTCAATTTAATGAACTTTTTGCATTTCTAATATAGTTTTTACCTCTTAACTTATATAAATATAATAAAATATATCTTGGGCCAAATCCAACGTATTGTGAACAGTAGTGAGTCTTTTTGGTATATGGGCTTGACCAAGCCTTCCAGCACAGCTGGGTTGTGGGACCAAGACTCAGCATTGGCATGGCCACTGGTTTAGCCCACTTGAACTAACTCAGACCAAGGCCTGGGCAAGTTGCACAAAGAATACATTTTGGTGTTGCCTTTCAAATTAGATCCTCAAGCGAGTTCTGAGATATAGATGAACATCAAGCCCAACCCAAATTTCCATATTCTGACAGGCAGGCAAGCTACCTTCTGAGAATGATGTTTGGATCCATGGATGATTCAATAAGCACATTATTTTTTCATGTTTAGCAATAGGGTTAAGGAATGTCAAAATTATCAATATAATTTTTTGTCCAATTTTTTTTTATTCTTAGCCTATGGGATGATGGTTTTGGTTTGTTTGCATCAAAATTTAAATCAATTATTTTAACTTCTATAGATACGCTTGTGTTAATTTTCAATATTCTCTTTTTTTTTTTATAAGAAAAAAAAAACATTAGATTAGAAAATGGATTGTCTGTTTGTTTTGAAAGATGACCTGTCATGTCATTACCCATAAACAAACATTATTATACGCATACGCATCCAAACTATGCCCCTTTTCACTGCCATGATTTGAGGTGAATTTTTTGGGCTTTCTTCCCTTTCGGTGGCTCCTCAACGACATTAAACAGAGAAATTCAAAACCAAAATTACCAATCCAAGGATAATATGACTTCATCATTCTACACATAGTATCTACTTAAGTTACGTGCAAATTTTATAAAGGATATCATATAACTTGTGTACACATTATTTAAACTCAATTTAAAAGTTTCAGGTTTTAGATTTCAAGATGCATGTGGGTGAGATAAGGTTATTTTCATTCTTTAAACCCAATTGCATATTTTCAAAAAAAAAAAATGATAATAATTTTAGAATAACGGAAATTGATATTCGCATAGATGATACATAAAAAAAAATTATTAAATATATTAAAAATGAAGTTTTTTTTTTTAATTTTATATATGAGATTAAGACGATAACATATATTCATTAATATATATTTAAAAAATTAATTAAAAAAATGAAATATATATCATTATCTTAATTTCATTTATAAAGTTAAAAAATTTTATTGTCAATACATCAAATAATTTTTTAAATAAAATTACTTTTCAATAGATATTTTTATTTTTAATTCTTCTTCTTGTACTTTTTCTAACTATTTTAATTTATAAATGCATATATATATTTTTGGTATAAAAGATATCACAATTTGAAATAAAAATATAACAAATGTTAAAATTTAAAATTTAAAATTTAAACTTATTAAAAATATATATAGCTCATTAATGAAATGTACATTGATTAACTTTTAGATCCCAAATTTTCATATGTTATAGTAAAATACAAGGACAAAAGAAAAGTAAAAAAGAGATACAGAAGTCTAGAAATAGCATAGATGAGCAAGGCTTTATCCAAGACTTTCCCTTGGTACTCAAAAGCACATGACCAAATGGTCGGTCCATTTATAAATCAATATTGACATTTGGCTAGAGTTTTACTCAAGTGTCCATTTTCTTGTCTGTATTTTTTCTTCTACACTACGTAAAATCAACATATTTAATTCCTACCCTATGAGGAAACCAGGATACCTACTTTTCTTTTTTTTTTTTTTTTTTTACTTTTGCTATGCCAACATATTTAAAGTTAAGATAATTATAAAAATATAATTATTGTGTCATCTCATTTTGAATTGGGCGATAATAATAATAATAATAATAATAATAATAATAATAATAATAATAATAATAATAATACATTAAAGTAAAAATATTTTAAAAATGATATTTTCATTAAATTTTAACAAATGTTTATAAACAACCGTTAATACTTAGAAAAGTTGTTGAAAGAGTTTTTTCTAATAAACTAATCATTTAATTTTTTTTAATAGTGCTTTTATTAATTTTATATAATAATTTTTCCTTCATGGTATTTTCAATGAATTATTTTTCTTTTAAAAATTTCATATTAACGTAGCATTTATTCATCTCTTTATCTTCTCATCTATGTATTGTTAATGTATGTTTCTCACGATAGTTAAACATTATCAAGGATATACATGGGTTTGTCATAATATATAAGTTTAAGAATTTAATTTTTAAATTCAGAATTAATTCAAAATTTAAAAATTAAAAAAATTCTAAACAAAATAAGATGTTTACAAAACCTCTTCAATTTGCAAAATTTTTTTGGCTGTTTAGTCTTGTGAATAATTAGGGCCATATTCATTATGGTCAAGGCTAGTGTTGAATTCATCTTTATTATGAGGGGATTTTTTTTTTTTAACGAAAAGGAGTTGCAATTTGAAAATAAAGAAAAATATTATAAGTTTTAGAATTTGAACTTTAGATTGTTGAATAATTGCATGAATAGATTGAATTAAGTTTTAAATTTTATGAAAGTCATTTTGGTCTTGTTGTAATTAATTAATCCTTCTAATTTCTAATCCCATTATCAATTTTCATTTCCCTTTTTCTCTTTTGGCTAACAAAAAAAAAAAAAAAGAGGAATAGAATTATGGTTCATAATGCTTGATCTCCACAAGAAAAGCCACACGCAAAGGGCAGTAAATGGAGGTCAATTTCCTTTGCTAATTAGAGTTGATGGATATGGGACCTTACGTACGGTTTTGCTATTTATATGCCAAAGCCTTTTTCTCTTTGTTACAACTCCATTTCTAATCCAACATAAAATTATAAAATGTCATTTCTTATTCTAAGTCCCCATAACATCCTTTATTTTGGACTTGCTGTCAGCAGTTCTAGATTCAAGCTTTTGGAAATTCCAAATCTAAGTGTTTTTCCCCCTTTTTTTCCATATTATTTTTCAAATTAGACAAAAAGCAATACAAGAACAAAATTTTAACTTGCATTTTGTTAAGAACATTTTTTTATAATATGATTAGGGTTATATCCGGACTTTATTTGTGTCAAATTTCCTCTTCGAACAATCTTAAAAACACTTTTCCAAAAGAAAATAATATATAAATGAAATAAGGAAAACAAATAAATGCCTTATCAAATTGATTAAAAGCATGCAGAGAACACAACAACGACAATTCGAGTTGAAGAGCAGTGTTGTGTCGACCTTCATATATCAAGATGATCTATAATTAATACGTTGTTTCAAGAATAGGTCACATCATGTATATAATTTTTTTTTAGAATTTAAGAAAAATTTATTAGTCAATAATTACATAATTGAAACCTTTTAACTAGATGATTAGGAATCATTTAGTTTGCAGAATTTAAAATTTTCGTTAAAAAAGTAATTTGGAGAGAAGTGTCGATTTTAGAAAATAGGTGATTCTTTTTGTTATAGAAATATTAGATTCCTATCTAAACCCATATTATAATTAATTTATATTTCATCGTAGCCTTTTTTACAAGAATGTGAATGAGAGAAAAATTATTGCTATCTATAATTTCATTGACCTAAATCGTATATCCAATAGCACAAGCTCTTTATCTGATCATTCCGTTGCTTTGGCATTTGTAATAGAAAGAGAGTTCCAATACTTTTTTGCACTTTATAATCTTATGTATGTTTTTATGATATACCTTAATCATTAGTTAATTACTTTACATTGTTTTATACAGATTTGAAAATAGTTAAAAGCCTTAAATTTTAACTTTGTAATCTATACTATTAATTCAGGGGTTCTTGGCACTTGGTTATGATTGACTCCGTAAATCATATAGTTTACTTTTTAATGATCACAGGAACTCAAAGATATAATAAAGAGATATTTTTTTTTTTGTTATAAGAAATTAGTTCTATTATGTTTACAATTTATTTATGAGTATAATGTATGGATATTCTATTGTTGTTTCAAAGGATTTACTATTCATAATAAAAAAAACGATAACGTGGGTTACGTTCATGGTATGTTTGTTTATTTTACTTTATCAATTGTTAGCATCAACCCAACAATCATTTATAGATTCCTCATCAACTAAGGACTCAAAAATGTAGGTATTTTATCATCCGTTTTATGAAAAAAAAATAGTAGATAACGATATTCTAAGTATACCAAATAAGGTTAATTATTGTTTTTAATTACATATATAATCTTAGTATATCGATAATTATAAATTGCATATTGATTTAATTTTCTCATCTTAATTAATTATTTTCAGTGGATTGAGAAAAAACATTTCACAGATGAGGAAATTGATAAGGTGCAACATGAATGGTGTAACCATATATCCAAATTTTTATAATGAGAACAAGGATTCTACATTATGTTATATAATCTCTTTTCTATATTGATGTAAATTCAATATATAATGTTTATACAAGTCCAAATCTTTTCTCTTGCTTTTATATGAATCATGTCCAAATTCAACATATAATGTTTATCCAAATCTAAATATTTTTTCTTGCTTTTATACCGATTATGTGTTATTGTCCAAATTGTGCATATTGAACAATTAGGAACCTAAGACTAATGATTTGTCAAGAAGTTAGTTTTTTATGCGCTTAAGGACAAAAATATATTATTAAACTTAACAAAATATATGTATTGTATAAGTTATGAAATATATAACTAGACAAAGATGACGTTTTCATCAAGCTAAAAGCAATATTTGTTTAATTTAGCTTGACAAAAATGATGTTTTTATGTTAAAAATACAATCTTTGTCAAATTTTATGTTAACTTGACAAAAATAACGTTTTTATGTTAAAAAAATGCAATCTTTGCTTGACAAAGATGATATTTTTATATTTAAAAATGTAATCTTTGTCATTTTATCATATTTAAAATTTTAATTATAAATTTTTATGTTAACTTGACAAAGATGACATTTTATGTTAAAAAATGCAGTCTTTGCTTAACAAATATGTTAAAAAATATATTTTTTGTCATTTTATCATATTTAAATTTTAATTATCAAAATTTAGTCTTTGCTATTAAAAACATAGTCTTTGTCTTTTTATCATATTTAAAATGTTAATTATCAATTTTTATGTTAACTTGACAAAGATGACATTTTATGTTAAAAAAAGTAGTCTTTATTTGACAAAGATGACATTTTTATATTACAAACATAATTTGTTATTTTATCATATTTAAAATTTTAATTATCAAAATTTAGTCTTTGCTTGACAAAGATAACGTTTTTATATTAAAAAATTACAGTTTTTGTCAACTTGAATTTTGTCAAATTTTATATCGACTTGACAAAAATGATATTTTTATGTTAAGAAACATAATCTTTGCTTAAGAAAGATGATGTTTTATGTTAAAAAATGCAGTCTGTCATTTTAGCAAATTTAAAATTTTAATTATCAAATTTTATGTTTACTTGACAAAAATGACATTTCTATGTTAAAAACACAATTTTGTCAATTTTTAATTGTCAAATTTTATATTAACTTGACAAAAATGATGTTTTTATTAAGCTAAACTTAGTATTTATCTAATTTAATTTGATATAGATGACGTTTTTATGTTAAAAAATATAATATTTATCAAAAAGTTTTTAGATTTAAAATTTTAATTATGTTAACCACGATGCTTTTGTCTTTATAAACCCAGTATTTGTTTAATACTTTCTTAAATTGAAAAAAGTAATTACATAAATTTTAAAATAAGTAATTATAACATTCCAATATAGTTTTCTAGTTCAATGCCATAAGATACAATGTCTTCAACATCATATACATTTTTTAATATTATAAATAAAATACAATAGTTATAATTTAAAATAGCTATATATGTCTTTGAGGAGAAAAGTCAAATGATGGTCGATAAACATTATTTTCATTCAATTGCTTTCATATGTAATCCTTTCTAAATTCATTTGATAGAGCAAAGAAGAAATCAACCCTGCATGTATCTCACAAGATATAATCCTTAACAAATAGCATTCATATAGGGAGAGTCTATCTAGTTATGTGATTTCAATACAGAACGACATCTACCTATCACTTTTTTTTGCTTTTTTCTTGAAGAAAGTTGAAATGCCTTTAATTTCTTGTATTGTCTCATAATATGCAGCTCTAATATTGCTTATCTACTCCATCAATTTAGTTAAGCCATTAGAGCTTTTAGAACGCTTCTTAACTAGCAACGTTCTACTTGTGGTAAAAGTTATAGCATAGGCTGAATTGTCAACTTCATCATTTTTTATTTTCTCCACATCGTGCTCAATGTTAGGCTCATTCTCATTAAGCATCATCATTACCATGAAATGATTCCATAATATCAACTGTAGTTTTAGCTTTAGCTCTATTTGCTTTGTTTTGATCAAATATCTTTACAAACTCATCAAAATAAAAGAAAGGTTTATTTTTCAAATCTTTGGCATAAAGGTGAGTCTATGCAAAAGTTAAATTAAAAAGATTTAATTATATGTATAAAATATTTAGATAAGAAATAAGCAATCAAAGTAAATTATACTTACATATTAACTACTTATTCAAACCCACTAATCAAACACATCCTTAAATACAGTTAAACATTTGTTCTTATCGTTCTAACCAAAATCCACTTTCAATAGCTATCATATCACAAATAGTATTATACTGTCTCTTTAGTACTTGACCTTTGACTCAATGTGTGGATTTATCTTTAGGTATGATTTTCAATTTTGACCTTTATGTAAGTTCAATTTAAGGCACCTAAACAATCGTAAATCAAAAACTTTGATTAATACATTTACATTATACAAAATTAAGATTTATTAACATTTACTTAGAGGAAGCAATGATTAATGTATTGTTTAGAATCATTTTCATCTATTATCTATCGAATATTTTACTATTGGTTTTAGTTTCTTAAACAACAAGGAATACAATCTCAAAACAGATTTCAACATAGCATGGAATTATCTAGTTAATTGTATTTTTAGATCTGGTTACTTGACTCTTCATAACCTTATTTTTCTTATGATGGGTAATGATGTGAGATAAGCTAATAACCATTTCTTTTATTGACATATCTCTAAATGTCTTTAATCCTTATTGTGTTTAAAGTAACTGATATAATTTTGTAAAAACTTTTTTATCTATTTTACAATTATCCACACTTTGTATATTACTCTCAAAGACCATTTTGTTTAAGTTTAATGACCTAATCTGAAGCCTATTCAGAGTTTCATTAACATAAGAGATTCTATATCTTTTTCTAAGTTTCATAGTAACTAATGTCACAGCAATAATAAGTAACAGTTAAAACATACTTTCCATCCAATTCATTTGCAAAATAAGCACTGTTATCAATTGTATATTCTTTCTTGTTGATAAACAAGCCATAATTGCTTACAAGAAATATTTTTGTTAATGTTAAAGATATGTGTAAAAAGTAATAATGTGCATCTGGTATATCATGATTTAAGTCACGTTTAACGAATAACAAATAGCAAGAAAACATTTAAGTAGATCAAGATCTAAGCTAAATCGAACAAATAACAAATAACAAGAATATATATGATAGATCAACAACTTTTAAATCAAGATTTAACCCACATCTAACAATATAGCAAGAAGAAATTTGACGTAAAAAAATAATACAAAAACTAAAAAACATAAACTCGATCATACAAAATCGAGGGTAAACTGAATGGCTAATGATAAAGATAAGTTAAACTGAACCAAATGAAGATGAAATCACAAAGCTAAAAAGTGATGTTGTGTGAAACAGAAAGGCTATGATCTAAGGTTTAATTAAAGTCTTAGGTTTAGCAAAACAAAATAACTATTCAATATTAAAATAGGAGAATAAAAATAGATATGTCAATTATTACTTTTTAGAATAAAAAACATTGTTGATATTACAAAAATATTATTTATTTTGTTATTATTTTCTATTATCAATTACGTTTTATATGTAAAAAATGTGATTATTGCTAAGTGATAATTGAACAATTACTATGTTTTATCAATAACTACATTTTTAAAACAAGAAACATTGTTAATTTATAGAAATATGATATTTATTTTGGTTTTAACTACGTTTTATATATAAAAAGCGTTATTAGTTTCAAATGATCAATTACTACGGTTTATCAATGATTACATTTCCATAACAAGAAATGTAGTCATTGATATAGAGAAATATAAACCAGAATTTAGTTTTATCAATTACTATGTTTTTATATATAAACGATAGTTAAAACTAAAGTAAATTTTGGTTTATATTGACTCTATCAACAATTATATTTTTATATAAAATTGTTATGTTTTATCAATTATTAAGTTTTCATATTACAAAACTTTGTTGATATTGAAAATATAAAATATTTTTTGTTATTATTTTTTACGATCAACTATATTTCTTATGTTAAAAACATAGTATTTTTGAAACTATAAAAAAATTCAAAATTCTAATTTTGAAACGATCTACTATATATTTTTAAAAAAATGTTATTTTATTATAATTAATTTTTTTCATAACATATTATAACACATGACTATATTTCTAATATAATACTGTTGTGTAATTAAAAACATTAATTTTTTAAGATTTTATTTTATACAAGATCAATTATATTTACAATTCAAAAACATTATCTTTCTAAAACTTTATCAATTGAAAACAAATATTTAAATTTATAAAATTTAAATACACATGATCATTGTCAAGTGTCCAATTGTGTAGCTAGGAATGCAATTTTATGTGTAGAATGGGTCTCGATTTATCATGCAATTATGTTGATTTTCATGAGTAAAATAAAAAATTATTATTGAGTCAAAAGTTTGATAAATTTTACATTTCATCAAGAATTTTAAAAAACTTTAGGGAGAAGTGGGTTTTTGATTCAGTGTTATCATCCTCTTTTTTTTGACATTATTGAAAATTTTAGACATTAAATTCCGTAAACTAAACTAAGAAATCAAATTAAAAAAAAATTTTTGATCAATAATCTAACTTTTTTTTGAATCAAACACCTGTTTAAAATAATTTAAGATTTCATTTAATTAATCACCATGACACCTACAATATAAAAATCTCACATTATGAAATTTATGAGGACTTAATTATTATATACGTTATATTTATATGTTGAGGCTTTTTGTAAAATATTTTTTATAAATAAAATTGTACTATTTATTAAAACAAAACAAATAATATCTCAAAAGTTAGTCGGGTTGCCAAGTTATGTCTAGTAAATATTAAATTATGAATTGGATAAGTGATATAGTAATTCCCCCTCATCATCTCAAATGTGAAATTATGGATACAAAAGTTAAGTGGTAGCTGAAGAGAAATTAAAGAAAATAATAATAAAGCGAAGTGTGAGTCCATTCTCCTGCATTATTCTTTAATGCAAAATGTCAAAAAACCATGTGAGAAGGTGTCCATTCTTCTGCATTATTCTTTCATGCAAAATGTCAAATAACCATGTGAGAAGGTAAATGAAACCGACCTATCACTAACTGTGATTGATTTACGTGGAAAAAGAAAATTTTGCCCGAAAGTAAAGCCACCCTAAAGGAAACTGGAAAAACTGTCAAAACCTAGCTAGTTAGCCTATTCATGTAGCATATTATAATATATTATTGTAACGTGTGTAATTGAGAACTTACGAAGAATCAGTTATAATATATATAAATATAAATATATATATATAAAGATTTAAGAATGTATTTGATATATAAAATAAAATAAAATAAAATAAAATGATATTAAAAAATTATTAAATTAGATAATATCATTTTATTTTATGTTTGATGTGTATAAAAATTAAGATAAAATAATTTATTTATTGATCAAAGTTATTATTCTTTAAATTTTATATAATTTAAATTATTAATATAATTTTTAAGAGTATAATAAGATAAATAAATTCAATTTCATAAATTAAAATAATTCTTTAATTTTGTTTTGAGAGAATTGAATCATCATGTACTAAGAATAATTAATCCTCCTTATAATTTTATCATTTTTTAAATATAAATCAGATATAATATAAAATAATTATTATCTTATCCTATCTATCATTTTATACATTAAACATGACCTAAATATACATATATGAAATGTATTTTGTGAGATCAATTTATAAAATTTTTTAATCAAAATAGATAATACTTTTTAAATACGAATATATATATATATTTTTACCTAATAAATAACATAAAATAAGAGGTTTGAAAAGATCAAAGATACCCATAATAATGTTGATTCAAGAACGTGTTGGTGGTTGGCAAAAACTTAATCTGGTTGTAGACATTGCAGTAATAAGATCCAGAGAGAGTAAGCGCAAGAGAGAACTAGCTAGGGAGGCCAGGGAACCAACAAAAGAAGGGGCATGACCTTTTTTTAAAAAAAAAAAAATTTTTTTTGCTAGTGACATGTGACTGCGCTAGACAAAAGCAAGGAAATTTCATTGCCATGCCTGTTTTAGAAAATTTTAACCCTTATATTATAATGTAATAAGCTAAGACATGCCACGTGTCATGTCGTGTGTGCCAGAGAAATTCATGTGATTTCGAGGGTTTGAAAATCAAAAGGTCCCAACACTCACGCAGTTATGTCCCAAACAAAGAAGAAAAGACAATTATTTGAGAGAGATCAGATAGACCTAGATCCTTGCTTGTTTTCTTAAAATCCATTTATTAATTAATTATTAATAAAAGTTTCTCACTAACAAAAAAAGAAATGTATACTTTTAACAGTTTTTATTCCAAAAACAACAAATAATTATTTGACTATGTATAAATTTATTACTTTTCATCAACATATATCTCTTTTATTTAAATCATATTATATAATTAAAGTATTAAAAAAATTAATGATTTATTACCTATCATATTAGTATATTAAAATAGATATTTATTATTTAATTATTGCATGTGATATATAATGAATAATTATTTTTTAATAATATAATTAGGTATTATAATTTGAATGAAAAAAATATATATTACTGTGAAGTAATCGTTTTGTACCATCCTTTTTCATTTGATCAATCAAAAGTTTGTTGCGAAGTGTTAGGTGATCATGGGTCTTAGAGTGCACATGCTTATCATCAATATTTACAGTTTTCTAATATATATATACCAAAGGATCAGAAACCTGTAAAAAGACTGAAGTAGAGAAGTTAGAGAGATCAACCTGAAACGTAGGAGCTGTTTTGTGATGAAGAAGAAGAAGATGAAGAAGGAAAAGCAGTTATAAAACAAAACAGGTTCCGGTTTTTTGAATGGGCAAAAAAAAAAAAAAAACCATTGCAAAGCTATGAAAAGGTGATTTGGGGGTTGTGGAATTCAGTGTTTCAAAGAGGGAGTGAGGAGAATTGGAGGATGATGATCACATGGTATTGTGTATTGAGACATGCGCATGAAGGCCCACAATGTTACCTGAAAAGGAAACATATCTCTTTAAGCCCACTTGAAAAGTTGGGAACAAAAACCAATAAGTCTTATTCCATTCCCCTTTCTCTCTCTGGCTCCGTTTATTTAACAAAAAAATAACTTAAAAAATTTTTTTAAAAAAAATATTTATTTTTTAATTGAAATTTCTTTTATTGTTTGGATGAATTAATAAAAAATATTTTTGTTATTTGTTTGTTTTCTAAATTTTTTTTCAAATAATATTAATGTAACTATTAAAATATTAAAAATGATTTATTATTAAAATATATTGAAATTATTTATTATCAAAATTATTAATATTAAAAAATAATTATATTTTAATAATAATATTTAATATTAAAATATTATGTTAATATAAAAAATACTTAAAATAAAACTATTTATTATTTTTATATTATAATTTTATTTATTAATATAATATTATTTATTAATATAACATTAATTTATAATAATATTTATTAATATATTATTTATTAAAATAATATTATTTATTTATTAATATAATATTATTTATAAGTAAAATTATACTCAAAAGTATTAATAAATAATTTTACTTACAAACGATTTTTTTTTCAAAAAATATCTTTTTTTTTTTTGCAAATCTATAAGATAATTTTCAAAAAAATAACTTTATTTTTCATTGATTAATAAATTATTTTTCATTAACCACCTAGTTTTTTATGAAATAAACATTTAAAAATATATAAATTATTTTTCAAAAATCAATTTTTGCAAAATAAACGGAAACTCTTATCATGTATAATTTCACTTATTTGTTGGGATTTATCTTAAATCTCATAATCCCACATCGAAAGTTAGTGAGTTTTGAATTTGTCCAATATCCCACATCGGGAGTTTAGTAAAAGTATAAGAAGTTTCACCCTTATAAATAAGATATTTTGATTTTAGTTTAGTAATCCCATAGAGTTAGATACTAAGAGAATAGCTAAGTGAGTAGGCTATTAAAATGGTATAATTGAGTTTTGGGTTAAGTTTTGAGTAAGAAGTTTTAGGAGACTTTTCTCATTCTAAAAGTATCACAATTGTAAAGATTTATTTGATAGTGGATTAGGTTTGGAATATACTATTTTGAGTTGAGCCGAACCAAATATATTTGTGTGTTTTTATTCTTGATTTGAGCTTGCTGTTTTGTGTATGATTGCTGCGTGTGAGTGTTATTTTTCAGGTTGAAAAAAATAACACCCGCACGCAGAACCCACACACAAAATAACAAGCTCAAATGAAAAATAAAAACACAAATATATTTGGTTCGGCCCCACTCAAAATGGTCTACTCCAAACCTAATCTACTAACAAATAAATCTTTACAATTGTGAGATTTTTAGAATGAGAAAAGTCTGAAAGATCCTGGCTTTCGTGCTTTGGTGAGTCTCCGAGATCCTTTCGACGACCTATGTTGTGTTGAAGAGATATCTATATGATCCGATCGATTGCGTAAAGCCCGCGGTAGCAACGGAACCGGGGAAAGTATACAGAAAAGACAGTTCTTTTCTTTCTATTATATTACTCTTTACTCAAAACTTAACCCAAAACTCAATTATACCATTTTAATAGCTTACTCACTTAGCTATTCTCTTGGTGTCTAACTCTCTGGGATTATCAAACTAAAATTAAAATAACTTATTTATAAAGGTGAAACCCCTTTTACTTTTACTAAATTCTCGATGTGGGATACTGGATAAATTCAAAACTTACTAACTTTCGATGTGAGATTATGAGATTCAAGACAAATCTTAACAAATCCTCCATTGACTTGAATCTCCAAACACTTCAACAGTATCTGTAAAGCTAACATGTTTACCTTTCTTCTTTTCTTTCATCATAGGGATCCCAATAATTGAGCTTTCATCAAGCATGTACAAGTGATTTTTGATCCTATTTTCTTGTAGAATCATACTACAATTTTTGTACACTTTCAACCAATCATTATTACCATAATATGTGTACTTCCGAGAAGCTAACTCACCAAAAACAATCAAATTATAATGACAACTTAGTACTGTCATAATAACACCATTATGAGATCTAAGGCAAACACTCTCAATGCTTTGAATTTGCACATTTTCTTTGTTAGCAACCACAATATCCACATTCTTCTCATTCTCATCCAACTCGACAAAGTAACTCTTATCATTGCAAACATGAATTGTAGCAGCTGAATCTAAAACCCAACCTTTATCACTTTTCAAAGTCTGAGTCTCATCAACACAAGTTGTCAAAACAACATCATCATCACCAGACACGACAATAACAGTATCACTCTTTTTTTATTTAATTTTTTCTCATCATTCGCCCTTTTAAAAGTAGCTATATCCCTTCTCAGCTTCCTGCAGCATACTTGGATATATCCCTTCTCACCACAATAATAACATTTTATATCACTGTAATTTCTGTTTCTTGACTTGGATCTTCCTCTTAATCCATCAATCCTCTTTTGAGTCTTCCTTGATCAAAACCATCTACAACTAGTGTACTCCCCCTAAGTGATGAGTTCTGAGCTCCCATAAACCTTTCATTCTCACGCAACAAGGCAGTCACATCATCCAACTTCAAAGTAGACATGCCTACCAACACAGTCTGAACTAAAGACCTATAAGACTTGGGCAAAGATGGCAGCAAAATTAAAGCATTCTCTTCATCTTTTAACTCATCAATAGAAATCGCTAGCAATTGAGAAAATCAATCTATTAAACTCATTCAGGTAATTATGAAGACTCATACCTTCTTTCATCTTCAAAGAATACAGATCCATCTTTAAACATAATCTATTAGTCAATGACTTCGAAGCATAAATACTTTTAAGCTTATCCCACAAACTCTTCGGAGTACTCTCAGTCAACACACTGTATTTTACCTCTGGAGTTAGCGTCAATCTAATAGTACTAACAACTTTCTTCTGAATCCTATTCCAATTAGCGTCAGACATTCCCTCGGACTTACTATTCTCTAATGCCTGATCCAATCCTTGTTGTACTAACAGATCTTGAACTATACTTTGCCATAACATAAAATTACTCTTTTCCATCAAACAACGAAATCTCAAACTTAGGCATAGGCATACCAGACATACCTTCTTCAGACATCTTGAAACACTACTTCACGATCTCTTGGGCCCATAATCCTTAAATCTCGAACCTCGCTCTGATACCACTTGTTGAAAAAAATAACACCCACACACAAAATAGCAAGCTCAAATTAAGAATAAAAACACAAATATATTTGGTTCGGCCCAACTCAAAATGGCATACTCCAAACTCAATCCACTAACAAATAAATCTTTACAACTGTGAGACTTTTAGAATGAGAAAAGTCTCATAAAACTCCTTACTCAAAAACTTAACCCAAAACCCAATTACACCCTTTTAATAGCCTACTCACTTAGCTATTCTTTTGGTGTCTAACTCTCTGGGATTACCAAACTAAAAATAAAATACTTTATTTATAAGGGTGAAACCCTTTATACTTTTACTAAACTTTCGATGTGAGATACTGGACAAATTCAAAACTCATTAACTTTCGATGTGAAATTATGAGATTCAAGACAAATCCCAACAAAAACTAAAGTCCTCGCGTCCAACTCTTGCGTTCTCCGATGCTCTTGTTTTCTTCACATCCAACATCGCTTTCTTTGTTATTGTATTTTCTTTCTCTGCCTCCTTCTCACCTCTTGGATGGTCCTTTCCTTCCTCTTTATATTTCTCTGATCGCTTTCTCAAACTCTTCATATCTTATGTCTATCACTACTCCTACTACTCCTCTATTCCTTAATTTCTTGCCAACATAAAACATTTTCTATAGCTATAGCTTGGTTTTGGTAGTTGTTGAATATTTTAAACCCATAGGGTTATACCAAGGGCAAGAGCATTTCTTGGTTTTTGCTCATTTCCAAGATGTCTAGCAGAAGGTCGTCGGGGCAGTCGACAGCAGGTGTTTCCAGGATTTCAGATGAACAGATCATTGAACTTGTCTCCAAGTTACGCCAACTTCTTCCTGAGATTCGCGATAGGCGATCTGACAAGGTACTATAAGAACATGCATGTCTCTGATCTTTCTTCCATCTCTGTTTCAAGAAAATCAACAAGTGAAAAGAAATTTATTTTTCCCTAAATGCAAAGCTGCAGGAAAGGTGTGGAAACTGTAAAGTAAGCTAATTCACCTTGTTCAGATGTGCCACATGAGAATAGTATATTTCAGTTATAATAATAGTAGTGGTCTTCGAAAAACAGTTCGAAAACTTGACCCGGGTGTCAAGGAAACATATTTTTCATAGGTTTCAGCTTCTCATTGACTTAAAACAGTGCCTCACTTTGACTAATCCAAAATCATCTGATTTATTTAATTATGGTAAATATTTTAACATGATGTTTGATTCGATAATTAATATAATATTTATTTTTAATAGCTTAATTTTAAAAAATGATACATAATTGATAAATAATTTTTAAAATATTAAATTAATTAATAAATTTATAATTCAAGTATTATATAAATTTTTTAAAAATAAATATTAAATTTAATATTTTATTATAATTCAAATACTTTGTGACATTATCTCTTAATTAAAGCATGGTGTTAGCTTCATTGTGTGGGGATATACACTGTAATGCACATGCCCTGAATAGTTTACTTAATTTGCCGATTTTGGCTCGACATGATTACAAATGATTTCTTGAATCAATTTGACTCAATTGGATTATATTATTTTATATATAAATATAGCATTATATAAAATAATAATGTCGATCAGCTTTGTCAGAAGAAAGTGACTTATTGTTTACAATGGCATTTGGATTTGACTGAACTCCTATTGCAGGTATCTGCATCCAAGGTTTTGCAAGAGACTTGCAATTACATTAGAAGCTTGCATAGGGAAGTGGATGATCTAAGTGAGCGACTATCCCAGCTCTTGGCCACTATTGATGCTGATAGTGCAGAAGCTGCAATAATAAGGAGTTTAATTATGTAATAATAAACCAACTTTTATCAAAATTTATGGCTCTTTTGCACTTTCTTACTAGGTTTTGGTCACTAGATCAAAAAAAAAATAGAATATATTTTACGATGCTTCCCGATGTGGAAGGGTGTGCACTGTAATTACTTTGTACTATAAAAGGACTTGCACTAGCAAACCCTTTAATTTTAATGGCAATACTATTACTTTTGTTGGCATTAGACAAGCTTAATTAATTAATTTATATCTTTCTTTTATTGGAAGTCGTGTATATATATATATATGATTAGAGCATTTAGTTCAATAATAAATGTATGAATGATCTTTTTCTTAAAGAATATGATCGTTTGAATTTCCTTTTTCGAATCAACGTTTAATTAATATATTAATTTACATGAAATTAATATGATTTAAGGAGGTTTCTATTTTGAAACAAGAGAAACAAAGAAGAAGAATGTGTTGATGCTAAGCTTCTTGTCGGTAAGTTGGGCTCTAGTGTTATAATGCAATACGGAAGCTCCAAAATCATCGTTAGAGAGTGATTTGATGGAAAACAAATTAAGTTTTGCTAAGTATGACCTACATGTGTTAGGAGATTTTTCCATATCTTGTTTGTTTCAATCAGATATAACTATAATATTATTGATCACTAACTTATTAATAATATTTGTTTATATATAATATAATACACTCGACCCCTCGAAAGATACCAACGATTTATTTTTTTATATATTTGAATTTATCATGAATTGAATCATAATTAATCAACAAATTATATGATTGTTGACAAAAATCTGATTTTCACAATATTGCATGTTAGTATTGAAGTTAAAAAGTAACAAAAAATGAATGAGAGGGTAAGGCAATATATGGTAGCATTTGCGTGACAAATTTCTCTAGATGGTGGGACTATGGTAACTATACTAATAATTAATTTTCAAAGAAACAAATGCGAGAAAGGGTTAAGACAGAAGAGCAAAGCATGGATCAGAAAACGAATTCTTCTTTGTTGTCATAAGTGTCACAGGTAATATTGAATCATAATCCGACCCCCCAATACCCCATGCAAAGTCTACTCATTAGGAACATCATGTACTATAGTTTCAGAAACTTGTTTATCTTTTAGTAAACATGTTTTGAATGATAGGACTAGAATCAATTTGCCAAAAATTACCTGATCAACTTTAATGTATATAATATTCTTACTAAAATATAATAACATCATTTGTTGTTAATTAAGCTTAGGCATTTTTTTGCAGTAATACCAATATATTATAATTAAGCAGCGGCGAATTCAAAAATTTTTTTAAGTGTTTATTTATAATATATATATATATATATATATATATATATAAGAAATGTCAACAAATTTATTAATTCTATCCACAGAAAATACGTTTAGAAAAAATTTTGATGTGTCTAAGTAAATTTTTACTTAAATTTTTTGTTTTTAGCTATTTATAAGTGTCCAGAAAAATTTTTAATGTTTAAGAAAAAAATTTTCTTCAAATTTTATTATTTTCTACTTTTTTAATTATTTTCCATTTTTGAGATACCCACTATAAGTTAAGCTTTACATCCATCATTGATATTATAAGTAGTTTAACTATATACAAACATACACAAAATGGGAACTCTTGTATGAAATTTAAGTCCAACAACAACAAATTAATCTGAACTTATTTCATAGCTATAATGGATTCCTGTGTTAATCAAGTTCAATATCTATGAATAATTACTTGGTGAATCATATGCTTACCTTAGCATGAAGAAACTCATGCAATTTTTTCAATGAAATCCTTTATTTTGGATATGAGAGTTTTCTCTTTTAGCTTTTATTATTGAAAAAAATTGTAGTATATATGCAGTAACTATATATATGATCACTATTCCAAAATATAATTTTTATTAATGCAAATCAATTAAAATTTTCCATTACTAAGGATTAGATCATTAATTCTAGCAAAGAAATATTTAACTTCGAACATTTGAAAAACTCTTTCTCTCTCTCTCTCTCTATATATATATATATATATGTATATACGTACATACATATGTAAGGCAATATTATTCTTAAAATGGCAAGTGAATTTTTTTTTTATTTTGTTGGCATAATTTTCAATCTTCATAGCTATATATAGTATCTTATATTTGAGTTCAAGGCAATTTATATATATATATATATATATATATATAAATAATTAGGCATGGATATTTTATCCAAATAAGTAATTATCTCAAAGAAGCTAATACACATTGAAAATTTTGGCGAGTTCATTTTATTACAAAAAATATAAAAAAAAAAAGGCAAAATTTGCATCCTGAAGCATTAGTTTCGCGAAATTAATCAATATATAGAGCAAATTACTAATTTTTTTTATATATAAAAACATGAGGGTTAAACATTTAAAACATTTAAAATGTGATAGAAAACTGTAATTCATAAATATTAGGAGGCATATAAAACTTTTTTTGCCGTAAGAACAGGCAATTTAGGTTGCCTTGAAATTGCATGGAGGGGAATGATTAAAAGAGAAAAAGGCAAAGTTGTTTTAGGCAATTTGTCAAATTTCTCAACGAATGACAATGATTATAATTAAAGTCAACTAAAGTCAGCCCGCAAAAGAGGCCTTAAAGTATAGCCCCATGGGCTTTCATCATTCTACCTTTTGTACTTTCTTTGGGCTTTTGCACATTCTGATTTTGTGGATTGACAACTTTCTTTTTTTTTTTTTTTGGGTTGCTTTAACATTGAATTTTATAATAAAAATAATAGTTATAACCTCTTTATAAAAAAAAAAAAAAAATTACAACTAAGAATCTATAAATTGTGTTTGAATTTGGATTTGCAGTTAAAATATCAATTTGAATGATATTGTCCTATACTAATATATGGCCTATGTTAATATAATATTTTATAATATTAATATAATTCCAAATTCACTTATTTCAAAAAATAGTATAAAGAAATATTCTATTTATATACAAAATTAATTCTCTTTTAATAGTCTTTTTTTTTGTAATTAAAAGAACATTTTATCTAAACATTAAATGAAAGTTTTCTACCTGACTTTGATGTAATGACATGTGCACTTGGAAAAACTTTGTGGAGAAAGAGGTATTTTATTATTGTAATTTAAAATTATGGATTTATAGTTACATTTATATTTTCTTTTTTTTTTATAATTATTAGTTATATATATTTATTTTATGGGTTAATTTAAATTTTTATACTTTAATTTATTTTTATATTTATTTAAGATATTTGTTTGAATTTTTTATTGATTTTATATAAAATAGTTTTAATATATACAAGATCATTATAATTACATATGTTTGTCTTTTTTATGTAGAATCCTGATAATTTTTCTTTAAATCTTATCATTAATAATTATATATAATTGATATTTATTTATACTCAAATAATAATTAATTCGCAGCGTATGTCAAAATTAATAACCACCATATATATATGTATATATATATATATATATATATATGCTCTTCATTTAAAGGAAAAATACTAAATTGAGTGGAATACCCTGGCTAACCTTTCATTTTACAACCATTTTATATATCTTGGAGTAATTTGATTTAAAAAACACATTATTTAACAAAATCTGTCCCTTTAGTAACTGACTAAAACTAGGTTATGTATGCATGATTGCACCATGCAAACAAGTTTCACCAATTTTTTAAATCATAATGAACAATTCTCTTTATCTAAAAAAAGAATTATTCTTTTAGTTATAGTAACAAGCTTGCTTAAAATTTTTTTTATCTTAATATAAATAATTGATGATTTTAATACATTGAAAAAGAATATAAAAATTTTACTAATAAATCATAGTATAATAAAATATAAATACTAATGGATTTTAATGTTATAAATTAAAATTAATGGCTTTGTTGGAATTTTTCAATTTAATCTTAATTTTTCTAAAAGTCTTTTTGTATTTTAAAAAAATTAATTTTACTAATAAATCATATTATAATAAAAATAAATACTAATGATTTTAATATTGTAAATTAAATTGATAACTTTGTTGGAATTTTAATTTAATCTTCATTTTAAAAAATACATTTTCTATTTAAAAAGATATATTTTACTAAAAAAATATTATAATAAAAATATATACTAATGATTTTTAATATCCCACAATTTGAAAATACCCTTCACATTAAAAAAAAAAAGGGAATTTTCAATTAAGCAATTATACATTAATTATATATTTTTTTCAAGTAAGCATTTAATGTTACTAAATTAAAAATAATGTATTAATTATATATTTTTTAAATATCAAATTAAGAAATGTCAATAGCATTCCTTAATATTTCCTTTTTTAAAAGTGCATATATTAAGTTGAAAATTTTATTTTAACAAAAAAAGTATTTATTAAAAAAAACCAATTCTCTGTTGAGAATGCACACTACTCCATTAATGAGAGTGACATTGTAATTAAAGGTGTCAAATGACTCTTAGCTAGTACAATCCATTTAAATATATTAATTCATGTGTTAACAGATTGTGTAGGTTCAACACTATTTTTGATGTGTTTTGCTAGTACGACCTTTAAACTGTAAGTCCATAATTTTTATGGGTTTTGTTGGGGCAAGCATACCACTATTTTTCGTGCTTAAATGGGTCAAGCACAACCCATTAATTTTTCAAAATTTAAATTATTTTAAAAAAATTATTTATTATTAAAAATAATATACAAAAATAAATGAAATAAAAATGAAATATAATTTATGTAGTTCGACAAAATACCAACATCCGTAGAGAGGGATAAAAAAATATTAAAATTATGATCTTAATATTTTAAAAAGTACACACATATATATATATATAAAAGATATTATAAACACACTATTATCATTATATATTTTATTTTTATCATATGATAATTCATTTATATAATATGTTATCTTATACATTCATTTTATACCTTTCATCATATAATAATTTACTTTGTTACTTGAATTTATACTTAACATAAAGTCTTAATTTATTTTTATTATTTTATTTTTACTAATCACTAGTTAAATATAATTATTTATCAATAATATAAATATTTAATAAATAATTTAAATATAATTTTATTTTATAAATTACCAATAAAATATAAAAATAAGTATAATTTTATTGTAATATAAAAAATATAAATACCCTAAAAATCTAGGATCCCACTGATAACAAATAATGACCAACAAGACACTACTGAACTTATATGCCATGTTGTACTAACCCACTGCCACGTGCTGGCACATCACCATTTTACTAAAGCCTCATACTTTTTTTTTTTTTTCATTTTTTTAATGCGAATTCAGTGATACCCAGTTCTTCTTTTCAGATTATTTTTTTCAGTTTTTATTGACTTTGTTGCATACTTTTAAGCTTTGATGAGTTACATTTTCCGTTTCTTGGCTTTCACGATACTTCAGGTTTTTCAAGAATGTCAATCAATAAATTCATACCAAAAAATCAATTTCAAGCATGTTTATGACAATTAGTTAACTATTTTTCATTAAGTTCTTTGATTGGTAGTTGGAAATTGAGGGCCTCTACATTGATCTTTGGTGGAAAAATTTTGATAGTTTCACTCATTATTGATCCCCATCATTAATCAGCTATGATAGTTTTTTCTTCTTAATTCTTTCCTTTTTCCTGGTTTTGCTCTTCCTGGTACCCCTTTTCCCATGTAATATCATGAGGATTGTTTTTCTTGAATGTACATGTTTGGTAGTTAAGTACTTAAGTTAAGCCTTTTTTTTGCACTTTAGTCAAAAAGTTTGATAACTTGCTTCACGCTTGCATTGTTTGACATGTATTGTTTCTTACATTGAAAGCCAATTTAAGTTTTTTGCTTTGGAGGATTGTATGGGCTATGGTTGTTCCCTAGGCTCATCCTTTTTATTACTTTTGACTTGAACTAAGATTTGTTATGGTGCATTTACGCAGATGTTGGAGTAGATTAAGGCACCTTGCTTGAAATTACAGACTTTTAACTCCACTCGTTAAATAGATTTGGAATTGTCGTAATGGAAATTCGAATGTTAGTCGATACTAGAATATCGAGCTACAATAAAAACAGCATGGTATTTTCATTAGATTTTAGAAGCCTCCAGGAATATTTTGGCTTTCATTTTGCACCTATGCAAGGATAGATGAGAGCTTGGAATCCCTGAGGATTATTTACCTCACAATAATCCATAAATAACACTGCCCCAAGATGATAATGACTGTTATCTCTTTCTTAAATTACCCTAATTCTAGCTATCTCTCCAAAATAAATGGCCTTGTACATGGAATTGCCATGGTTTAAGCATTGCAAAGTGTTGGAATGAACAAAGATGATTTCTACATTATCAAGCCGCCTTCACTAAAGTTGTCTTCTAAAATTTTATTTATATACCTTCAAATAGGTTCTCTTTGGCTGGCTTTATCTCAGTGAAATTTTAAGACAATGTACCCAGGTGGTTACACTGCTGAAATTACAAGCTTATCTCCAAAAGCTACTTGAGAAGGATATTCGTGACTTTTTTGCTTAATATGGTGCAATTGAGCATGTTGAAATTATCAGGTGGTCTTTTTGCTACTCAGTTTCTGGTCACTGAATACACACCACAAATTACTCTCCATTATAGTGTATTTTTCATGATTTTGTTGAGATTTATTGTGCATTGTAAACTTGTTGGACTTATTGTTCACTGGTTCTTTGAGAAAAAAGTCAAAAGATAAGAAATCTTTCATCTTAAATGATTTCTTGTTGGATAATTAATAATCAATACTTGATTTTATGGAAAATCAATCTCTTTGAGTAGAATTTCTTCAGGTTATGATTCACATAATTTGGACAAATGTAACTTAGCATCAAGTTCCTTTTTCCTTTTCTGTGACAGGTTTCTTGAATCAAGGAGGGTTTTTTGATCAAGCTGTTTAATGTCACTTATTGTTTACCGACTCTTCTAGGAAAAGTCAAAGCAAGGATGTCTGTTGTTTGAAATGCATTTTTGTTAGATTCTTGGTACTTTCATTCTGATGATATGTGAAAATCAAAATCTTTAACAGAATCTGCTCAGTTTGATTTCATAATCTGTACAAATTGGACTTACCAGCAAGTGCATTTTTTCTTGTCTGTAACATATTTCTTGAACTAATGAGAGTTACCATAATCAAGATGTTTAATTTTACTTTTAACTTGAAATTACATAACCTTCTGTTGTAGGTACGCTTTAGTGTGATGTGATTAGCTGATAAACATTAGCTTATACTTGATCATTCTTGTAAACCCAAGATAGAGCAATTGGATGCTGGCATTGATAGAAGTAGGTTCTAGAGTGCTAATGTGAAGTTGTGAATCTCGTGCAAATGTGACTGGCTGCTCGTTATAGGAGTGTTGTCATACTTGGTGTGCATGATTTCTTTGATTCTGTTATTTCTCGAAATTCATGCTTCAATGAAGGTAACTGCTTTCTTTACTGAAAATAGATGTGGGGAATATGCATGTACGGTTTTTGTCACATTAAAAGATGTTTATTCACTGGAAACAGCCATCTTACTCAGTGTAAGCTTTGATTCATGCTTCTGGAGAGGGAAGTAACTGTCATTTCTTTTCTGAAAGAAGAAAAAAAATTGTGAGCGAGTTCCTTTAGCTACCTGGATAGTTCTGATCCTTTTTTCCTTCAATATCTTTGTTGTGGTTTGATTTGTAACCATAACATCTTGTTTGCGTCAAAATGTATTACTATGGTATGTTATCAGCTTATCTAACTGATCAATAGGTTTATGAGTAAGGCTGCAACTCGTTAGATATTCGTCTAATTCCTGCAATTTGACTTTAGCAGAACCAAAGAGATAATATTACAATATCAACATCTTGTGCCTGTATAGAATTTAGAACTTTGTATGTTCTTATCTATTTAGGGAACTTGCTTTAAGATCTGGTGCATCAGCTTCATTTGACTTAGCCAAGAAGGTGAGAACTCGTAATAGTGATCCACTCTAAACAAGTTGGTAAATTTAAACTTTGTAAATCTTGAAAGGCTAGCAGCCCAACCTTGCTTCTTTTAAAGTTGTATGACTAATAATATACTCCGTTTAGAGACATATATCAGAAAATAAATTCTTGTAAATTAGGAATGAAGATTTGATATAATTGATTTCTTTGAGGAGTTCTGGTGTGGAGACTAAATGAAGAAGAGGCTTCCTCATTCTTCAATTTGAAAATTGAGACAGATCATTGTTAAGATAATCTCTTAAGCCCTTTCCTTTTTCAATCAATACAGAAAATCTCATTAGCATCCTGATATATGGTGTGGTATTCCTTTAAATTTTCCTTTGTTGGGTTAAGTAGTGATGAGTGACGATTCCTTTACTTGTTTAGCCCAGACACACAAAAAAGAAGTGGGGATGACTGCTTAATTCTTTACTTTTTTTTTCAGTCTTTTTATGCTTTTAAATGTCCTCTGAACTCAAGATTGCAGGGATGTCACTGAACATTAGCAACTTAACGTCGTGCATCCTGACTTCCTCATATTTTATAGCTATTGTTTTAATGCCCAAATTTTGATGTGTCAGGAAGCTACAACTGTTGATCAGTCTGTATGCATATCAACGTGGGGTTCATACATAGATTATGCATATCCTTGGGATGGTTCTCCATGGAAGACTTGAGAGGATACTAGCTCAACAATGAACAACATGAATTAATCTGCTTGATGAGGACAGCATGTTGATTGCTTGGTTCTCTACACCCCCCCCCCCCCCATAAGCACATGTTACTTATTGGACTCTCAGGAAGGGACTCCAACGTAAGTCTCTGATTTTGATGTCTTTCTTATTTGCCTTTTGAAATTTCATGGTTGGTATATATTGAATTTTGTGACATTAAACAGAATTCCATGATTGGTTGGCATATCTTGAATTTGTTGGGTATCAAAATTTTGAAGAATGTGAAGTATAGGATAGTAGGGTAATACAAGTGTTGAAGACAGGAATAAATTGGAATTTTCTCAAGATTATTCCAGTTCTGAGTTTGCTATCTCATCTGTTCAAGTATGAGCAACATGGGCCATGGGAACATTTTTGTTTTTGTGACTAAAAAAGAACTTGCCTAATTATTTAGGAACTTCAGGTACATAGTATATTTGTGTTTTTGGTGTCCTTACTAGTTGTCATTGTTTGTTTCTCAATATGACATTTTCTTCTTTGATTAATCTTGTATAGGATTTTTCCGTAATGGCTGAATTGATTATCGTATCTACTTGCTTTTCATAACTAGTAGTCCAAGTTAAAACTGTTTAATGGTCTCACATGCTTCAAATAATTTGATGAATTTTTTCATGGCAATTTGTTTCTGCTTCTGGAGAAGCCGTGCCTGTTGTCAAAACAATGCTAGCTAATGGTTATGTTTTAGGCAAAAATGCACTTGTCAAGGCCAAAGAACTGGACGAATCCTATTAGGTGTCAGCAACTGCAGCAGCAAAGGTTGTTAAGCTTAGGAATAGAATTGGCCAAAATGATAAGATCAACACTAGCATGGAAACTGTAAAATCATTGGATGAGAAGTATCATGCTTCAGACATCACCAAATCTGTTGCATCAGTTATTGGGACTGCAGCTGTAACAGCAGCAAGTTTACAGGGAGAACTGCTGTAGCAGCTGCCATTGCTGTAGTCAATAGAAGCTACTTTGCCAAGGAAGCACTTTGGATTTCTAGCATATGATCTGGGTAGCCATGGAAATAAACTAACAGAAACTTAAGTTTCATTAACACCCTTTTAGTATTTGTTTCCCATCCTTTGTTTTTGCATAAAACTAAAGTCGTCTGTTACATACTAGTCTAGTATACAGAACTGTACAATGACTTGAAAGTTTAGTGCTGCCCTGATTTCGGCAGGTTAGATGGGTGTAAATGTAGGATTTATACGTGACGTTTCTGAGTGTTTGTTCATTTAATTTGATGCATAACGTCATGCTTTGACTATAACATGCCTTAAGAGGAAAGGAAATATCACATGTCCACTTGTCTGGAATTTGGATTCCCATGCGTGCTTTTGAAAGTGACATCATTTTGCAATGTGGGGAATGGATCTGATTTTAGAGTCTTCAGTTTGCTGATGAAATTGACTCATGTCACCAATTTCAGCTTGTTCCACTCCGCTGAATTCGTGATTCTGATCCCATATCACGCCATCACCAAACCCTCGTTGTCCTCAAATTTTCGTCATTGTCCCATCTTAATTCATGCTGGAGTGTGAATACAAATCAGTCTCTTCTATCAAGACCTGATGAACAAAGGACTCATTTAAGCTGGTCCAGCAACAAGTTGTGAATTCCTTTAGCAATTAACTGGTCTTCCAAGGCAATTACACCAGCTAGAAAGCCAAGACATTTATTCAACTATCTTGAGCAAACGTTTGCATCCAAAAGAAAATTTTAGATTTTTTTATAAGGATGGCCATAACAAGGGGATAAAAAAAAAATTGCTAGCGTTGAAATTTAAATTTTAAATTTATTAGTTTTCACCTTTTAAAGATGTTTGTATGATCAGAATGTATTATCTCAGATTTGATACATTTCCTTTTTACTATAAGGTCGTTTCATGTAGATGGGGTCGTTGTTAAAAAGATGTAACATGTAGATGACTTTCTTTTATTTTTCCTCCGTCATATCAATAACAATGTTATCGGAAACATTTATGGCCACACATATCTGATTCGAAGGGGTTTGTTTACCATTTGAGTTGCAATCGTTTGAACACTTATTTTCTTCCAAAGGCAACAACCAAAAACTGGAACATGATTGATTAGATGGGGAAAATGGCATTTGCTATGTTGTGATTTTACAGCTGAAAAGACCCCCATGAATGAGAAAGCAGTGACATGATTATGAATGGGATATGAAAAAGTGAGAAAAAAATGCAAAACTTCTTTTGCTTATCTTTGTTGTAATATTTTTTTTAAGATATTTGATTTGTGAAATTGTAGATTTTAAGAAAAAGTATAATTTTTTAAAAAATATAATATCTGAAATTTTTTTTATTTTTAAAATATTTTATGTTTAAATTCACTCATTTGATTGAAAAAATTTAAATATATTAAATCTTAAATAATTATTATAATTTTATTGACATATATGATGATAATTTAAACAATTTAATTTTTAATTGAATAAGATTATTAAATATATTTTTTATCAGAAAATACCATTAATAATCTTTATAAAAAATTGAATGGATTATTCAACGCGTTTGTGACAAAAAATACTTTGAATAATCTTTTTTAATTTTTATGAGAAAATTATTAAAGGTGTTTTTGACCAAAAATACTTTCAATAATCCTCTCGAATTTTTTGAAAGGGATTATTTAAGGCGTATTATGCCAAAAACGTCTCCAATAATCCCATCCCTTATTTTGAAAATTATTTAAGGTGTTTTTGGCTAAGAAATGCTTTAAATAAATCTTTACAAAAAATTGAATGGGATTATTCAAAATGTTTCTGGCAAAAAATACCTTCAATAATCCTTTCTAATTTTTTTTTGGGATTATTCAATGTGCTTTTACCCAAACAACACCTCGAATAATCCTCTCTCATTTTTTTTTGAAAAAAAATGTCTTGAATAATCTTTTAGAAAAAATTGAATGAGATTAGTCAAGGCATTTTTGACCAAAAACGCTTTAAATAATCTCTTAAAAAAAATTGAATAGAGTTAGTCAAGACTTTTCTGGCCAAGAAAGTCTTGAATAATTTCCTTTAATTTTTATTAGGGGATTATTTAAGGTGTTTCTGGCAAAAAATACATTCAATAATTCTTTTCAATTTTTATGAGGAGATTATTCAAGATATTTTTGCCTAAAATGACTTTAATAATACCCTCTCATTTTTTTGAAGTTATTCAAGACATTTTTGGCCAGAAACCATCTTGAATATTCTTTTATAAAAAATTGAATAGGTTATTTAAGGTATTTTTGGTAAAAAATGCCATGAATAATTTCCTTCAAATTGTTTGAAGGGATTATTCAAGGTGTTTTTATCCAAAAAATGCCTTAAAATAATTTTTTTATAATATCAAAAATCATTTAAGGCCTTTTATTCTGGTAAAACGCCTTTAGTGATCATTTTTAAAATTCATTCCCCTTTTTTAAACTTTGAAAACCCAAACAGCTAATATAATAAACGATAAAAAGCCGCATTGCAACCAAGCCCTAAACCATCAATCCATTTAGTTTGCTTTTGGTTTTTTTATCTCTTTCGTCACTATCGATCATCTACAACTCAACACCATTGCACCTTTCTTTGTACCTGTATGTGCATATTTTATCTGTTTGTTGTATTATTTATATTCTTTGATATAGTTATTTTTTTCATTCCTTACTATATAGATAAATTTTTTTTTATTCATTCCATCGTCACTTTAGTCGCCCAACCTCTCTTCATTGCATTGATAGTGTTTCTTTGTAGTTTGGTTTAAATATTGTGGTTTGTTGAATGGTATTGTGAAAATTGTGTATATTTTTTACTCATTATTTGTTTTGCATGAAACTTTTATTTAAGGTGAGAATCACAGTATGGCTTGTACCTATAAAATTGGTTTGAGGATATTTTACATATATTGATCTAGTAATTGTAGTATGACATTGGTTGTATTTTATTACCGTGTGAAATTTAAAGAGACAATTTGGTGTATTTCATATAATTATGATCAAAATCGTAAGTATTATGGAATTCAAAGAACATATATCTCCTCTGCTAAAAATGAAGAAGACATACCCGTAGTAAAAAAAAAAAAGAAAAGCAATGGGATAAAATAAATAAATTCAAGCGACTAACATGAAAATTCATGTCGATTTTTATCAAAGTGGGCAACCTGTGCCTGATAGGCTGCCAAGTTGGCTAGTCACATTAGAATGGTCATTTGTAGTAGCATTTTTATTACGTACCATAATTAGCGATGAGTTTTGGATGATCTAAAGGATCGTATATGAGAGTTGGTTGTGGTATATTTATTCAACTATTTCATAAAATTTATTAAATGATCATTTAATAAAAATTTAATGTGTTCATACTAATTATTTTAAATTATTAGGAACGGTTTGACATCCCAAATAAGAATAAAAAACTTGTGTTGCAGTCGGCTGGGAGTGCATTCAAAGACTTTAAAAATAGATTGACAACATAATATATTTTACTATTCGTTGATAATAGTGATATGTTGGCTGATCCTCTTTTGTCATATGTAGATGTTATTAATTATCAAGATTTGAAGCATTTTGTTAAAGATCGACTATCAAAAGAATTCTTGATATGCATACCCATTATGTTAATTGTTTATAAGATTTTATGTAATATATTCGATATCTTAATATGTGATTTACCTTATTTTTTTCTAAAAAATAAAAAAACAACAAAAAAATTTAAACTAAACAAGTATATCACTATCGAACATCGAGAAAGGGTTATACAAATGTCTAGTATAAGCTTGTAAGTATTCACACACTTGTTTTATACTTATAAATGAATATTTATGAACATTCATTTAATATATTCTTATTCTTATATTGCATTAATTTATTAGGAATTATCTAGCTCTGGCACTGAAGTTTCTAGATGGGATGTGTAAAAACAATAACATATGTGGAAGAATAGATCGTTTGCAAATGAAACAATCGAAGAAACAATTAAAAAAATTATGTGTTATTGCTCATTTTATCACGTATGATTGGCTTTGTGCTTGTATGTATGATTATATACTTGTATAACTTTGTTGTTATGCCCTATCTTATTATTGTCTTTCAAGATGATTTTACTTCTAAATTTAAATCTAGTGAACTGCCAACCGATTATGGCAAAAATCCCTTGTCTTTAGCATTAAGAGTAAAAAGAAAGACATAGTCGAGTTCATGGGGTTGGTAGATTTGTGTTGCCATCAAAATTCTTCAATAATCAACTCAAAACCCCTCCAATGATGAATGTACAATATGAAGCAATCATTCAGTAATAACAGTAAAGTGATGACCAGGAGCAATGCTTGAATGATCAACAGCAATGACTCATAACTTTGAAGGCAATGTTGGTAGCAATGCAGCCTAATATGCTTGAAGGGCAATCGGTTAGCAACATCCAGTAAGGACAAGTCGTCGTTTCAAGTAAGTCAACAAGCCCAACCTTTGGTATCACCCATGGAGTATGATTTTGTTTATTCACTTGATATTTATTTGTATATTATATTTATTAATTTGGTTTTAATACTTATATTTCATTATATATTGTAGCAAGATGTTAGGACTCAAAATGATCCTTGCTGAGACTGTTATTGATATGTTATCTAATTATGCACTTAATTATTTATCTGGAGGAAACATCATTATTGTTAAGTCTGAGGATGGATTATTTGATCATCCATCAATTTCTTATATAGGGGAGTCTAAGATTGAGGTATTTTGTACCCTAGATGAAATAGCAGCTTCTGATATTATTGCCTATATGAGGTTAGCTTATAAATTTAAATATACAAAGTCAATATCTATTAATCTATATTATGGTGTATTACTAACTAGTACTATTGATTGTTATCGTGTAGCTTCCTATATAGAGAGATCAAGGTTAGACAAATGTCCTATAGATTCAAATTCATTGACCCGAATGTGATTAGTGAGTGAAGTGGCATTATCGTTATTCGTGGTCATCATAAGGATTAATGTATACAAAAATGGACCAATTATTTTTTGGTGTCGTATAATGCTATATAAGTTATATTCATACAACTAATTATATCAACTTTACCTGAATCTGAGATGATGCCTAATCTGAGTATATCATTCTTATTAGTTTGCAATTGTCATTGACAGCTTATTATGATTGATACCAATTCCTTTACGCCATACTTATTTAACTTTGCTCAACCAATGGCAAAGTCTAACCCTGATATTTATAATTTTATAAGAGGTATTACATGTTATTATATTATCTTGTGTTTTTTCATAATTACTTTTATTTTTCTATTAATAACTTTTTTTCTATTCAATTTAGCAAAATGTCTACAGTTGATAAGAAAGCAAAGATAAAATGGGTGTTATTACCGGTAAATGTGAAATTTAATCTTTTATGCTAAGTTTATTTAGATAAATGTTTTCTAAACCCACTAAATTTATTTTTCAAGTACCTCGTCAACTAGGACTTACTGAATGTAGATATTACGTCATTCGTTTTATGAGGGAGATAGTTTTATATGATTTTATAACCACAGCATTCAAGGTTAGTATTAATTCCATACAATAAGAATATCTTCCAATAAAAAAAGCTAAATTATGTTCTCATTTATTAACATTTTCTTCTTTTTTTTATATTAGGAGAGTAAAGGAAGCTTCACGAAAGACGAACTTGATGAAGTCCATAAAGAGTGATATAAGTATGTATTATCATTCACTACACCTTGAGATTGGAGAATGTTAGTTAGGTGTAAATATATGTATTATATTGTTTATAATATTTTTAACATGCCATGTTTAATGGATAATTTTTAATTTTCGATTGGGGTATTAGTTTAATATTATTGGTATATATTTGTTTTATATCAATTGGCAGCTTATATGAATACACATATATTAAGTATGATTATTTGAAAAAAGTATTTTTATATAGCAACGTTATCAGTTATAAATTCGAATGTGTAGTGTAATATTGAAATACTACAATGTTCGTAATTTAAATTCTAAAATGTAATTCGTAGTATCATAAATATGTATTTGATTCACATAAGTACGAATCTGATATAAATAAACCTATGTTTAACATGCAAAGTAGTGAGTTGCATATTTACAACCTTCTATTTCCTTCTTTAATTAAATAAATAAGTTTTAAAAATTATACAATGAATCTGTAAACAACATGTAGTGCGATCTACATGTGTCCAAGAAGAGGAAAGTCAAACGATGAGCAATATGCATTACATTCGTTTAATTATTTTCTAATGTAATTACTTCTAAATACAGTCGGTATTGTAAAGAAAAATTCAACTTTGTGATTTTTTTTTATCATATACTCACTAGCGACGAGTATTTCATTAGGCGTGAATTCATTAAGTTACATTATTTCATTAAAAAGTGACTTTCTTCTATCTATATGCTCGACTTCTGTCTTAAAGTAAATTGAAATGTCTTCCATAACATTCATAGCCGATCATATGAAGCACCAATATTACCAATCTGATGCACCAATCCAACAATTGCTCCATCATTGCTCCTAGCACACTTTTTACCTAACAACATCGTCCTAGCATTGCTCGGAGCAACATAACCAATTTTACCTTCATTGTCTCCTCTCTTCTTATTTCCTTTGACATTGATAACAAACTCAGGAGATAAGTAAGCATCCTTATTAGCATTTAATAATTCAACTACATCGACTACTATTTTAGCTCATCGACCAGTTACTCTATTAGATTCGAATATCATTTTAAAATCATAAAAAATAGACAAAGTTTATTCCATAACCCTCTAGCATGTAGGTGTGATTGGCAAAGTTCAAACAAAGATGAATAAAATAAAAGCCATTGAAAAAAATTTTAAAAAGATAGATAAACCATAATATCATCTAAAAAAATAACCTGAACCCACTTATCAAATACTTCTTTCTCAGTTGTAATAGATTTTTCTTAATCATTCCACCTAAATCCACAATAATTTTTTATATCACAAATTGCATGATATTGTTTCTTAAGTAGCTTAACTCTGGATTCAATGTGAGGGGTGACTTTAAGTTGTGAAGTAGGAATGCCTGCTCTAGCATTTGTTCAATATAACTTAGATATTTGACGCAGAATGTCCCATTATCTGCTCTCTATTTAAGATCATCAGTCAAAAAATGTAGGTATTGAACTAAATGTGAATTCTCCTCTCTAATCCATGAGTGGTCACCAAAGCTAGAACTATCCAATCATCTTCTAAATGCTCGTCGAATGGATTGCGATGGATTGTCACATAATAAAGATATTTCAATTTCTAAAAAAATGGTTAAACATTTTGAAACAATATCAATATAGTAAATAAAAAATAATCAAGAGAACAGAATAAATGAATACACATAGAAAGAAAGTAATGTGTTCTCCAAATTGTAATATTCATTTGACACTATCAACTATATGGTACATAAAATAAAAATCATTTGGATAAACAAATAATAAAATATAAAACATATCTATAATGTTATTATTCCTCGGATTGCAACCAATAAATGAACATATCATTAGCTAGATTATCTCTAAACTAAGTCCAATAATCAGATGGCTCAACATGCGCAATCAAATATTGATGATCAAATTCATGTGGTTGGGAAATATTTTCTTCGGTAACATCCCCTTCAATAGGATCAAAAACCATATCAGATCAAATAAAATTATAAAGAAGGTGATAAGTAGAAATGATTCTACACTATGTCTTAATTGAATAAAATGACTTCTCCCTTAAAATTACCCATCTAGCTTTTAAAATATCTCTTGATACAATTTTTTACTTGAGAGTGTTTCATGTTGAAGTATTCCTATGGAGTCATCGGTTGGAGTCTTATCCTTTAATCACTAAGATGGTATCGTTGACCTCTATAAGGTGCAAAGAATCTTTCCTCATTTGTATATTCGAAATCACGCAAATAGTAATTACCTATTGACATGATTAACAACATTACTAATATGGAAATAAGCAATGCCGTTATTAACATTACATGAATATAATACAAATAATACTTTGTGGGATCCTCAACCCCTTCCTATGTGTAATGGCATCCTTTAACAATCTACCATCTGCTACAAAACTTTCCCATCCCAATAGAACATATATGAATTGCATATCTGGGGTGCAAACACCAAAAACATTGGAAGCAATTTCATTTTTCTTGGTCCTGAATCTCGGTTAGTCAACTACATCAACATTGACTTTAATGTATATCCCATCTAATGCACATAAACAACCCTTGAACTATTTTTATCTATTATTTGTTGAATTTTTTTATATAGGTTTGGGTTTTTTAAATAACGGTATATGCAATCTTAAAATAAAATTCAACACATAATGGAATTGTTTACTAATTATCTCTCTAAATCTGGCCACTTGATGTTTCATAATCCTATTTTTTGTATGATGGGCACTAATGTAGTGGAAGCTAATTACTAGTTCTTTTATTGACATATGTCTAGATGACTGTAACCCCTCTTTTGTTTTAAGCAAATCACATATTTTTGCAAAAGCTCTCATGTTTATTCTAATCTTATCTTCACATTGTATATCACTCTCAAAGTCCATTGCATTTAAATTTAACTCTCTAATAATAAGATGTTCTACCATAAGATAGTCTACATCATTTTTTTACGTCAATATTTAATAAAGTTACAGCAATAAAACATAATAAATGCAACGAAGTCTCCATCTGGTTTAATTGCATCATAAACAATGTAACCAATCACATATTTCTTAGTGAAAAACCAACTATAATTGTTTAAAAGAAAGAATATTGTTAAAGTTAAAAACATAATGAAAAACAAGTCTTGGCATATGGTGGATGGAATGCCCTCACATCATTAAATAAAATATAAATCACAAACAAAACATTAAAAGATTGAAAATAGCTAAAATAATTTAACCAAAAAAATATAATATATAGGAAATGCCTTTAATCTAGGCATATTGGATTACACACTATCAATCAGAAAGTATACACACCATTTTGTATAAAAATTGATGATAAACTTAACAGAATGAAGATTAAATGATGGATAAGAAAGCTAAAATTTTTTCAAAGAAAACAGTAAATACTATGAGCTAAGATCTATTGAAATATAAATTTCAATTATATTTGTAATTGAAACATAAAGAAGACATGGAATAAGGCGTTCCATATATACAAACACCATATTTGATAGTTATATTATCTTTTTCTTTACGATTAGACATTAGAATATTCATATTGTTAGAATACGATCATCGAGAGGGAAAATAAAATTTTAATATGGGACAATAAAACTGTTGTAGGAAGAAACACCTTAATTGATAACCAATAAAGGCGTTTTTCCATACAAACACCTTAATCATTTATTTATAATTGTATTTAAAGAAAGATCATGTCATAACACTCTGATATATGAATATAAAAAAAATAGCTTTAAATAATGATAATTTAAGGTGTTTCTAGCCAGAAACGCCTTGAATAACCTTCGTTCAATTTTTGTGAGAGATTATTCAAGGCGTTTTTTGGGCAAACATGTCTTGAATAATCATTTCATAAAAATTGAAGGAGATTATTTAAGGGATTTTTAGCTAGAAATGCCTTGAATAACTCAATTTAATCTTTTGTAAGAGATTATTCAAGGTATTTTTTGGACAAAAATTCTTTGAATAATCCCCAATAAAAAAATTAGAGAGGATTATTTAAGGCGTTTTTTGCCAAAAACGCTTGAATAATCCTTTCATAAAAATTGAAAGGGATTATTGAAGGCATTTTTAGCTAAAAATACATTGAATAACGCCATTCAATTTTTTATAAGGGATTATTTAAGGTGTTTATGATCAAAAACACCTTGAATAATACCCTAAAAAATGGTAGGAAATTATTCAAGGCATTTTTGGCCAAAAATACCTTGAATAATCCCTTACAAAAAATTGAATGAAGGTTATTCAAGGCATTTGTGGCAAAAAATACCTTCAATAATCCCCTCATAAAATTTTTTAGGAATTATTCAAGGCATTTTGGCCAAAAATGCCTTGAATAATCTCATTTAATTTTTTTTTTTGTAAAGGATTATTCAAGGTGTTTTTTTACCAAAAATGCCTTAAAAATCCAAAAAAAAAAGGCAAGCCAAAAATGCCTTGAATAATACTTTACAAAAAATTGAATGGAGGTTATTTAAGGCATTTTTTTTGCCAAAAACGCCTTCAATAATCCCCTCATAAAAATTTTTTAAGATTATTCAAGGCTTTTTTTGTCAGTAACGCCTTGAATAACCCCATGCAATTTTTTGTAAAAGATTATTGAAGCCAATTTTTATGTCAAACGTCATACATACCAGAAGAAACTTACAACTGAATTGCATTCATTTCTAAAAATGTTTTTCAAAATGATAACGGCTATTTCATAATTTTTTAGTCAGATTAAATTTGAAAATAACATTACTTTTCCCTCTGAAATCCTATAATACCATAAAAAGAGGTGAATTTTTTATTTTAAGACTTTGAGTATTGTTAGAAACTATCAATTTTTCTCAGAATCAAATTACCCTGAACCAAACATTGGATAAATATCTAACAATAAGATTTCAGGGAAAAACGTGTGAATTCTCCCGAATCAAATGCCACCTTAATGTCTTATAATAGCATTGTCTTTTATTAACAGCACTGAACTAATACTAATTTTTTTTAAGCATCTCACATGATCCTCAGCCTGGGGGACTATGTAGCACCCTATACAAAATTCAAATCAATATCCAATAAATAACTTTGAAAATTTTAGTGTCCTATTACTGAATGTAGCTTGTGATATTGCTAGTCAATTTTTGATAAAATTTTCTTCTTTCTATAGCTTTCAAATTCTTCCTATGGTTGAATAATGCCTTTTGGGGTTAATTTGTAGCTTTCAAATAAGGAAATGGTGTTGGCATTGAAAGTTGAAAACTTTAAAGAAACTAAGGGTAAAAACCAATCCTTTGTCTCTTTGTTTTAAAGAAACAGGATACATAAAGTTTTCCTTTGTAACTATTTATTCCACATTAAGTGTTTTAATGGTTGGACAAATAAATCTTTTAATACATTGTTAAAGGTTTTGAAACTTGCTTTACTAGAGGGTAATACATTGCCAATGTCTTATCAAAAATTGAAAAAGATGATTTTTACCTTAAGTTTGGGATATGAAAAAATCCATGCTTGTCCTAATGATTGCATGTTGTTTTGAAAAAATAAGGCAAATGAAGAAATATGTTCAAAATGTGGCACTTCTAGGTGGAAAGAAAGCTTGAATGATGTAGAAAGTGATCCCGAAGATATCATGTCAGAAATAAAGAAAAAGTTGCTAAGATTTTGTGTTGGTTTCCTTTAATTTCAAGACAACAAAGTTTATTCATGTCTTCAAAACTAATCTTTGATGACTTAGCATGAATATGAACGTATTAAGGATGGACATGTAAGACATCATGTAGATTCTCTAGTTTGAAAAGAATTATATTCTTGATATCCTAAGTTTTTCTTTGACCCCTCATAATATTTGCTTGGGATTAACTTATGATGGCTTTAACCTTTTCAAAACTATGAATGTGACACATAGCACTTAGCCTATTGTATTGATACCTTATAACTTACCTCTATGGATGTGCATGAAATAGTCAAACTTTATTCTTTCGCTACTTATTCCTGGTCTAAAAGTCTTAAAAATAATATAGATATATACCTATAACCTTTTGCATAAGAGTTGCAAAAACTGTGAAAAATTGGTGTTTAAACTTTTGATGCCTTAAAAAATCAAAACTTTCAGTTGTATACAGCATTAATTTGGCCCATTAACGACTTTCCTATATATGCCAAGTTGTTTAAGTAGATTATTAAGGGAGACTATGTATATCTTTATTATGGATTTAATACTGCATCTAAGTGGTTAGAACATGGTAGAAAGTATTGTTACATGTGCCATCGTATATGGTTGCAACCTAATCATAGGTTTCAGAATGATAAAAACTCATTTGATAGGACTAAAAAATTTAAAAATGTTATTTCACCTCCATCCGAGAGTGAAGTGTTGAAACAATTGAAATAATGAAATAGTAATGAAGATGGGCCATGAAAGAAGAAAAAAAATATTTTATTCACATTACCTTATTGGGAACATCTTCTATTATGTCACAATCTTAATATGATGCATATAGAAAAGAATGTTTGTGATAACATTCTTGGTACATTAATTAGGCAAGAAGAAAAGTCAAAAGATAACTACAAAGTACGACTTGATCTTATAGAAATGGGTATAAAAAGTATTCTTCATCCAAAGACTCATCCTGGCACTAACACCTAATATTTGCCTCAAGCTTTATATCAAATAAGCTTAATTGAAAAAAATTATTTTTTAAAGATTCTTCAAAAAATGAAAATTCCAAATGAATACTCTTCAAATATCTCACGTTGTGTGCAACTTAAATAACGAAAACTAATAAGGCTTAAAAGTTATGATTGTCATCTCTTAATGCAAGAGTTCCTTCTTATAGCAATATGATGGTCTTTACCTAATAAGGTGTGCTTGGTTCTTATTGATTTGTGTACATTTTTTAAAAACTTTTGTTCTAAAGTTCTCGAAGAACATAAGCTTGAACTACTTGAGTCTTGAGCTACATCAGTTTTATGTAAAATGAAAAAAAAATTTCTTTCATCTTTTTTTATAATAATGGTACATTTTAGTTATTCATTTGGTAAATAAAGCAAAAATTAGCGGTCCAGTCATTTATTAGTGGATATTCCCATTAAGAGATATATACTAAAGTGTTGTAGATTTTTTTTACTTAAAATTCAATTAGGATATTTGCTAATGATCTTTACTATTAAACTTTCATTTATATAGGTTTCTTCTTACTCTTAAATCATATGTGCGCAATAGACCTTGTCTTGAAGGTTACAGAAGGGTACTTAGCAAATGAATGTATAACTTTTTTATTAAGATACTTTGATAAGAAGAAAACTATTTTTAATCGACTCATCTGAAATGAAAACAAGAATCCCTTTATAGAGGAAGAAATATTCATTTTTTTTACTATAGGGAGACCACAGGGAACATTAAAACGCAAAGGTTTCAATGTTAACAAGCATAAATGGGTATCACGAATTGTACTTGATGTTACAACTTTGGTTCAAGCACATCGATATGTGTTATTTAATTCTGTTGAAGTTGTTCCTCTTATAAAGTAAGATCACTTATCTACATGCATATTATACTTGATAATTTTATTTTGTAATATATTGTATAGCCTTCTAAGAATCTTTTTCATGCAAAAAACATAAGTAATGTCTTAAGAAATGTAATCAGTCTCCTTAACTTACGTCATATGAGATACAAAAGTTACAAAATGAAACTTTTCATGATTGGTTTTGTGATCATGTAAGTCGCACATCATGGTTTGGAATATGTAATTAAAGTTTTTATAGTTAGATTATTATTTTAACCAACTATGAAATTGGATTGGTTGCCAATTAGAATCAACAAGGAGATGTAAACATCATAGATCAACTTAGATGGCTTATTCATAGTCCAACTAATATTGTTAGAAACTACATTGGTTATATCATTAATGGTTTTAGATTTCATACTAATACATGTGAGAGATACTTGAAAACTCAAAAAATGGGATCATTGTAATAACCAAGATAATGAGTTATGCGTATACAAGAGATGCACAACCTATTGAGAGAGAAGTTAACTATTATAAGGTTTTAAATGACATTATTCATTTGAATTATACTAGTAGAATAAAAGTTATGTTATTTAAATATGATTGGATTGATATAAATAGAGGTTGCAAGAAGGATAAATTTGGTTTCACTCTTGTGAATTTTTCACATCTAGCTCATTGTGGAACTAATTTGGTTCATAATCCTTTTATCTTGGTATCACAAGCTAAGAAAGTTTTTATGTACAGAATGAAAGACATAATGGTTGGGTTCTTGTCAAGCATGCAAAACTTAGAAATGTATTTGATATGGATGATAAATCACCATTATATAAAGTGCAAGAAAATGGAGAAATCCATATTGAATTTGATGACACACATGGTACTTCAAATTAGATTAGAAGTGAAATTGATGATGAAAGAATGGAGGTCACACCAGAGATGAAAAATGAGGATGTAGAAGAAGATCCCATAGATGAACATAATGGGGATGACATTTTTTAATTTTATGTAATAATTTAAATTGTTGTTAAGGTTTTGCAATGTAAGACATATACTTAATTTTATAAGATCATGTAATTTATTAAATTGTATTTTGTGATTTATATGGTTTGCCGCTATCAAGTTCTCTATTATATTGTACTTAGTATATTTTGTGTATTATTAGACTTGAGATAGCAAAATGTAGATGATTGAATATCACTAGGGCAAATCGCCTTTAGTTTTCAATTGCAAACACATTCTGAAGAACAATATGTGCCTGTAGATCCAAAAGTTTCACAACATGAGCCTTTGTAAGAATCTCAAGAACTAATTTCTTTATCTACAAATAATGAAGATTAAAATGAACAAGTTGAACATAATTCAGGTATAAAAACATTATATTTTGTTAGTACAATTCTTTATGTGTTACAATATTGTACTTGTTTAAATTTTTAATAAATTTAATTACTTTCTTTACATGTAATTTTTCTATGTATGAAATGTTCAACATAAAAAAACTCAATGTTATACATGTATGGCTGATATTTGAGATTTGGAAGAAATGGAGCATGTTGTTGTTAAGGTCAATGACAATGCTATACCTATCGATGATGAATCTTACTCTTTAACTCGATTCATTGGTAGCATGGTAAGAATGCCCAACTTTGCACCAATTAATTATATAAATTGACATGAAATGTCGGATGCTAATAAGGAAGAAATGTGAAAAACGTTAGAGGTATCAATACGATAATGTTTTAGTTGCTAGCTAATGTCATTATAATAATCTTTTAGTTTCTAGTTAATAGTAGCAATTCATATAATATATGTTGACATTTTCTTCCTATTACCTTTTTCAAATTGTAGTCAAAGTTTAAATTTTACAAATCTGATTCTGATGAGCTCGTTGATGAAGAAATATTTTAAAAAATTAAGTCTTGGGCACTAAGAAATATAGGTACTAAATGGAGACAATAGAAGAACGAATTGAAGTCTAAATTTTATGATGAACACAAGATACCGGAGGAAATGGCTATAAAGGTTGATGATTCTTGAGTATAAAAAAATTAGTTCCTATTTCTTGCTGCAAAGTGGTTGACTAATAAAGCAAAGGTAAATATTTACAAAATATGCTATTTACTTTGTTTGAACATTATGATAATAATTACAAAGTTATTATAATATATCTTTTCTTATTCATTTGTTTAAAAGAACAAAGTGAGACAAACAAAACAAATCGTCCAAAATTAGATGCATCTCATTGCATAGGAACAAAATCATTCTCGAGGATCATTCAAACCTTGGTACATATATCAATTTTCCTTGTTGCACTCAATTAAATGAATATGAAGTTTACTTTTTATATGTTCGATTTTTTTATTATAATAATTAATATTGTACTTTTGTAAAAACAAAAAGCTAATGAAATTTTACCATCACGTGCTAAAGTGTATATTCTTTCTCGCACACATAAAGATGAAAGTGTTATGAATGACAAGGCAGCTGAAATTGTGATAATTAATTTAGTTATTACTTACTTTTACTTATGTTTAGTTTCTTTATATTAAAATATTTGTTTACAATTTTAAGAACTCATGAAACAAGGTTTGAGCAAAACTAGTGCTCAGAATTCTGAAGGGAGTTCATGAAAAGATGATGTTTATTTAAAAGTTAAAGGATTGGAGAGAAAAAGACGTGTTCATTACATAGGTACAATATCTACTTCATCTAAACAATATGGTCTTTCATCTTCTAAATTGGTTCAGCATAAAGAAAAAGTACAAGAGTTAAAGGTTGAAATTATTACATAGGTACAATATCTACTTCATCTAAACAATATGGTGTTTCATCTTCTGAATTGGTTCAGCATAAGAAAGAAATACAAGAGTTGAAGATTGAAATTAAAAACTTGAAAAAAACATTAGGTGTTGTCTTATTGGTATTTAAACGATAATTTTCTAATAAAAATATGCATATTTTGAATACTATTATTCACACGGTGAATAGAAATGTATATATAACATCTATTTTAGTTTATATATAAGTAAATTGTTATCTTGCTTATGAATCTTAAACTTTATTAAAAAAATTTTTGAATTAATTTTAGGTTATTGATGCTAGTAGTGTTCTAGAAATCTCACGTAAAAACTATTGTTCTACAAATTCAAGTCATCAACCTAATGAAAATGAAAATGGTAAACTTGTCATCACATAATATATATGTGAAAAATGCTTTGCTTGATACTTGTTTCTTAGATAGAATGCCAAAATCAATTTTGAATCTAGGTTTTGAATCATGTAATTGTGATTTTGAAACGTTACCCATCATTTTTACCATAATTATTAAATTACGCTATGATTTAAAACTTGCTCTTTTTTCATTGAGAAGGCTTTCTTGCTTTTTTTTTTCTTTAAAAAAGCTTCATTATGATGTAAGTATGCTTTATAATTGTAAACTTGATTGTTATAGTGAAAATATTTGTTTAATGATAGTTCCGTTGACTAAAATAATCTTAGGTTGGTTTCACTAAGTTATTATTTGGAATTAAACTAAAAAAATAAAGAGATTACACATGTAAATTAGGTTATTTCTTGTTCATTCATGTATTACACTAATGCATAGAATGTTTATAAAATTATTTTTGCTAGATGATTACCTTCTGTATATATGAATGAATAAGATGTTTATAAAATTATTTCTACTAGTATATGAATGGATGATTACTTTTTTATCTTCTGTATATATAAAATAATTTACAAGAATTATAATTAGATTTTTTATGTTGTGCAGATGCTTCTTTGTAGAAATTTATGATGGGATCATTTTTATTTTAGGAAGTTGTTTATTTACTCGGAGCATTTTATTTGTAGGGGGATTTGGTTTTGTTTTGGATGTTATACACTTTGTTGAAATAAGGCTATTGTGTTTTGTGATGTTTGATTGGTATATTGAATACTATTAGTGAACCAAGTTCATTGAGCTTGTTAATTATATAATGTAGCTACACTTTTTAACTTTTTTCAAGACTTGTGATATTTTATATAAATTAAAATATTTTTGTTTTGGAAAGGGCTTGTAATAGGTGCATGTATATTTTTTCTTATTGAGGTGGTTTTGCAATTGTTTGTTCGTTTATAGATTTTTTAAGATTATCTTGATAAGAGTTTTATTTAAGTTTTAAGGTAATCAAAAGGTCTTTAGGTGTTTGGAGGTGCAAACTTATGATTGTGTTATTTAGGGTGAGGTGGTGTAACTCTTAATCTATGTTTGTTTTATAAATGTTTGTTTTATCAAACTTGGTACAATGACTTTAGTTTTTCACTTATACTAAGTTTGTGGATTATAAATAATTTAATTGTAGTTTTAATGTTACTAAATATCTTTTACTTTAGTGTGTGTTTTTTTTTTGTTTATATGAAAACATATTATATTTTGATTATAAATAAATTAATATTAATAATTGACCATATAATTTTTTAAAAAATTTATCAACGTTTTAACATTTATACTGACGTACTATATCGTTAAAATATTTCAAGCAATATTAACAATCACCAAAATATAATAAAAAAATAAAATATATAAGTCTATACCGACAATCTCTAACCATTGGTAAAGGTAAGAAAATTAAAGTACACAATTCTATACTGATAGTCTCTAACCATCGATGTAGGTAAAAAAATTAAAAAATACAAGTCTATATTAACGAATTCTAAGTGTTTGTTTAGGTAAGAAAAATTAAAACATATAAGTCTATATTAACAAGTGCTAACCTTTAGTATATGTGAGAAATTTAAAATATATAAATTTATACTAATGGGCTTTAAGTGTCAGTATAGGTAAAGTCCATATTGATGACCATTAACCGTCGATATAGCGAGAAAAATTAAAACATACAACTTTATACTAACGGGTGTTAACCGTCACTAAAAGGTATAACGGTGAAATACTCAACAGATGCTATAACAACAGATATATATTTACTGAAGGTCTTAAACCATTGGTATATCTCTGTAAGCTATTTCGATATCTTAAAAAGCGTCAGTATAGGTTTATACCGAAAAAGATATACTAACGGTTAAAAATTCATCGAAATACAAATTTTGATTGTTAGTATAGGGTTTATGGTGCTATACCGACAAATTTTGGAGTTTTAACAATGCTTTTTTTAATGTCACTATATGTCAAAATTCTTGTAATGTGAATTTCAAAAGACCGCTTTGTCAATCAAATTTCACATTGGATTTGAACATTTTGGACACTGCTGGATCTAACGGTCAGGGTTCTCTTGTCAATATGATTTTTCTTTAGACGTGAGCTAAGCTAGTTTGCATGGATGTATAAATATGACAATTTAAAATATGATTTAGAGTAATATGATATGAATATAATATTAAAAATGAATAAAAAATAATACGATTTAAATTTTTAAACATAATTTTATACGTATTTAATAAAATTAAAAAATAAATTTAATATTTTTACGTTGACTCAAATGATAATACATAATTTTTATATAAAACATTTTATAAATATACAATTTTAATATTTTACATAAGCTATGCACATATACCTAGATGTACATATGTGAGCTCACGCTAAATTGAAATTTTCTTATGTGTTTTATTTTTAGATTGTTGAACTTGAAATTTATAAAAACCTTCTTGTAACCCTAGATTACCTTTTTTTTTTTTTTTTTGGTTTGAAAAAATAATTTAGTGATCGTATTAAATAGTTTGAATCTGAAATGAGAAGTTAAAAATAATGATATTACGTGTAAATAATATAAGTTTTAAAGACAAACTTAACGTTTCATGATAATCATTCGAATTACTTTAAGGCACATTTTAAAAATATTTTAGAATTTTTTAAGTTTTTTTTTTTATATAATTGCCATTGATATTTGAACTCAAAATTTTCAACTTTGGAACCGAGTCTAATATTATTGATCTAACAGCTCATTGGGGCATTTCTCTTAAGTTATTTCTTTAACTTTCGTTTGTTTAATTAGTTTAAAGGTTTCTTTATTATATGAAATGTATAATCTTAATAGAAACAAACAATGCGAATTCTTTATGGGCTTGACCCGTCTAGAGTAAGCATGTGACCCATACCTTCACTACAAGAAACAGATTGAAATTCCACTTGTTGGAGTGAGCTTGAGACCAACCATTGAGGCCCAATTATTGAACAATTGTTCCTAGTAAGGCCCAAAATAGGATGCTTAAGGCATGCAATTGATTCTTCTTGGACCCCCAACTTTTCCTGGTACATAGCCCATGAAATTACCATTGGCCCTTTAATAATAACACATCCCTTGATGAAAAAAACTGTTTTTTTTTTTTTTTTCACTCAAGCATTTAATTCAATAATTGATGCATAATAAATTAAATTTCATGTTCTCCAAATGAAGAAAAGGTATTCTCAAAAAGAAAAATATTGTATACATTGGCAAAACAAAAAATAAAAAAGGGAGTTTTTAGGTAATTTTTTTTATCATTACCATATTCATCTAAAAAAATATGACAACTTTATAATTTCATGTTTGCATTTCTTTTTAATCCCTTGATTACCAATATTGTATATAAATACATATGTTGGAAAAGAAATATAGGAAAAAATGATGTTGGTATTTGGCATTAGCTCCAAGTTCTTTGTGGCAGTTCCTTTTCCTTCCTTATAAAGTCATGCAAATTCTAATCCAACAGTTTCAATACTTCTGGCAATGACATGAACTAAGTTCCAAGCTTTGACAGCAGGCAGAACAACTAGACATGACCAAATCTGCTAAGATTTCGTGCTTCAAAATTAAAGATGAAATACTGTCAAACTATTTTGGTGAAAATTTGGGGCTAAACTTTTTCAGAAAATAAAGCTAAAAAGATGAATAAAGCTAAAAAGTTAAAAGTTTGATTTTCATTCAATATATAAGATGTTTTTACTTGAATTATCTCTTTTTTTTTTCTTTGAAAGAAGAAAAAAATTTGTAGTTATAATTAAAGGTATAAGAAAGTATGAAAATATGTTAGTATTTACGGGATGGAATAAATATATAACAAAAAACTATAACTTGTTTGAAAACAATGAAGATCATTCACTTAATATCTTTGCAATTTTTAAGTACCTAAATTTCATATTTTCACTTGAAAAGGTTGGTATCTATGAGAACGATTCATGTATGAACCCTACTCCAAAATGGGGTCTCTTAGCTTGTTATTATTATTATTTTTTTATTTTTTGGTGAAAACTTCAATTTACAAGAAATTTAGGATAATATTCAGAAAGTTAGTTCAATTAGTAAGAAGAAGAAGAAGGAAAAAAAAAAAAACCCATGAGAGAGAGAAAGGAAGGGAGGAGGCAGGGCACATGGGAACAGAAAGGCATAGGGAGAAGATTCAGAGTGCTTTCTTCTTTAATAAATATATATTGAGGTTAGGCAACAAGGAATAACATGGATCCACCCTATTCCAAAGGGCAGGTACCCCTAAACTTCCAATAAAATGCACCTGAAGGACTTGTTGTAGGCCAGATTAAAGCAGTACATTGTCGGATCCACCCTTTAAAAAAAATTAAAAAGGGGAAAACAAAACATTCCCAATATCCCCCGTGCCACCACAAAAAGAGCAGAGCTTATGCCTTTGGTGGGTCTCTTTTGGGTCTCTCAAAATAGCCTTAGAATTAGATATACTTAGAATTGGAAAAGTGAAAGGCTACAAATGATTTCCCAATTTTCAACTCAGTTAGGCCTTACAACATGTTTTGGGACTATTTTCAAAATGACCATGAGGTGAATGTGCTAGGAATGAAGCACGAGGAATCTTGGGTGGGGCCAATTTGTCTCACATTTTTCTTAAAAGTTGCCGTCATTAATGACTCATATAACGATGACTAACTTTTATTTTGTCTGTTTTTTTTTCTTAAAATTTTATTTTTATTTTCAGTCTTAAAGAATTTGATTTTTTAATGATGTTTTGAATTTGTTTCAAATTAATCGATTCGTTAAAATTTTCCCATCTAAATTATATCTGAACATTGATGGATAAAAGAATTTGAAAGAAATTCAAAAGTTTCAAATGAAAAAGAAAAAGCGTTTGTTAAATTATGAATGAAAATGAAAAAAAAAATTTATGAAAAGTTATTTTAAAAATTTTATTCCTTAATAAAGGTAATTTTAAACTTATTTACCTATACGAGGTACTCATGCCATGTCATTTATTTTTATTTTTATTTTTCCTTTTACATACAAAATATAAGGTTTGCACATTCTTTGCTTCAACGTTTTAACTCCAAAAAAAAAAAAGAAAATCTATATTATTCAGACAAGGCCTCAGCGATTATTTTCCAGGTCAGAAGAGCAAGAATTGGGCAGTTATCTTTAACCGCATCAAATGCTTTGCAAAATGGTGATCCTCCACAACATAGATCAAGGCCTAGTAGAAGTGTACAATCTTTGGCCAAATGGTGATGGAGTTGCTTTGGCCAATCATGGTGGTGCTGCTGGTGGTGCTTTTGAAGAATTTGAATGGAGGGAAATCCTGAAAGATTTATAGACTGGAGAGAGTTCCTCGTTAGATTGTGTAGATTACTGCCATGAATCAAATAATGCAGGAGTTGCCTCATGAAACGCATGAATGGACCCAAGAATATTAGTTGCAGTGAAAATAGGCCTCAAATGCTTCTTGTCTGTAAAAATATGGCTTCCGATAACCGAGCTGCTAGAGCCTGGAGATGTTGGAATATGGATTGCAAGAGTTTGCTGCCTGTTGATGACTGATTGTAAGATACGCTCAGGAAATATGGGGCTTTGCAGTTCTTGTATGTGTCCTATCTGCTTGCATTTTGATTGTGCTAACAATACTTGCCGTTGGGTTGGTTGTGATGCTTGTTCCCATTGGTGCCATGTAGAGGAGTGTTATCTAGCAGAAATAGTGGTTAAGGTTTAAGTGATAACTGTTTAGTTAAAAAATATATAGGTTTACCTGTTTCAATTCTTAAAATTTTTTAAAAATATAAATAATTATTTTAAAAAAATCTGATGGGACATTAACATGACATGAAGTACCTCGTTTAAGTAAATAAATTTAAAATTATCTCTATTAAAGAATAAAAATTTTAAAGTATTCCTCTATTGAAAAAACTCTGGAAATGAAACATAAGAAAAAAGTCAAAAACTAATAATACTTTTTTTTGGATAATCATAGTTAATGATGTAATTTACTCGACAGTCATAGTTAATACTAAATGAAAACAAATTTAATCAGACAATTTATCATTAATTAACCACATAAATAATTACGGAATATGCCACCTATAATTACAATAGTACAATTAATTAATTATAATTCAATATTATATATGATTCATAAAAAATTAAATAGAATCACAATTTTAAGTAACGGGCCTTAAATAATTTTTTATTGTAATTAGTTGATTATATTATTATAGTAAAGAGAATTAAAGGTTAAATGCTCCTGACTAACTAACCATATAATCATTTTTTATTTCTTTTGGATAGAATTCTTTAATTCTTTTTAGCATAGAATAACAGATGAATATGTGAATTTAGCAGAAATTAATTAAACTAAATTTATTGGAAGTTAAATAAAAAAGTAAAGAGTATAATACATCTACTATTGTATCCATTAAGGGTGAAAATAGTTTTCTTTTCTATTCCACCACTTTTGGGAACGATGAGAATCCTTTATTTGTATTTTTTCCAGAACAATTACACACCCTTTTAGAAAATAGTGAAATGTTAATTAATACAATTAGTTTTGCCTAAGTTATTAATTTTTTTAAGAGAAACCACATTCTAGATACTTAAAAATAATAATGGATGTTATATATATATATATATATATATATATAAAGACGTTAAAATTTAAATTTTAAATTTGTAAACTATTATCACTTAAAATTGATCGTATAAATTATTTTAACTCAAATTATTAGATCTAATAATTTAAAACACGATTTAGTAATTCAACATGAAAACAATATAAAGCTTGACATGATTTAAATTTTTTTTTAAAAAAAATAATTTATATTTTTCACATCAATACAATTATAAAACATAATTTTTATATAAAATATAATACAAATATATAAATTTCAGGTAAATTGCCATGTCTAAGATTCACCTGATTTTTCCTCATTGGATTTTGGACTTTCATGTTGCCAAGTTTCCTCATCAGTACACATGGCCAGTGAAACAACTTATTTGGCAACATAGAATTGTTACAAGGAGTTCAATTTTTTAACACTAAATCTTATTTGTTCTTTCCAAATTTTTTTTTTCAAATTTTCACATTGATGACTTACTGGGAAGTGAACGAATCTTTGAATGATCGATCATTTCACCAAAATTCGACCTGAACTGGCATTGAATTTTTATGATTGTCTCAAACATTTCTTTTGTGGTAGGGTCAATGTTGATGACTGAGGAAATCTTGTATAATAAAATTTATCTTTGATTCGATGAGTTTTATATTTTGAACCTCAAAATTGTTTTCTCATTGCATTTTGTCCAATAACCAACAGCCATATGCCACTGAAACTATGGCCATAATACTTCACAAAGAGAAATGTGACACTGCAACTTCTATTACATTGACAACTGATACAACTTATATATTTTATGGATTTGAGTACAACCATAGATCAAATCCAAAGATTTTAACTAAACATCTCATTTTGATTAGGGTTGAATGATTAAAGTCTAATTTGATATTGCAATCGCGATTCAAAAATTTTATATATATATATATATTTTAAATTCATCGTAATCAAAATTTTTAATCAAAATTTTATATTTTATTTGACATTACATTTGTGATCAAATTTAATAGATTAAATGTAACTTGATCGCAATATCAAAAAAATTCTAAAAATTATATGAAAATACGACATGGCATGCATAAATTAGTTATTGATTTAAACCTTTAATTTCGGGTAAATTTATACATAATAAAACATATGTAAATAGCTATAAGGGTTAGTCTAATTGGTAAAGAGAATCTGAGTTTAATATTTGTTGAAAATATTTGGAGAATAAAATTATAAATGTGTTTCTCCTGTCTCTCTGAACCTAAAATTACCGTCTTTCAGCCTCTAAACCCCTCTCCCCCCATGTCTTCTTCCTAAAACCTGTCAACCATGATTGTCATATGAGAGTCCATATGATCCCCTTCTCTCTCCATCTTATTAATTACCCCCTGAGCCCCTCCCCGGATCATCCAAGTGCTTGAATAATTTTTAGCATTGACATGGCCTTCCCTCCTCACACTTTCTTGTTCCAACCCCATGAAGACAATGACCATCTCCCTTCCCCTACTTCCCTCAATTCCCTCCCTTCTTTCCCTCCACAACTCTTCCATGGTATGCCTCCCTTTTCTGTTTATATGTCGAAGTTGATGGGTGTTTTTCTCTTTTTTGTTTTTGTTTTTAAATATTTTTGTGTTTTTTGGTTTGGTTATAGGTGGTGCACCTTTTATGATGAAGAGATCAGTATCTTTCTCTGGTGTTGACAAGTCCGAGGAAGTGCATGGAGATGATGAATTGTCTGATGATGGATCACATATTGGGGAGAAGAAGAAGAGGCTGAACTTGGAACAAGTGAAGGCACTGGAGAAGAGTTTTGAGTTGGGTAACAAGCTTGAACCTGAGAGGAAGATGCAGCTGGCTAAGGCTTTGGGGTTGCAACCAAGGCAGATAGCTATATGGTTTCAAAACAGGAGGGCTAGGTGGAAAACCAAGCAACTGGAGAAAGATTATGATGCCTTGAAGAAACTGTTTCGAGCACTCAAGGCTGAAAATGATGCCCTTCAAGCTCAAAACAAGAAACTAAGTGCCGAGGTAATGGTTTCTTATCTTCATCAAACCTAGGATTTTAACGCAGTTATTTATGTTAGGTTTTGGATGTGGAAGAAATTTGGAACAGCAACTTAGTTTTTAAACTAGTGAATAGTGGCCGAGTCTTTTTCCATCCAATACACTCTTGAGGCTCTGATTTGCATTAAGTCCACAGAACAGAAATTGGCTCAAAGAAAAGGAAAATCTTCTCAGTTCTCCCATTCAAGAGCTTTTAGCTATTGAAGTTAAAAAGGGTGAAAATGAGGCTTCCATGTTCATAAGGGCATTGCTGATTTATGAACATTTAACCTGTTACATCAGATTTATCGTAGTATTTTGCTTGCACAGATTTTTTTGTGTCATGTTAATCCTGACAACACCTTAGTTCTATTGGTCAAGTTGTTGATCCAACATTAACAATGTTCATCCAAGTCATTGTATTCCTTATTTAATGATTCTGCCAGATTAGTTGATCACAAAATGAAGTGTAAGTGTCAGAAGCAGCGCCTCTTAGGAATATATAAGTTATTTTAATCCTGGTAGGCGCTCGAGTACACATAGTTATAATTGTTTTTTCTTCCCCATTCAAGGCACATGAAAAGTGGGTTAATTGTTTGGCAATTCTCAAATATTCTTCACATTGATTAGTTTTTTGGTTTAAATATATTGATGTAGTTGTCGGCTTTGAAAACGAAAGATTCAAACGAAATCAGCATCAAGAAAGAAAATAAGGGTTCATGGAGCAATGGAAGTGATAACAGTTGTGCTGTGAACTTAGATATCTCAAGAACAGTTATAACCAGTCAAGCGTATCCACAGTTGAGCAGTAAACACCTCTTCCCTTCATCCATCAGGCCAACAAGCATGACTCAACTTCTCCAAGGCTCATCAAGACCAGACCACCAATGCCTAAAACTTGATCAAGTGATTCAAGAAGAGAGCTTCTGCTATATGTTCAATGGAGAAGATGAGCAGCAAGGTTTCTGGCAATGGGCTGAGCAGCAAAATTTCCATTGAATTAAGAACAATTCTCCCATGTCTCAACAAATACCACACTGTTTTTACGCATTTCAGCTTTGGCTTAGCAAGTTAAGAAGAAAATTACGAATTTTCCAGTCAACTTCAATTCTTGTTTTGGCTGTAGATTGGTGTACAGAATTGGACATAACAACATCATTTGGCTAGAAAATCAATATGGAGGGTTGGTTGGCTCTGAATAATACATTTTTCTTCCCATACATTATTGAATTGTGATAAAGTAAAAAAAAAAAAAGTTAAGGTACATGTGCCACTGAGTGGTTTTCCAGCTCTTGCACGTAGCATGGGCCATGGAATAAAAAAAGGGATTCTCTCCTTGCATTTTTTTTTTCATTTTTGATTTGTTGTTGGTGCTTGGGAATCATATGGGTTTGCTATACAATCAACATTTAAAAATTGCACTGGGAAGCAAAATCAGTGATGAGATTAAAGGGGTGTGACCAAAATCTAGTTGGGAGTTAATGCAAACATCAAGATAGGCCAGAAAAAAAGGAGAGGAAGATTCTGAGCACACATTCCAAGGGGAAAGAAGCCAAGGAGATGGGTAGAAAGAAAGCAAATAGAGGGTAAGGAAATGGACATTGCTTTGGTTTTTGAAGCTGAATATTTTCATCTGATAAAGGAAAGTATCCCCTTCTGTAGGATATCCATGTGACCTACTGTCACCATTTCCCTATCATTCAACAAAGCAACGGAGCGTCTTCCTCTGTCTCTTTCATGCTTCTAACTTTCATCAGATCAGAAAACTGTTCATCACCTTTGTTTAATTATGGATAACTTGGTTTACATAATTTTCATGATTCCCGTTAATTGATATCAGCATCCAACATTACTTGTAGCACTTAGAGGTAACACACATAATTAAGAATATCGAAATGCGGGTGGGAGGAAAAATATGGTTCAACTGCATATTAATTACAGTAAATGAGGCGTAATCACTAAGACAATTTGGAAAATTTTCTAAATACAGAGACAATTAAAATACGTCAAGAGGATGATACTATTGCGTATATTGCAGTTTGAATATCTTGTGTTCCTATGCCATTCAATGTGAAAATGTAGGCTTGCATCACTAATTTAGGTAATAGATTTTGATTCCTACATGCATTTTTGAAGAAAGTTTGATATGTAAGAACAATCCGATGGTTACATCAAAGGTACATAACTGGCAATATCATTTGCACATCACAACAGTATGTCATCAGGCAACTGTTTAACTAGTTCAGTATAACATGGTAGCAACACCTGGTTGTTTAATCGTCTTGAAATTGTTTTTGATGATTGTTTGATTACAGCATTAAAGGCCAATCTCCTGTAATCTATGTTCCTATGGAAACATAGATTTCCCCATGGGCCACTTTTTTTTACTTTAGTCTTTTATGTTTACCAAACAAACTCCCAAACAATGAAGACATTGAGCTGATGGGGTGATCACAATGATATAACTTTTGTTTATTATGTGGTAGTTATTAGAATAATCAATCCCCTGAGATCCAAATAACCAAAATTCTTGCCGTGTTTCAGATTATGATGTGGGGGTTTCATGCATATGGTCTTTATGTTTTGTTTAAAGGAATTCAGTGCAGGGCAAGTGATTATGTGATAGGTCAACTTTCATAGCTTTAAAAAACTCTAATACACTGATTAACTTGAGCTGCAAGTACTTTTATATTGCTTGTTATCAAGAACAAAGAAAAAGATACTTCCTTGCAGGTATGTTTGGTTTTAACAGTATCAATGAAAAGAAGATTTATAGTAGCAGAAAGACAAGAAAAATTAAAGAATTTGTCCATTGTTTCCTCTACCATCCTTCAATCCTTTTAGATTTGTTCTCTTACTGAAGGAGTTTCAGACCGTATCGTGGATGACGGGGATCAAATCTGTTCAAAAGCTCTCACACAAGAATACAGATGTGATCTTTGGCAAGATTAGGCAAAAATGAATCTAAAAGGGCAACTTTTTTAGGATACTAATAAGGCAAAAGGGCAACTAATGGTGTAAATACCTCTATATAGAAATGTCATTTCCATCATATTTAACGGTAAGATCTATGCAAAATCTTCTGTCCAATAATCTGATAGTTCCTGAGATAACCTTCTTTAGAGCTTAAATGGCTTTGGAGGCCATAACTTGGAGGTGGGAGTAGAGATTGCAGATGCTGGGATTTGAACTTCAGGCGTGCTGAATGCCATCTTTTAAGAATTGTTGCATGAACCAACTGAGATAAGTTTCAGATTCAGCTTGTCAAGGATTTGATCATTATAAAAAATCACCAACCAAGAAGGTGAAGATTATAAGGTCTGGTTTCCAAAAAGCTTGAGCTACAGTTACAAAGGCATCCATTACCATTCATATTTGTGAGTTCTGGCATCAAGCTATTCAGTGGGGCAATAAAATCCGAACAAATTCATGTTTACCTATCTGTCAAGGGAGGTCCACTACAATGTTGACTCAAAAACCATGTTCGAGAATATATGACACACCACACTTAAAATTTTGAAGGTTCAAACATTTGCATTCTGTAACTCAGAATTGACACAAAAACATAGTTCAAACTTCAAACCAATTTACAGAGACCGGTCCCAGATTCCTGATCAATGGAGCCTACACGTTTATGCTTTACATTGACAGACAACAAGATGCACGTGTTCTGTTCAGCAACAATAGGGTTACTGATTTTGCTTTATCTTATTTCTGTTCTTGTTTTAGTTTATTCCTCTTGCAAATTACATGTACGTAATATGCTGGTTTCAGCCAATTCTCAGACATAGGGAAAGAAATGAAGTTTCTAATCTCTAACAGATTGAACTTAATTGTTGTAAGAATTTGATGAAATTTATGGGAGGAAACTGGTATAAATCTGTATTTTTCTAGTAGGGAAAGCTGGCTGGTAACGTTGACCAATAAATATTACTCCATTGGTTTTATGCTCTTGGCTCTGTTTCAAAACACGGGGCAGGGCCCAGCCAGGTTATGGTGCAGTCAGAACTGAGAATATTGAAGACCTTTTTTGTCTGGTTCTTGATTTGTTTCTTTCGGATTCTCCATTGAATTTTAGTAGCCATTCACATTTAATTTAACTTTCACACTTAAAAGGAATCACGTTTTTATTGAAGTTAAGATACAAACTCGAATTTTCATACATAGCTTTTTGAATTTTGACTTTTTACGGCTATTTATGCTAAGTAGGTGAGGATAATTTATGTATTTGTATTTGTTTATTTTGCATTTAATAAATATAAAATATAAAAATTATTATATCTTAATTTATATTTATATGTTAAATATAATATATAATTTTTGTTTTTTTAAATTTATATATAATTTTTATAAAATTTTTAAATCGTATTATTTTCGTGTATTTTTTTATATATATTTATATTACATCATTTTATTATATTTAAAATTTTCAAATCTAAATTGGGCCACCAAACTAATAGTTTATTAATGTATGATCCTTGTTTTCACATTAAGAAATTTTGAAAGTTTGAATGCATTCGTATATGTAAGTAAAGGAATCTACATGATCTATTATCGTAGAAGGTGTCCAATAAAATCCCAATATCGTCAATTTGGGTCCTTTTTTTTTTAATAAAAAATGAAATAAATAAACTCATACTGGACCCTGTAGTCTGGAGGTAACAAACCAGCGACAGGCTTTGGGCCCAAAGGAGGCATTCGGACGGTAATGCAATAGTAGTTTATATATATATATATATATTCATGCATATATTTTGATATAAGAAAATAATACCATTTCTGAAATTCAATGTCTTTTCATATCATAAAGAAAAAAAAAAATGAAAACTTTTACAGAGTTTGACATGTCCCAAAATTTGAAAGTAACCACTCCTTTGAAAGGCTAATAATGGGTGACCATTGGGCAAAGGCCCTTGTCCCCCATCTCTTGCACTAAGTTTAACATGTCAAAATTCATTCATAGGTCCAGCAGCTCAACACATTCTTTTTAACAGAAAGAGATTTGAACTCGAACGGTTAAAGAAGCAAAATTTTATTACCATCTGAATCAACATTCGTTGGTCCAATACATGCATTTGCTGAAGGAAAGAGGAAGAAAATTTATAACCAGTCATTAAATCCAATCAGGCTTTCTTCGACTCTTTGGTATGTATGAAAGTGTTTCTCAATAATATTCCAAACAAAAACATGGTAAAATTTGGTGCATAAAAAAAAAGCTATAGTAAGATGGATCTCCCATCTTGTAGGGATTTCAATTTTATTCATATTTAATAGAAAATCTATTTTTTATTCAAATAAAAATAGAGATGAAGATGAAAATAAGTATAATTTTATATTTTTATTAGTACACAGATGAAGATGAGTAATATGATATTTGTCCCGTACTCATATCATATATATATTTATATATTTTAGTAAATAAATTTTTTATTAAATAATATAAATTATTATTTTAAAATAATTAGACTTAATATATTTTATTAAAAAATATATTAATTTATATTTATAACAAATTACCAAATATACAAGATAAAAATAAAAAAATTTTAAAAAATAAAGTTTAGTTTTTATTTTTTTAAAAATATGGGAATGGATAATACCCATATCTATTAAATACCTATGGGGATAAGGATGAAGATAAATTTAAAATATTCATTGAGTATGGGTACGAGAATGAATATAATATAAAAATTCAGATATAGGGATGGGAAATACTGTACCTTACCCATGACTTCCCTACTATCTTGTCTATGAGGACACTTCACAATCTTAATATTGTTGAAGATATTTTTAAAATATGAAGATAGTATGATTAAGTAAGTTAATTAAAAGAAAATTTATTTTAAATTATTTAATAGTTTAAGGTAATATTTTATGATCAATTTAATTGATTCTAGATTTAAAGAATCGATGTATGGAGGCAAACCAAAAGAGCAGTCAATTGCTTTAGCAAGAGCAATTAGATTGCCATGATAATACCTAAGGAGTATTCGACTATCTATACTAAGGAATCAATTGCTATGGAATCTAGAAAGGCACCAAGGTCTTGGTAAAAAACTTAACAAAGAAACAGTCGACTGTTTATCTTTGGCAACCGATTTCTATTATCGGATCGATTGCTTTAAGTTTTGAGCATTTTGAAAATTAAGATCATCTTTGATGTATAGGATTATTGGTAGAATAGGATGATAATCATACTATATTATGTTTGGTTTATATATAAAGAAAGTGATAGAATTGTAAGGTGGATTAATCATCCTTTGATGTATAGGATTATTGGTAGAATATGATGATAATCATATTATATTATGTTTGGTTTATATATAAAGAAAGTGATAGAACTATAAGGTAGATTAATCATCCTTTTGATACAGGATAATTTAATCTTCCCAAAGTGGAGGAGATTTTTTTTAATCTATGAGATTAAACTTAAATATCTTATTATACCGTTAAAAAGCATATCAATAATTTAAATTTTATAAATTTGGAGAAAAAGTAATTTTTACCAATAAATATGTTATTCTATCTTAATCTTTACATATATCAAACATAAAATAGTATAACATTATTTAATTTAATGCTAATCATAATATCATATTATCTTGTCTTATCATAATCTTATACACCAAACACACCCTAAAAGAAGTCAATTGCCTTAAGGTAGGAGTTGGTTGCCCTGTTTTGTGGAACGTTCTTGAAACAAAAAAATACATAAAAGCAATAGATTACCTTTAGGAAGCAGTGGATTGCTCTAGTTGAAATATTATAATTTTTTGAAGTATAAAAAATTATATCTATTGGAATGAAAAAAAAATACTCATTCAAATTAATTAATATAATTTTAATTATTCATAAAGGTATCTTTTCAATTAAATAAAGTGTTCTTTAATTGAAAACAATATAATTAAAAAGACACAATCTTAGAATTTAATATTTATAGAGTAAACAGCACCTGCAGTTTTTAAATTTTAGGTAAAATTATATTTTGATCCCTAAACTTCAAAAAATTATATATGAGTCCTCAATTGCCTAAATGTGTACCAATGTAGTCCCTCCCTTTATAAAACTGTCTAAATTGACTGTAAATGCCAACTAACGTTATCACGTGATGATGTCAACTAGCATCTTATGTGACAAAAAAGGGACCAAAATAGAATTCTCTCAAAGTTTAGGGACCAAAATACATTCTCTCAAAATTTAGGAACTAAAAATGAAACTATATCAAAATTTTATATATTTCATATATATTTTATAAAATATTAAATTTAAAATTATATATTTATATTTTTTATTATAATATAATGTATTATTTATACTTTTGTTTTTAATAGAAAATAGTTTTTTAAAATAAAATAAGTTAAAAATTCAATATCATTTTTAAAAAAAATTATTTTCTATTAAAAAAATTATTTTACTCATAAATCATACTAAAACTATTATTTTTTATATATAAAATATATATTTTCAACTATTAAATATCTTTTCTTTTTCTTTTTCAAATATATTTAATAAAAAAGGAAAAAAGGAAAAAATGTAAATAATTCAACAAAAAAATAAATTTTTATATATTTTAAATATATTTTATAAAATATTATAATTTAAAATATATTTTTTAAATTTTTATTATGATATCATTTATCAATAAAATAATTTTTTAATAGAAAATAGATTTTTTAAAAATTAAAATTAATTGTGAGTGCTTGATATGGATTGTATGTTTGTAATTTTTTACAACTAATAGATCTTATTTCTCATCTGTAAACGTAGGTCAATTAGATCGAACCACATTAAATTATTATCTCTTGTGTGATTGATTGATTGTTTGATTTCACTTCCATTGATGTGATTGGATTGAGGCCATTTAACCTAACAAGTGATATCAGAGCTAAAGGTTTGAGATTTAGGAAGAGATTTAGGAAGACGCAAGCTCAGAGGAGCTCAATTCAGATAAAAAGTTCAAGTTCACGTTTTGGAGATTAATTTGCATGAAGCGTAAAAACACACAAAAAAAATGATTGTAAAACTTTCATTGTAGGTAGAGCCAAGCATGTCTAGCGTAAAAATTAATGATTGATGGAATTTGAGTTAAAGTGAAGATTATTGGGAATAATGACTCAAATTTCATAAATGATTTATTTTGGGATTGGTTAAATATTGCTTGATAGATAAGAAGACTTGCAAAAGAAGAATTCTAAGAAAAAAATAAATTTTTGATAGAAGAATTCTAAGAGAAAATGGATTCTTAATAGGCAAGTTTATATACTTATAAATAAATGGACTCTCTATAAAGTTAGATATGAAAAAAAATGTAAGAGAGTTGTAGGATTTTATGAGATAAATACTCCATGGGACTATACAAGATTAATATCCTTATGTGGTGTGAATATTTATGAGGGGACTAGAGAAGACTGGGAGGCTCACATAGGTATAGGAGTGTATATGGATATATGTTTATTTAAGTTGAAAAAACTTCATAGGACTAGAGGAGATTAAGAGGGTCTATGGATATTAATTGTAAGTGCTTGATATGGATTGTATGTTTTTAATTCTCTACAACTAGTGGATCTTATTTCTCATTTGTGGATGTAGGTCGATTGAGCCGAATCATATTAAATTGTTGTCTCTTGCATGATTAATCGATTATTTTATTTTATTTTTGCTAATATAATTGGATTGAAGCCTTTTAGCCTAACAATATAGATAGGACAAGAATAGCTTGAACCATTACTTTTATAAAAGTGATCAAAGCCATGTTTAAGTTTTATACTTAGGTAGTTTCAATTACAGCTGGTTGAAATTGAATAATAGATTCGTTGCTTATTGAATTTAAAGAGGTTGAAATTTAATATTTACAAAATTGATGTATCCAAGCATGTTTAAAAAGTTAGGTATAAATATTTAAAGAAAAAAAAAAGCCTAATAACGATTTCCACAAGCAAAATGGAAAACAAACAAGATCCTATAATCCACCGTTGACTCTAAAGTTTATGTTGGGTTTTCATTGTTTTTTGAAATAAAGTTAAATTAAAGTGGAAACGTGATGGATGCAATAACTCAAAATTTGAAATGGGTAAAAAAAAAAAAGCTATTAGATGCACTTAGAGTTCCATTATCATTGTTAATTTTTAACGTGAGACACGTTTAACAAAATTAATTATTTATCTTAGATAGATTATTCACGTGTTGTTATAGATCAAAAGTTTTTTGTTTTATCATCCTATTAATCAATTTTTTAATTTGTTATAAAATTTATGTAATAACATGATATTGATTATAAACAATTTAAAATTGTATTTTTCAAAATACAATTTTTGTTTAAGATTCCCAAATATGATTTTTCAAAATAGAATTGGATGGAATGCCTAGTGATTCGGCTATACCTTTGGTCCAACTCACGTTTCACATTGGTTAAATTAAGCAGGGTTATTTAAACAAGGTTGCTTTGGAAGTCAAGGTCTTCGTTCTTTCTTTTTGGCATGCTTTTAAAGGCCACCAACCCACGCAGAAATCATTATTGCAACAATCATTGTTTTTCATAATTTTGAATTTGTATCATTAAGAGCATTGTAGATACCTAATTTTATTCGGATTGATTGAAATTAAATTCAAATTGCATTCATAATTTTTATGTATCCATTTTAAACTCATTCAAGTATTTTTGATCATGTTTTCAATTATTATATTAATTAATTTTTAAAAAAAATAAAAAAAAAGTCAAAAAAAAGAGAAGATTTCAATAGGTGGATATGGCAAAATTGGTACGAAGCTTAAAGTCCAAGCTCTACCTTATTTTCCATGGCCAATCAGCTAACCAGTTGAAAAAATGGATTATGATCCCTATAATTAAAAGATTTGGTTTGGATTTTAAGGGGGTTAAATTGATGCCCAAAATTCACAAAAAAAGGGAAGGCTAATGAGGACCAAAAAATACACTACCCAAACTGAATCCAAGCTTATTTTATCAACTCTTTAACCCGAATCACCCTTACCTCTACCATTTCAAAAACCAACCTTGCCAAAACCCATCTCTAAACCTTATTTTTGCCCAGCACCAACCTTGCCAGTACCTTATCCTACAAGATCGGAGCCTCATCAGCCCTAGCACCAGCCTTATCAGCCAACACCCTAATCGACCACACTCTCACTACCATCTCTCGTCACCTAAGCAACCTAAATGCCATCCCACTTTTAGCTGAACCCTTTTATACCCAAATCACCAACAACCAAATACAATATCCAGAAAGTATTTTAATCATGTTTTCAATTATTATATTAATTAATTTTTAAAAAAATAAAAAAAAAATGTCAAAGAAAAAAAGAGAAGATTTCAAGAGGTGGATATGGCAAAATCAATGAGAAGCTTAAAGTCCAAGCTTCACCCCATTTTCTATGGCCAATCAGCTAACTAATTGAAAAAAATGGATTGTGATCCTTATAATTAAGGGATTTGGTATGGATTTTAAAGGGGATAAATTAATGCTCAAAATTCACAAAAAAAATAGGAGGCTAATAAGGACCAAGAAACACACTGCCTAAGTTGAATCCAAGCTCCCCTCTATCACCACCCTCAGCCGAATCACCCTTGCCTCTACCATTTCAAAAACCAACCTTGCCAAAACCTATCACTAAACCCTTCTTTTACCCAACACTAGCCTTGTCAGTACCCTCTTCCACAAGACCAGAACTTTATCAACCTCAGCATTAGCCTCATCAAAGCAACACCCTAATTGACCATACTCTCACTGCCATCTCTCATCACCCAAGCAACCTAAATGCCATCCCACGTTAGTTGAACCCTTTTATACCCAAATCACCAACAACCAAATACAATATCCAGAAAAGTCTTAACAACCCACCAAAACCGAAAACCAAAAATTCCCTTTTTATTTTTCTAACCAAATATAACCAAATATGTGCAACAAATTATATGTAATTAATTATGTGTTATCTAAATTAAACTTTAATGAAATATGGTTTTATCACGCAAATCAAACAATTCCAATCCCTTTTTTTTTATTTACACCACATGGTCATACAAAAAAAATACTATAAAAATATCAACAATCATGCAATAAACATAAAATCATATCATGCAATAAATAAAATCATATCATGCAATAAATAATGCAGTAATAAAAAATCATAGCATGCAATAAATAATGCAATGATATAAAATCATACCACGTAAAAATTATCATGCAATAATATAATACCATAAAAATCATTCATGCAAATATATATAATCACGCAATCAAATATAATCATATAAATAAATATATTAATAATCATGCAATTAAATATATTAATAATCATACAATTAAATTAAATATAATCATACAAATAAATATAGTAATAATCAAGCAATTATATATATTAATAATCATGCAATCAAATTAAATATAATCATACAAATAAATATATTATTAAATCACATAAATAAATATATTAATAACATGCAATCACACACATAAATATATTAGGTAATCATGCAAATAAATATATTAATAATCATACAATTAAATAAATCATGCAAGCAAATTAAATTCGTGCAAATATAATATTAATAATGCAAATATAATATTAGTTATGCAAGTTCATGCAAAAATAAATAGTACGTAATAAATATAAAAATAAGAGTAAGCAATTAAATATTATAAAAGTTATGTAAAAATCACAAAAAAAAAATGAAAACAAATATTACCTTAATGGATCACGAGTTCAAATAATTTTTCACCCTTCAAAAATTGATACTTCCTACTATAAATTTGAACTTTCCTTCTAAAAACTCTAACTGGATCTTTTTGCAAAAATTTTTTTTGCTTAATAGCTTCTTCTTTGATGATTCAAAATTTTTTCCAAATTTTCTCTCTTTTCAATGACCTTTGTTTGATTTTGAAGTCAATTATTGTGAGGCCCCCCATTTTGATCTTAGATACAAGGTCTTTATATAAGAATTGAATCTTTTTCGATTTGAAAGATATTAATTCAACCAAATCTAGGATTTTTCTCTAAATTTATTATCTATGTAATCTTTTCTTTTTCAATAGATTGAACTCCAAATCTTTTCAAAATTATTCAACCATTAAAGTTAAAACTGAGATAGAATCCAAGAGTTGAATTGAATTTAAGATTTTCTATGCAAAATCTCACTTTTTTATTTTTACCTTTTATTTATATTTTTTTTTACCAATTGACTTTTACTCTTTTTACTTAAAAAACAAAAATTAAACCAAAAATTAACCTAAAAAAAATAAAATACAAATAAAATTTATAGCTTAATCTTTAGTCCTAAAATTCACTTTTTCAATTAAAGCTCAATTGTACAATCAAAATAAAAATTCAAAACCCGATGAATTTCAAAAAATTCGCTAACAAAATGGGGTGTTTACACCTTGAGATGAGAGAAGCAGTGCCAAAAGCCACAAAAAAGGAAATAAAAAACATAAAAAGGGGAGAAAAGCCATAAGTTTTGGTTTAAGGGATTCTAAGGAGTTTGGTGGCTGGATTTAAGAAGGAGATAAGGATCTCGACTTAGAAAGAGACATAATGGAAACTCAAGCTGTTTGGTATGGCAAAGCTAGGGCTTTTTGAAGGTGAAAACCATTGGCTTTAAAGCTAGATCTAGGAGTTTTGGTTGATTTTTGGGAAAATCCAACTTGATGAAGGGAAAAAAAAAGAAAAAAAAGATTTTTTTAGACTTTCTGAAAAAATTTTCTACGTAGGTAACCGACATCTGGTATGATGGCTGGCAGCTGCACTAGTGACTAAACCAACAGTTAGAAATTGCCTAGAAACAAAAGCTCTCTCTTTGTAAGGGAAAGAAATAAAAGAAAAATGAAATAAAAAAATTAGGCCTTTTATAGTCTACAAAAAAAAAGATGAAAATAACGTCGTTTTAGGCAAGAAAGATCCGCATGTAGACTCGGATCAAACCCGAGGTCCATAAAACTTGACTCATGACCTACGCCTTCTTCAACCGTTAACCAGCCTAGGTAAACCAATTTTGAACCGTTGACTCAAGTTGACCAAGGGCATTTTAAGTATTTTTATCATTATTTTTTATTTTTTCTACTCAATTTTTTAAATATATTTTTATTATTTAATCTTTGATTTTTTTGGTATTTTTATTTTATTTTTGCATAAACTCTTGATAGAAAAATAAAATAAATGGTAGAAAATATAAAATATTTTTAGTTATTCTTAATTTAAAATAATTGCTAAAAAATAAACTTAGGAAAATTTGAAATTTTAATTTTCTCTTAAATAATTTAAAATAATAAAATGAAATAATAAAAATAAAAATTTTAATGAACAAGAATAAAGAAAAATATAAAAGAGACAAAAAAAATCAATAATAATAAATAATAAAATCAAAAGTGATAATTTTATTAAAAATATTCAAACAAAGAAATTTTTTAAAATATTATAAAAGTGTTAGAAACATTTTAAAAATTTTCAAGCATGAAAAAAAAAAACATTATTAATAAGAATAATGTCACAAGTGGTAGTTTTTCATACAAAGAAAATTTTTAAAATTTTCTAAAAGTGTTGAAAATATTTTAAAAATTTTTCATAAAAATAATAAAAATAATATTCACTTTAAATAAATAACAAGAATTAAATAAATACATAAAGAAAAGAATAATAACAATAATTATAAAATCAAAGGTGGTGATTTTTAAAAAGTGTTTTTTTTAATTTTATCAAAAGTATTGGTAAGATTATTTGAAAATCTTTCAATAAAAAATAATAAAACATAAAATATTTAAATTGTTAAGGTAAATAAAATTTTACAAGAATAAAAGTTATGAGTGATGATTTTATCAAAATTTTTTAGGCAAGGTTTTTTTCTCAAAATAGTCCAAAAGTATTGGAAATATTTTGGGTATTTAACCAATGAGTTTTTTTTACTTCAATAATAAAAAAACAATAAATAAATATTACAAAGTAGATTAAAATTTCTTTTGATTATAAAACTAAGAATGAATCAAAAGTGATGATCTTCCTCTAAATTTTTAAAATTATACCATAAGTATTTGTGTAAAGAAATTATAATCTACTTTGCTTTCAAAATATTAAAATAAATCAAATGACGAAATCTTTTCAAGTAAATAAGTGACTTCTTTAAATACTCTTGAGATGAGAAATTTTTTTAAGTTATAACAAAAGTATCATAATAACTTAAATTTTTTTTAATATTTTAATAATAAAAAATAAAAAATGATAAAGTAATAAGTAAAAAAATTTCAAGAAAAAAATCATTCTAAGATCATATAAGATTAATTGGTACTGTCTTCAGATAGGCGTTATGGAGTTGCTATAATATTTCCCACACGTAATTGTACTCCTGAACCTAACCTCAAATTCATAAACCAAAAGATAGGATTGATGGCCAATCGTACCTCAACAAAAAAAAAATAATGGTGACTTTTGACTTTTCATGTCTAGCATTCGAGTCCTCGAATCAATACGTTATGATAGCTTAGCGACTCCAATGGGGACTTAAGAGAATCAAACCCAAAAAAAAAAATTATATAATCCTAAAGTCTTGGTTGAATAATCTAGATTTCTTTATTCATTTATTTGCTTGATTATTTTCTTATTTGTCTATTTTTTTAAAATGTGTTTAAGAATTTGTTCCTTCACAAACTCTACGTGTATATCATAATATGAGCTCTGGACTCAAGCTCCATCTTTCTTAAAAGAGGGTAGAGTATTTATACTCTCGTGAGATATTAACCTCAACAATGGCTAGTAAAATACTCCCACTCAAATTAAATCTTTTTCGTTTGAAACATGTTATGGGTGACGATTAGAGTACCATACTTATCCAGCGTGGGCGACAGTAAAGAATAATTTAGGAACCTTTTAGCCTATATCAAATCTTAAATCTTGCATATAATGAACCTTAAGAGTCTAGTATCAAGATAAAGCTATATTATTCATTTCTATAGAAAAAACACAAATTTAGGTCACATACCTTTTATTTTACATAAATTGTGCACTAACTTGTTTTGTCTTTTTTGTTATTTATATTGTATGCTAACTCTATTCTTGTTTAACATCAATAGGTTTGCAATTATTTATTTATTCATTTCATGCATTTCACTCATTTATAGATCATTATCGTTCATTCATCATGTCATTGCATAATATAGAAATCTTTTACCTATTTGGGTTAGCAATTTAGAAGATATAAGAGATCAATTGGAAGCACAAATACAAGTCTTGGAACTCAACCAAGAGGAATTTGGTCATGACATAAAAAAAATAAAAATAAGACTTACTAAGTTAGTGGAAAAGCTTAAAGCGGCCCATTCTCAATAAGCCTCATTACGCTCAATTTGTTTATGCTAGCCGGTTAAGTGTCAAGAACGGAGTGGAACTCAAGATTGCTTAAAGTTCATTGCCTAATTGTATTCGTTAAAGAACTTATCAATGGTAGTACCATGATCTTGAAGTTGAAATATAGGATCAGGCAATAGATTTTAAGATTATTTAAGAATGTTTTTTGGAGATTCTTATTATCAAGATGATATTTAATTTTTAAAAGCTTTTTTATTTGATAACATTCAATGAATGCATCAATTCATTCATTCATATAAATTTTTTCTATTTGCATAAATTTGTAGTTACCCATCATCCTAATTCTTAATTGTGGTAATAATGATCTAAAAGCTTAATCGTTAAAAGTTTCAAACAAACCTACTTGCCATTTATCTAATACCATGGAGCAACAATAAAGTAGACGATTTGAGAAATTTGAGAAAGTTTAAGATGAAATGATAGGAGACTTAGCCCAGATAATGGAAATGTTAAAAATTTGAATGGAAAAGTGAAGGAAGCCCACATTAAAAAAAAATCAAAGGTTTCTTATATCCTGCTAGGTTTGGTTCACATCAAATCTAATAACACTAACTTTTAGAGGCATAATATCATTTTAGAATACCTTTAGTAATTGCACAAGGACAACCTCAAGGATACACTATGCCTAGAGATAAATGTGATCCAATTCAAATCCTAACAATCCCGAAAAGTTATAAAAATTAAAAGAAAGTTCATTTAAAGCAATAAAAAATTCAAGCACCCAAAGGAATATGGATCTCATAGAGGAGAGGCTTCAAGTTATTGAGAAAATAGATTTTTATAAATTTATGGATGCATTAGAGTTTTGTTTGGTGACAGATGTGGTTGTTTCACCCAAATTTAATGTTTTAGAATTTGAAAAGTATGATTGGACTAAATGCCTAGTGATCCATGTCACTATGTATTGCAGAAAAATGGTTGCTCATGTTCGTGATAACAAAGCTCTTGATTTATATATTTCAAGACATTCTTATCAGGTCTGTTGCTAGGTTGTATACTCAATTAGATATAATGTGTATCATTTCGTAGAAAAAACTAGTTAAGGCATTTGTAACTATGGACATCAAATTTGTCCCAAAAAATAATAATATTATTATTAAATACAAAATACAAAAAAATGCCAAATAATACAAAATACCAAAAAAAATACAAAAAAAAGAATAGAAAAAAAAATAGGGGATGGCAGTGGTGCCTTCTCCGGCGCCACTGCCACCATACCCTATCACCCATCCCTCACCATGCCCTACCCCCCACCCCTCTGATCACCTAACCCTATCACTGTCAGATGTTACAAAAAAAAAACAGAGGTATGGGGCTCGTGCTTACACCACATGTCGAGCTCTATGCCTTTCCCTTAAGCACACGTATGGCCAGAGCTTTATAAATAGAGCTCCTAGTCAAACCAAAAACATAGAGAGAGAAGGAGGGAGAGATTCTACCAAAAAAATAAAAAAAAATCAAACAGTCCTCTCCGTAGGGAGGAGCCCAACATCGAGCTTTCTGCACGAAGAAAAAAAAGTCAGTTTAAAAAAAAAGAGTCAATACAAAAAAATATATAGTTTCACCGAAAACTTTGAAAGTAGATATAGGGAAGTGGGGACTCCTTTTGGTGAAAAGGAGGTCGAAATGAGTTTGTGGGTATTTTTAAAAATTTTTCAGCCCCGTCGATGGTGGCCAGAGTTCGTCACCGGTGAAGACTGCGATGGCCATCGCGAGGACGGCCACCAGCCCCAGGTCGACCGAAAATAAAAGAGAGAAAGAAAACATGTATTTTTTTTGGAGAGGAAAGGAAAAATGACTGAAAAAAAATTAAACCTTTTATATAAACGGTGAAAACCAAAATGACGTCGTTTCAATAAACGCCCAAAACGATGTCATTTTAAGCAACCAGGATTCGCGCGTCAACCCACTACCTGACTTAGGGTCCGTACACCCGACCCGTGACCCGCTTCTCCATCAGCCTCTGACCAATCTAACTGGACTGAAGTCGAACTGTTGAACCCGAACCGAACCGGTATCAAACTGCTGAACCAACTAGACCTTGCCCAAACTGAGCCGAACCACACCCGAATCGTCGGACCAAACCGTCAAATCGAACCGCGCATTGACTGGACCATTGATCGATCTGGTTTAGGTAAAAAAAATTTTTTTTAATTTTTTATATATTATTTTATTAATATTTATGCATATTAAAATATTTATATTTGTTAGATTAAATGATGAAATATGTGATTAAATTTTTTATTATAATTTTGTTAATTTTTAAAATAAACGTTAAAAATAAAATAATATAAAAATAAATTTAATAATAATACTAAACTAATAAAAAATGTAGGAAAAATAAATTTTTATTCGACGATGAAATTCAAAGTTATTTCGAGTAGTGATGCCTACAAAATCTCTAGGTGATAAGATTTTTTTTAAAATACTATAAATATATTGGAGTATTTATAAAAAATTTTCAATACAATAAAATTTTTTTAAAGTAATAAATAAAAATTGATTAATATATTAAAAATATAAGTAATAAAAATGAGAAGAAAAAAAATTTTATCCGATGATGAGATTCTAAAAGTATTTCGAGTAGAAATGCTTTAAGAAATCTCTAGGTGAGAAGATTTTTTGTAAAATATTACCAGTGTATTAGAATATTTATAGAAAATCATCAATATAATGAAAATTTCATTTTTTCTTCAAAATTTTAAATAAAAATTTAATAAAATAATTAATAAAATTTTTAACAAAGGAAAATAAAATGTGTGCATCAACATGGTAACATTTTGCATTGTATGCATTACATTTTTTACGAAAAGTAAATTTGAGCTTTCGAAGATGAGATTCTAAGGTATTTCAAGAAGCGGTGCTTAAGAAACTCTATGTGAGAAAAAGTTCTTCTAATGTTACCAACGTACTGGAAAATTTTAAAAATTATTTCAATAAAAGGGTTTTAATTTATTTTTCTCGAGAATAAATTTTTTTCTAATAAATAAAAAATCAAGAAAATTATTTTTCGAACACCAAAAATTGGACTATTTTTATCAAAATCAAAGGATAACACATTGTTAATTGGTACCATTTTTAACGGGCGCTGTGGGGGTGCTAATCTTTCCTCACACGTAACCGACTCCCGAATCCAGATTGTTTCATAGACCGTAAATTATCTTTTTAATAAATTTTAATTAATTTTAAAACTTTATTAAAAGGATATGTTTTAGTAGGTGGCCAATCGCACCTAGCCAAAAAAGATTGGTGGTGACTCCGTTATTTTTTGTTTCATTTTTAAATTCGTCGAACAAACACAAAACTGTTACGACAGCTTGGCGACTCCACTAGGGACGCCTTTTGTTTTCGAGAGTTAGGCCAAAATTAACTAGTTATCCTCAAATTTTGATTTAAACAGTCTTAATCAATTTTTTAGATTTTTATTTTTCATTTTCAATAAAAAAGGTAAAAAGGTAAAAATAAAAAAATAAAATAAATCGAAAATAAAAAGCAAAAAAATTTACATACATTTCTTTTACTATACCTCTTATGTTTTATTTTTTTTTTGTATATATTACTCTCAATAAATTAGGATATATTTGCACACAATGGCACGATACATCTCATACATGAGCTCTATACCTGGGTTTCGTCCTTTATATGAGGAAGTAAAGTACCTATACTCTCGTGAGGTGATAACCTCTGTAATGGCAAACGAAATACTTTCACTCAAATTAAACCTTTTCTGTTCATAGCCTGTAATGGGTGAAGATCAGGGTACCTTACTAGCCCAACATGGACGACAGTAAGAAACAATTTGAGAACATTTAGACACTGTTAATCCAAACCTAGCATATAATAAGCCTAGGAAACCAGCTTTATGTAAAGTCTTGTCTATCTTCTTGTAAGAAATACCTAAGAATAAAAGTTGTGTATAATACGAAACAAAACAAAACAAATAAAAAATCTCAAAACACTAAAAAATAAAAAATATATTTTTTTCTTAAACCACATCCTCACACTAACTCAATTTTTTTTTTTTTTGCATTAATCATATCATACAATTTTGCATCGAGATATTTGCTCTAGGACATATTTCTCCTAAGAAGTTTTCATGGATCCCATAGAACTATAGATTTGCTCATCCTCAATCAGTGTGTCATGTGAGTCACATAATGAAATACATATTTAGTTGAAAGAAGCTCAACAAAAGAATGTAGATTGTTTTCCTACCGGTTATATGTCTGAATTACCCGAGAAAGTGCATTTAGATCTCACACAAAATGATTTAAAAGAGTTAACTGCTGTCTGCGGTCAGTTAAGTGAAGAAAAAAAAGAAAGCTTTTACAAAAAGTATGGACAGATTGCATCCCTCATTTCAGTAGCAATCGAAGAACAACAGGTCAAAACAGTTATACAGTTTTGAGATCCATCCTATAGATGCTTCACTTTTAATTAGGAAGATTTAGTGCCAATTATCAATGAGTATTCGATTTTGCTTGGGATAGAATTATAATGTCCAGATAAAGTATTTACCCGAAAGCCAAAATCAGGTTATCGTAAAAAGTTAGCCAAGCTTATGGGGGTTAAAGTAGAAACCATTGATTCCTTCACAAAGTCTAAAGGTGAACATCTCGGCATTCGTTGAGACTTTCTTCGAAACTTCATTCAGGAGCATTTAAATGATGATCAAGGTATGGCTGTATTTGTTCTAGTATTGTATGGTATGATAATCTTTTCGAAGACTTTGGGTTACATTGAGATAACTCTGATAGACTTTTTTAAGCAAATTAAAACCTAAGCAATTAATCTGACTCCAGCAGTCTTAGCCAAAACCATCAGGTCATTGAATTTCTATCGATGAAATGGAAAAAGATGATTCATACGATGTGCATCTCTATTATACGTATAGGTTAAAAGTCATTTTAAGTGTGGAAAGAGTGTATTTTCAAAATCATATCTTTGAAATAAGGCACAAATTGAAAAGTTTTGTAAAAGCCAATGGTCGATATTAAAGACTAAGGAAGAATGGGTCCTTTTCTTGTGAAGGCTTATTGGAGATGAATTCGAATGGATGACGCCTTGGATGCCTCGTGTGCCCTTGTTGTATCATGGAAGAAATGAGCCATGGATATCGTTATTAGGGCTATGGGGCATTATAAGTTATGCTTCATTAATGGTGCTTAGGCAATTTGATGCAAAGCAGTTTGTTCCTGCTACTCATGGCCTGGTCCAAGTAGAATTTATTTATAGGGAATCGAATCCATCAAAAACCTTGAAGTAGTTGATCCAAGCATGGAAGAAAACACAAAGAATAAGGTTAGGGCCACTCATCGATAAAGTCACTTTTGATTACCAGATTTGGAAAGTAAGACGGCCTAGAGACATAGTACTTTCTTTTGATGACAGCTCATATCAATTAGTTAATCTTTCGAAAGAGGTGCAATTATCAAAAATTGAGCTTGTCAAGAAAGAATTAAAAGCTGAAAAAAAAAAGAAATAAAAAGAAAAAATTTAAGATTTCGCGAGAAAGTAGAGCAATTGAAATATGAAACAGAGATACAAGGGAGCAGATTAGAAAAAGTCATAAAAAAACTTGGCTAATAGTGATTTGAAAGATTTACACCAAGAAAATAAAAGGTTACGAGTTCAATTCAAAACTGAAAAAGTCACCAAGTCTTACCTTAGTCAACAATGTGAAATGGATGAGCTCCGAGAGGGAATAAACCAATGGAAGAGCAAAGCTCAAGAAAAGCAAGAGGAGACCACCAGAATTTCTCAAGAATGTTAGAATTTGAAGGGATTATACTCTATAACCTCAGCAAGATTGGTGGAATGCCAAAACGAAAAAGAAAGGTTGAAAGTCATGCTCACAAAAGAGAGAAAAAAGCACTTCGAAGTACTGAATGAAAAAGAATCACTTCACCAAGTGATCCAAAGGTTAGAGATACAACTACAAGACCACAAGAGCCATATTTCAACAATAATAGATGAATGGCATAGAAGGAAAAAAGATTGGATCTTCACATGTGATTCAAAAAGGGATGCTCACATGAGATGAAAGACAGAAAGCTTAGGGAGGCAACAGTACATAGAGCACTTGCCTAATCAAGTTTGCAAGGCAGTAAAAAAAGCATGGGAGATGATTGAAAAGGTAAAAGCATTAAGAAGAGAAGTCAATCCCATAGGAGAATATAGACAGTGCCTAGTAAACTTTTTAGATAAGGTGAAAGACCATTATGAGCAAGTCAAATGCTTCTATGGATATAACTCTAGGATGGTAAATCCTATGTAATAAAAATTGTATAGGATCAATAAAAATTTCTAATGTTGAAATTCATCCAATAACAAATATCTCCCACTTATATTCATGCATCATGTATATTATTTTTCATAAAATAAGTAAAAAATAAAATTTTCAACACATAACATTCTAATTTTTTCTTTCTTTTTTCTTTTTCAAAATAAAAACTTTGTGGTAATAAAAGTTCAAGAATAGCTCACCCATCAAAAATTTTGATCCAACCTACTCATCATTCATACAATACCAAGACTCAAACAAGAATTATGAAGCAAGAATAGGCCAGTTGATTTGAGAGAATAGAAAAAGTTCAAGAAGAACTAAGAGGGGATCTCAGTATAATAATGGATATGCTCAAGAAACTTGACAAGGTAAAAGCAGTGAAAGAAAATCTTAGCTTTTAAGAGCAATCACCAGATATGGTAGATCCTGTTTACCCTTCAAGATTTGAGCCACGATCGACCCAACCTTTTTAAAGAACTAGAGTACCGATTCTTACTCCCAGTGGATATCTCAATCCTTATCCAGGAATGACATCCACACTTGCTCCAAGATAATTTTAAAATTTTGTTAATCTTGTTATGATGGAAAAACCACCTCAGCCAATCTTAGTTCTTGATTTGGATGATCCCAAAGAAAGAGAAAAACTAGGGATGCAGACATCTGAAAAAGTAAAAGATACCAGTGCCTGAGAGAAGATGAAGTTATTGGAAGAAAGGCTTAGGACTGTAGAGAAAATAAATTTTTATGGCTCCACAGATGCAGCTGACTTTTGTTTAGTTTCAGATATTATCATTTCGCCTAAATTCAAGGTTCTTGAATTTGAAAAATATGATGACACAAAATACCCAATGACCCATATCACCATGTATTATCGAAAGATAGCAACACATGCTCATAATAAAAAGTTGTTAATGCACATATTTCAAGATAGTCTTACGAGTTTTGTAACTAGATGGTATGTTCAATTAGATAGGACTTATATTCGTTTTTGGCAAGAGCTTACAAAGGCTTTTCTTACACAATATTGACATGTCACAGATCTGATTCCAGACCATCTATCTCTACAAAATATGGAAAAAAAAGTAACTAAAAACTTTAAAAAGTATGCACAAAGATGGAGAGACGTGGCTGCATAAGTTCAACCTCTTCTCACTGAAAAAGAAATAATTATTTTATTTGTGAACATACTAAAAGCACTGTATTATGAGAGATTGATAGGCAATGCAACTAAGAACTTTATAGATATGGTGATATCATGTGAGATCATTAAAAATACCATAAAAAATGATAAACTCGATGCAAAAGAGACAAGTGAAGTAAGAAAAGGTAGAGCTTATAAAAAGAAAGAGAATGAAGTTCAAGCAGTGAATTATATAGGGCAACAATTCAAAGGTTTCACACCTTATCCTACACTAGTCTACCAAACCCATTACCCTTCTGTAAACTATGTTACATCTATCCCTCATTCATATCAACCATACTAGTCATTACCACAACCAGCTTATCCACTCTATTTTTAGCCATCCTTTCAGACACTCACCTACAATCATCTTGCTGCACCTATCAGACCAGAATGGAGACTCAATCCTAATAGTGGTTTGAGTGCCCTAAAAAATACCCAAGAAAAAATCACTTTCAATCCTATTCCCATGACATACACGGATTTGTATCCTTAACTTGTTGAGAAACATCTGCTTACTTTTGCTATCGTTAAACCTTTAAAACCTTCATTTTCTAAATGGTAAGACCCCAATGCATATTATGATTATTATTATGAGAATCCAAGTCATTCCACTAAAAATTATACTGCTTTGAAGCGTAAAGTACAAGGGTTAATCAATAAAAGAATATTAAATTTTGATACCAACCAACAGGAGATTCTAAATGTCAATGGGAACCCTATAGCAAATCATACCAGACCATCAATAAATGCTTTAATTAATGGGTAAAGAAGCCACGTGAAGGAAAAAATAAATGAAGTTAAGACTCCGATGACTAAGATGTTCGAATTATTGGTCAAAACTGACATGTTAAATCTAATAAAACCTTAAAATTGCTCTGAAGTAATTAACTCAACTGAAAACTACAATTATCACAGAAGTGTTCTGGGGTATTCTATCGAGAATTGTCACCAATTTCATCAAGAGGTGTAAAAATTAATGGATGAGGGTCGAATAGAGCTTTACCAAGAGAGAGAAGAGTTGGTGAAAGCTAAAGTGTCTACCATTAATTCAAATAATAAGTTTATGCGTAGATCGATAACTATCTATTATGATAAGAAGCCAACATCAAAGCTAGAAAAGCCCGTCTCCCGACCAGTGGTGACAATTAAAATTTTTAGCCTTTTTTTATATCAGAATGATAAAATAGTACCTTAAAAATATGATTATGATGTCGTAGTCAACTCAGATACTGCCAACATAATGGGTGTAGGAGGCATAACTCGAAGTGACAGGTGTTATACCCCAGAGGCTCTAAAAAAAGCTAAAAAAGAAAAAGTCAAGGTAAGAAAAAAAATGAAAGTCAGAATGATCTTGACGCAGCCTCAGAAAAAGAATGTTAGAAGCTAGTATCTGAGAGTGAAGCATGTGAATTTTTAAAATTAATAAAACATAACGAGTATAACGTGATAGAATAGCTTAACAAGATGCCAACTAAAATTTTGTTATTGTCATTATTACTCAGTTTAGAGTCACACATAATGCTTTGCTGAAGGTGCTAAATCAAGCATATGTGTCTCATAATGCTTCTATTGAATATGTGGAACAGTTTGTTGGTAATTTAACGATTTCAAACTATATCTTTTTCAGTGATGAAGAGATTTTTCTTGAAGGTAGAGGAAGTACCAAGACTTTTTACATTACTGTGAAATGTAAAGGTCATATAATGGCTAAGGTTTTGATTGATAATGGCTCATCCATCAATGTTATGCCAGTGACTATTCTAGTAAAACTCCCTGTTGATGGATCTTATATGAAACCTAGTCATATGATAGTGAGAGCCTTTGATGAAACCAGAAGAGAGGTGTTGAAAAATATAGAAGTGCCATTATAGATTGGCTCATGCACTTTTAACGTGAAATTTCAAGTTATGAACATCTCTCTTTCATATATTTGTTTATTGAGTAGGCCGTAGATCTATATGGTAGGTGTTATTCCATCCTCATTACATCATAAAGTTAAATTCATTATTGAAGGGAAGCTAACATTGTGGCAGGAGAAAAAAATTTATTGGTAACTTAACCGATAAATACTCATTATGTGAAATCAACAGATAAAGTTCTAGAATGCTCTTATAGATCTTTTGAGATTGTCAATGCAACATATATAGCTAGAAGATCTAAATTGTATTCATCACACTTATCTACGACAACTAAAATAGTAGTCAAACAACTTACTAAGATGGGATGGTAACCTGAAATCGAACTTGAAAAGAACCTGCAAGGAATCACGAAGCCATCGATCATATATAAAAAGAGAGACAGATTTGGCTTCAGATATAAGCTAACAAGAGGGGACAGAATAAGAATGGTGAATGAAAAAAGAAATAAGAGGATAGCTAATCTTAGAGGATATGAGCCGAAGTCAGAGCTTATGGTCATTTCGTGCCTCTATGATTCTTTTGACTCGGGATGATATATTTATCCAAATTTATCGAGAGCCCTAAGTGTAGGATTCATGAAAAAATTTTCAAAGCTAGCCATTCAAATGATGGATGATGAAGAAAAGAAGAGTCAAAGTGAAGAGCTATTCGTGTACCCTTATCTTCTAAATTTTGAGCTAGATAATTAAAAAGTTACAAAGCTGTTATCTTTAAACTTAGAAAAGTAATGTACTATGAAACTTTAAATCCCTAATTACTTTTTACGAGTATTAGGAGATCTTTTATGGTGTGTTTATGTTTGTCGTTTTAATAAAAGACTTAGAAGATACATCCATATTTTTTCTATTATTTTTATCTTCATTTTACTTTCCATCATTTTCTTACCATTTTATTTTTGTGTGCCAGTATTCTCTTCATCGTACCCTTTGCAGGGTCTCAAATAATGAACATGAAGATAATCATGGCAATAATCTTGGATTTGATTTTGAAAACTTAATTCATGTTGATGAACTTGATAATGAGGAAGATTTAGATAACTACACACTGCCTCTTGATTTGTTAAAATTAATAGAACATGAAGATAAGCCAATTGAACCCCATCAAAAAATTATCAAATTAGTGAATTAAGAGATGGTGAAAACAAAAAAGAGGTTAAAATTGGTATATCTCTTTTACCAGCTGAAAGACAAAAGCTAGAAGAGCTACTCCAAGAATATGTAAATGTGTTCGCTGGACTTACCAGGATATGTCAAGACTCAGCACTGATATTATAGAGCACAAGTTACCTTTAAAATCAAGATGTAAGTCGATGCAGCAAAAGCTAAGGTGCATGAAACCAGAAATGCTGTTGAAAATTAAAGAGAAAGTGAAAAAACAATTCGATGCTAGATTTTTGGAAGTGACAAAATATCCTGAATAGGTAGCCAACATAGCGCCAGTTCCTAAGAAGGATGAAAAAGTGATAATGTGTGTCGATTATCGAGATTTGAATAGGACAAGCTCTAAGAATAACTTTTTTCTACTTCATATCGATACTCTAGTGGATAATACTGCTAGGTATTCTATATTTTCCTTTATAGATGGTTTCTCAGGCTATAATCAAATCAAGATGGCTCGAGATGATATGAAAAAAACTATATTTATGACTATGTGAGAGACATTCTGTTACAAAATCATACCTTTTAGGTTGAAAAATGCTGGTGCCACTTATCAAAAAGTAATGGTGACTCTCTTCCATAATATGATACATAAAAAAATAGAGGTATATATGGATGATATGATTACGAAATCTCGTAAAGGAAAAGATCATATAGTCAATCTCAAAAAGCTATTTGACAGGTTAAGAAGATTTCAGTTGAAGTTAAATCCTGCTAAATGTATATTTGGTGCAAAGTCAAAAAAATTATTGGGCTTTATGGTCAGTGAAAGAAGACTCGAAGTGGATCCGATAAGATACAAGCCATTCAAAACTTATCTCCTTCTCGTACCTTAAAAAAAGTATGAGGTTTCCTAGAAAGATTGAACTATATTGCTCATTTCATCTTTCAACTTACCTATAAGTGCGATCTTATTTTCAAGCTTCTTAGAAAACATGATCTAGGAGAATGGAATGATGAATGTCAAGAAACTTTTGATAAGATCAAAGAATACTTGTCAAATCCATCTATGTTGGTGTTGCCAATCTCAGAAAAACCTTTGATCTTGTACTTAATAGTACATAAAAATTCAATAGGATGTGTGCTGGGGCAAAGAGATGAAACTGATAGAAAAAAATGAGTAATATACTACTTGAGTAAAAAATTCACGGATTATGAGTCCAAGTATTCACCATTAGAAAAGATATGTTGTGCATTAACTTGAACAGCTCAAAGACTCTGACAATACATGCTTTATCATACCACTTAGCTCATAGCAAAGTTGGATCTTATTAAATATATCTTCGAAAAGCCCTCATTAACAGGAAGAATAGCACGGTGATAAGTTATGCTTTCAAAATATGATATCATTTATGTGACTTAAAAAGCTATAAAAGGAAGTGTCGTAACCGAGTTTCTTACTGATCGTATTGTCAAAAATTATGAACCAATAAACCTGAAGTTCCCTGATGAAGATATGATGGCCATTGAAGAAAATAAACCTGTTGAAGAGTCTTGAAAGATGTATTTTGATGGAGCTGCTAATGCTTTGGGTCATGGTATTAGGGTAATTTTAATATCTCCTGATGGGCATTATTATCCCATTACAGCCAAGTTAATTTTTAATTGCACAAATAATGTGGCTGAGTATGAGGCCTATGTTATGGGCCTGCAAGCAACAATTGAAAAGAAAATCAAAATATTAGATGTGTTTAGAGATTCAGCTCTAGTCATCTATCAGTTACGAGGAGAATGAGAAACCAAAGATTCCAAGTTGATACAGTACCATAAGTATATTTCTCAGTTGGTTAAACAATTCAAAGAAGTTCAATTTGAGCATTTGGCTAGAGAGAAAAACCAAATTACTGATACGCTGGCTACTTTAGCTGCAATAATTAAAATAGATGTAAATACTAAAATCTAACCCATCAAGCTAGATATGAAGGATGAACCAGCATATTGTTCAGGTGTTGAAAAAGAAATTGATGGAAAGCATGGTATCATGACATCATACAATACATTAAAAGCCAGTAATACTTAGAACATGTAATAAAAAATGATAAAAGAACTATTAAAAGGTTGGCTATGAGTTTCTTTCTTGATGGAGACATCATCTATAAAAAGAGTCAAGATCAAGTACTCTTAAGGTGTGTGAATGTAGCTGAAGTGAATAGGGTTATTGAAGAAATGCATGATAGAGTTTGTGAGGCACATGTAAATGGTCATATAATGGCTAGATAAATTATCAGGGTTGGATACTATTGGTTGATAATAGAGAATGATTGTATTGATTATGCCAAAAAATACCATAAATGTCAGATCTATGCTGATAAGATCCATACTCTTTCAACAACTTGCATGTTTTGGCTCTTCCATGGCCATTCTCTATGTGGGATATGGATGTCATCGGTCTCATCATTCCAAAAGCTTCAAATGGACATAGATTTATCTTTGTGATGATTGATTACTTTACAAAATAGGTAGAAGCCACATCATACGCTAGTGTGACCCGATCTGTGGTATACAAATTCATAAAAGAAGAGATAATATGCAAATATGGACTTTCAAAGACAATTATTTCTGATAATGCTAAAAATTTGAACAGTAAGATAATGAATGAAGTTTACTTTCAATTCAAGATTCGTCACCGTAATTCGATACCATATCGTCCAAAGATGAATGGGACGGTAGAAGCTGTAAATAAAAAAATAAAAAAAATCTTAAAAAAATGATTGATACTTATAAAGATTGGCATAAAAAGTTACCCTTTGCTTTGTATGCTTATAGAACATCAATCTGAACATCTACTGGGGCCACTCCATTCTCTTTAGTATATGAAATGAAAATTATGCTACCGGTTGAAGTGAAAATTCTCTCACTGAGAGTCCTGATGGAGGTAAAATTAGAAGAAGTAGAATGAGTTCAAAATCGCTACAAGCAGTTGAACTTCATTGAAAAGAAAAGACTTACAGCACTTTGTCATGGTTAATTATATCAAAAGAGAATGATGAGAGCACATGACAAGAAAATCCATCCTCGTTGCTTTAGGGAAGAAGATTTAGTGCTGAAAAAGATCATTTTAAATCAACATGATAATAAAAAAAAATGGACACCAAATTGGAAAGGCCCATATGTGGTGAAAAAAGCCTTTTCTGATGAGGCATTGATTTTGACAGAGATGAAAGAAAGTGATTTACCTACTTCGATAAACTCAGATGCTGTGAAAAAATATTTTACTTGAAAGAAAAAAGAAAAAAATAATGACTCATCAAAAATTGAAAACCTGAAAAAAATAGCTTGGATGCGAAGAAGAAACATCATTCCACAATACAGAGGCAAGTGATGAACTCTGAAGGATCAAAGAAGTCATCTAATTTAGTTTTAGAAAAAAAATATTTTGTTTATGATTATCTTATGATCATCATTTGGGCACCTTTGTTTTAACTCAAATACTTTGCCATGCACTTGTGACCAATATGCTATCTTTCCTTTGAAAATAACACCTATCCATTCTTTTATTCTCATTTTTTATCCTCCACATGAATAAGAGAAATGTGTGATTGCATTTTATTGGTCTTGGACTTAAAATGATGAAAAGAAAAACAAACATGAAAGATCTTAGCATTACTTTTTAAAAGTTAACAAAGGCAAATAAAAAAAGATGAGAAAAGCATGACAAGACATTAATGTTGCAGACTTTTTGAAAAAAAAATATTGTGGTCAGATATTAAGAACATATTGGTCATATAAGAATTCTGATAAAAGAAGCCAAAAGTGAGAGATTTTGAGAACTTTTTTACTACAATGATAATTTTGATTGCATTACATGCATTGCATTTAGAGCACTCAGTACATGCATCTATGAGCAGTTTTAATAAGGACAGAAACTTTTTATTTTCTAATGAAAAATAAGATCAAACAAAAGATTTCAAAAGAGAAAAATTTACTTGTTTAAATAAGAGAACTCGATTTGAAGAACAGATGAGATTTTAAAGTTGTTGCGTCTCTGCTGAGAGGAGCTTTTCAAGATGAAATTTTAAAGTTGTTGAGCCTCTGCTGAGATGAGCTTTTTCAAGATAAGTTTTTAAAGTTGTTGAGCCTCTGCTGAGAGAAACCCTTTTAAGATGATTTTTAAAGTCGTTAAGCCTCTGCTGAGAGGAGTCCTTTTCAAGATGAGAATTTTTTTAAAGTTATTGAACCTCTGCTGAGAGAAGCCTTTTCAAGATGAGATTTTTAGAGTTGTTGAACCTCTGCTGAGAGGAGCTTTTTCAAGATGAAAATTTTTAAAGTTGTTAAGCCTCTGCTGAGAGGAGACCTTTTCAAGATGAAAATTTTTTTAAAGTTGTTGAGCCTCTGCTGAGAGAAGCTTTTTCAAGATAAGTTTTTAAAGTTGTTGAACCTCTACTGAGAGAAGCCCTTTTTAAGATGCTTTTTAAAGTTGTTGAGCCTCTGCTGGGAGGAGCCTTTTTTGAGATGAGAATTTTTTTTTAAGTTGTTGAGCCTCTACTGAGAGGAGCTTTTCCAAATAAAAATTTTAAAGTTGTTGAGCCTCTGCTGAGAGGAGGTTTTTCAAGATTTTAAAGTTATTAAGCCTCTGTTGAGAGGAGCTTTTCCAAAAGAGATTTTAAAGTCATTGAGCCTCTACTGAGAAGAGCTTTTTCCAAGATGAGATTTTCAAAATTGTTGAACATCTACTGAGAGAAGCTTTTCCAAAAGAGATTTTAAAGTTATCGAGCCTCAAGTGAGAGGAGCATTTTTTTATTTGATCCATTTAGATTTCAGACAAAATTATTGTCTTTGTCTTTGTCCTATTATTGATTATCAGTAATGGGCAAAGAAGGGCAACTGTGGACATCAAATTTGTCCTAAAAAATAATATTATTATTATTATTAAACACAAAATACAAAAAAATACCAAATAATACAAAATACCAAAAAAATATTAAAAAAATAGAAAAAAAAATAAGGGATGACAGTGGTGCCTTCTCCGACACCACTACTACCATTCCCTACCACCCATCCCTCACCATGCCCTACCTCCACCCCTCTGATCACCTAACCTTACCACTGCCAGATGTTGCCAAAAAAAAAAATAAAAGAGGCATGGGGCTCATGCTTACACCCTATGCCGAGCTCTATGCCCTTTCTTCGAGCACATGCATGGCCGGAGCTCATTAAATAGAGCTTTTAGCCAAACCAAAAACACAGACTAAGAAAGAAGGAGAGATTCTACCAAAAAAATAAAAAAAAATCAAACAGTCCTCCCCGTAGAGAAAAACCCAGCGTCGAGCTTCCTGCAGGAAGAAGAAAAAAAAGTTAGTTTAAAAAAAAAAGTCAATACAAAAAAATATATAGTTTCACCGAAACTTTGAAAGTAGATCTAGGGAAGTGGGGACTCTTTTTGGTGAAAGGAAGGTCGGATCTATGTTAAGGAGGTTGAAAGGAGTTTGTGGGTATTTTTTAAAATTTTTTACACCGTTGACGGTGGTCGAAGTTCGCCATCGACGAGGACTGTGGTTGCCGTCATGACAGACGACCATCGGCCCCAAGTCGGTCAAAAAAAAAGAGAGAAAAAAAATAGGCTTTTTTTATAGAGGAAATGAAAAATGACTGAAAAAAATTGAACCTTTTATATAAACGGTGAAAATCAAAATGACGTTGTTTTAATAAACGCCTAAAACGATGTCGTTTTAAGCACCCAGGATCCGTGCGTCAACCAATGACCCTACCAGGGGCCCGCGCATCCGACCCGCGACTTGCTTCTCCATTAGCCTCTGACGATCTGATTGGACTGAAGCCGAACCGCTGAACTTGAATCGAATCGGTACCGAACCGTTGAACCAAACAGATCGTGCTCAGACCGAGCCGAACCATACCCAAACTGCCTGACCAAACCGTCGAACCGAACTGCGTGTTGACTGAACCGTTGATCGATCCGGTTCAGGTAAAAAAAAATTTTTTTTTAATTTTTTTAATTTTTATATATTATTTTATTAATATTTATGCATATTAAAATGTTTATATTTGTTAGATTAAATGATGAAATATGTGGTTAAATTTTTTTTATAATTTTGTTAATTTTTAAAATAAACTTTAAAAATAAAATAATATAAAAATAAATTTAATAATGATACTAAACTAATAAAAAATGTAGGAAAAAAAAATTTTTATCCGACGATGAGATTCAAAAGTATTCCGAGTAGTGATGCCTACGAAATCTCTAAGTGAGAAGATTTTTTTAAAAATACTACCAGTATATTGGAGTATTTATAAAAAATTTTCAATACAATAAAAATTTTCTTTTTTTTTAAGTAATAAATAAAAATTGATTAATATATTAAAAATATAAGTAATAAAAATGAAAAGAAAAGAAATTTTATCCGATGATGGGATTCTAAAAGTATTTCGAGTAGAGATGCTTTAAGATATCTCTAGGTGAGAATATTTTTTGTAAAATATTACCAGTGTATTGAAATATTTATAGAAAATCTTCAATATAATGAAAATTTCATTTTTTTCTTCAAAATTTTAAATAAGAATATTAATAAAATCATTAATAAAATTTCTAACAAAGAAAAAAAAATGTGTGCATCAACATGGTAACATTTTGCATTGCATGTATGACATTTTTTACAAAAAGTAAATTTGAGCTTCCGATGATGAGATTCTAAGGTATTCCGAGAAGCGATGCCTAAGAAATCTCTAAGTGAGAAAAAGTTCTTCTAATGTTACCAACGTACTGGAACATTTTAAGAATTATTTCAATAAAAAAAGTTTTAATTTATTTTTCTCGAGAATAAATTTTTTTTCTAATAAATAAAAAATCAAGGAAATTATTTTTCAAACACCGAAAATTAGACTATTTTTATCAAATCAAAGGATAACACGTTGTTAATTGGTACTGTTTTTAATGGGCACTGTGGGGGTGCTAATCCTCTCCACGCGTAATCGACTCCCGAACCCAAACTATTTCGTAGACCGTAAAATTATCTTTTTAATAAATTTTAATTAATTTTAAAACTTTATTAAAATGATATGTTTTAGTAGGTGGCCAATCGCACCTAGCCAAAAAGATTGGTGGTGACTATTATTTTTTATTTCGTTTCTAAATTCATCGGGCGACACAAAACCGTTATGACAATAACCCAATACAAGCACATCGTAGATTTGGCCTCCGATCGTCTGTCATTGCAAAATATGTAGAAAAAAGCTACTAAAAGCTTTAAAAAATATGCTCAAAGATGGAGAGATGTGACCCTCTAGCCACCACTCACAAAGAAAGAAATCAGTATTTTGTTTGTTAATACCTTTCGAGCATTTTATTATAACAAGATAATTGAGAATGCCACAAAGAATTTTACGAACATGGTAATTTTTGGAGAAATAATTGAGAATGCAATCAAAAGTGAAAAACTCAATGACATAAATATGAAGAAAGATAAGGCATTCAAGAAAGAAAAAGATATGCAAACTGTAACTCATAAGGAGCAACGAGATAATGGTTTTGTCCTATATTATCCTTACCCAGTTTACCACCCTTACTATCCTACCATAAATAATGTCTTGCCAAATCTTTACCCAAACCAATTAGGGGTTCAAACAATCTTTCACCTCCAAACACTTACATATATGCTGCAACCAAGCAATAAATCAAATCCTTTTGAAAATAACAAATAAGGGGTAACAAAGCAATAATAAAAATCGTGTCAACTTTATTCCCATATCTTACACCAAATTGTTGCCCTAACTTACCCAAAATCAATTTTTGAAGCCTGTGCGTCTAGAACCTCTTCAATCTTTTTACCTAAAATGATATGATCCTAATGCAAAATATGATTACCATAGTAAAAATCAAAGGCCACTCAACAAAGAACTACCCCGCACTGAAATACAAGGTTAAAGATATCATTAAAGTTGAAAAAATAAAGTTTGGAATGAAGAGGGATCATCATGCCATTTAAGACTCTTTACCTTGATATATTTTTTAAAAAAACTGAACCAAGGATATTAAAGCATTGATATGAATAATTTTGATTCAATGGTTAAAAAAGGAATTGGAGAATGGTTCTATGGTTTTTGTCAAAAAATGATGGATATTTTGTTCAATGTTACAAAAAGATTGATTGATTCAAAATAAAAAGTGTGACCCTTCTGTTTCCTTTTTAATCTTTCACTTTTATATTGGACATGCATATAAACTTCATGACTCATATAAAAGTTGAAATCTGAATGCTAATTGAGACAATGTTTTTTTTCCATTTTAAAAAAAATTATTTTCCTTTCATAATAAAAAGTCTCAACAAAATTTAGTGGTCGTTATTATGAATCTATACAAATAAAATATTTTCATGTCCTTTTTATAACCTAAAACCACTTGAAAAATCTTAATGCTTCAAAGGATACAAGTTTGAACTTTGCGATACCTCTTATCAAAGGCAATAAATATTGAAATGATCAATTTGGAAAAACCTTCTAAGTTCTTTGAAAATTAGACAAATATAATGCATTTTTTTTATCTAGATGTTGGTGATTTGGTAGGTGTCAAAGCTATGCTTCAAATACAAAGTCATACACAAATGCACTATTTTCACATCTAAGGATATATTGATAGAAGATCATGATTTCCTATTACCCCAAGATTACTTGGTTTATGCCACTATCTAATTTGGTGATGAAGTGCACAATCGGGACCTAAATGAATCCTTTTAACATGATTTCCATTATCACATAAACTTTTTTGGCTTATCAAGATAGGACAAAGATTGGTTGTCATATGAGTTGTGAAAACAAAAAGAAAAGAAAAAAAAGGTCGATAGTTACATCATGCACTTTAGATATTCAAATGATCGAAAAAAAAAGTGATAAAAACCAAAAAAATTTATGAAACAAAGAATAGAAGGATGATAAAAATAAATTTTGAATTTTTCAATGAATCACTCTTCAACACAAGTGACAAGGCTTGAAATGACAAATGACCACCTTTTTTTTTTTCCTTTCACAAATAAGAAATTATCCATTTGCTATCCCTTCGAACCAAATGAATTCTTTCTTAATGAATCTTGACTACGATCACCCTCTACAGTAGGAAAAAAGATAAAGAAAAATCTATTTGATGAAATCATGTTTCAACAACAAAAGAAAAATGCCTTATGTTGTAAGGGCAAATGTTAAATAAATTAAGTTTTAGAAGTTTTAAACATCTTTTAGCAAAAGTTGAAATATGTAAAAAAAGCAAAAAAAAAAAATGATACAAAAAAAAAGAAAAATAAAGAAGGAAGAAGAAAGAAAATGATACGTTGTTAAGACTAAAAAAATAAATGCTCTAAGTCTTTCGTATGATATGAAATAATCCTTGGTCTGATCACCTTCAAATACATGTTTTCGACCTATTTATCCATTCTATCAGAACCTCGAACCCTGACCTATGTTACATACCTCAAAGAGTTCATTTCGATCAAATATGGATATTTGAATTGAAAAGTTTATTCCTTGCAAAATCCTTATGATCGAATTTGCTTTTGCCTTTTTTTTTGGCTAAATTTTCTCTTTCATAAAAGTACTTAAGTGCACAATAAAATCAAAAAAAAAAAAGAGAGAGAAAATAAAAGAATAAAGTTCTAGAGTGAAAACAAAAAAATTGGCAGTCTATAGTAGAAATAAGATAGCAACAAGAAAACTCATTATAATCAATGATTAAGATATGTGCAAGGGCTATCATAAAAAATCCTAGCATGATCTTGAACCTACCATAGTTGGTATTGACATCTATTAAAATACCATATTGTAATACTGAAAAAAGTGTCAAATCTGATTATACCTCATAAAAACCTTCTAAAGGAATTTGTTGTTGAGCTTGGATAAATATAAATTCAATTTCCCCCATTAAATCATAAGGTCCCTTTTGATAATCAAGACCTCAATATGATAATTAACCATCCAAGCCATTTGAAAAGATGGAATTACCACTCTGACCAGACATGTGCATAATAATGATCACCAATTTTTTTAGAGACTTAAGAGTCACATTGTTTCATAAAGGTTGACAAAGGTAATTTTTTGTGAGGCATTTATCATTAAAATAAAATGTTTTTTGGGAGAAAAATAAAATTTTAAAAAATAAGTGGCACCATAGGAAGCACTTTTAATCAATTGAGTTTCGCCATAGTTTGATGGTTTATTTTCTTCAATTCCCTTTCATCAAATTCAAGCTGATCATATGTATGTTTGATCTAAAGATGAAAATAAAATGGAAAGAAAAGTCGAGAAATCCAAGTAATGAAGAAAGAAAGCAACAATTGATTAAAAATGAGCAGCAAAGAAAGGATTTGGAATTGAAATGAGATGAAAGATTCAAGATTAAAAGAAAAGAATTTTGGAAAATTTAAGAAGAAGATTTAGATATTTTGACTTGGGTTTTTTAAGAAAAGAAAATTTTAAACATTTGCATTTTTTGACTTTGCTTTTACATCATTAGCTTGCTCATCATTGATAGTGATGTATGCATTGGCATTTTTGTAAAAGACATTTGCATCGCATTTGCATCATCATTTTAAGAGAAGACATTTGCATCGTAAGGGTTTCGTCAATTTTAGAAACATTAAAGAAGAAAAAGAAAAGAAAAGGGCAAAAACATATTTAAAAGATTAAAAATTTTTAGTAATTTCAATGAAATGGCATAAGATGAGAGCTTTAAGCCAAAACTAGTTGGCATGAAAATTGTAAACTCAGCGAAATTGGTATTAGTCAAGAAAAATGTTATGATAAATTGTTTTCAAAGTATTCAGTGGTGATATTTGAGTACTAAAATATAGATTTCATTTTCTTCAATTATGATATGCAAGCCTGTTTTTAAAATAACTCGATGGTGATATCTGAGTATTAAAAGTTTGAATTTCATCTTTTCGATGGTGATATCAAATATTAAAGCTGAAATTTTATCTTCTCGATGGTAATATTCGAGTGTTAAAGCTAGAATTGTATTTTTCAGTGGTGATATCCAAGTGTTAAAACTTGAATTTAATTTTTTTAGTGGTGATATCCGAGACATTTTCAAAATCACTCAATGGTGATATTCGAGTTTAAAGTTTGAATTTGCATTTTTTCTCTACGACTGCATTTTCTTCAATAATGATATCCGAGTCCTCGATGGTGATATTTGAGTTTTCTTCAATGGTGATATCCGAAGTCATTTACATATTCTTGATGGTGATATTCGAGTTTTTTTCAATGATGATATTCGAAATTATATGCATTTTCTCAATAATGATATCTGAAGTTATCTACATTTACTTGGTGGTAATATCTAAGTTTTTAATGGTAATATTCAAGTTTCTTTTAGTGACGATATCCGAAATCATTTAAATCTTCTCAATGGTGATATCCGAGTTTCTTTCGGTAGTGATATCCAAAGTCATTTACATTTTCTCGACAATGATATTTGAGTTTCCCTTCGATGGCAATATCTAAAATCATTTACATATTTTCGATGGTGATATCCAAGTTTTCTTCGGTGGTAAAGTTATTTTTTGACAGTGATACCTATGCTTTTGTTTCTATTTATTTTTGTTCATAGCCTCTAATTAAAAAAAGCTTTTATATTTGATTTAAAAAAATTCAGAATATACTTGTCCAGATAAAATTGTTGTCTTTTTATCTTTGCCCTATTTCTAATTCTCAGTAATATACAAAGAGATGGCAGCTGTAAACACCTAATTTTATTAGGATTGATTGAAATTAAATCAATTGCATTCATGATTTTTATGTTTCCATTTTAAACTCATTCAAGTATTTTGATCATGTTTTGAATTATTATATTAATTAATTTATAAAAAGTTAAAAAATGAAAAAAAAGTCAAAGAAAAAAAAAAGAATATTTCAAAAGATGGATATGGCAAAATCTTTGATGAAATTAAAGTTCAAGCTCTACCCTATTTTTCATGGCCAGTCAGCTAGCTAGTTGACAAAATAGATTGTGATCCCTATAATTAAGAGATTTGGTCTAGATTTTAAGGGGGATAAATTGATGTTCAGAATTCACAAAAAAAGGGGAAGGCTAACAAGAACTAAAAAACACATTGCCTAAACTGAATCCAAGCTCTTCATTATCAACACCCTAAGCTGAATCACCTTTGTCGCCACCATTTCAGAAATAAAACTTGCCAAAACCCATCAGTAAACCCCTTTTCTGTCCAACACCAACCTTGATAGTACCCTATCCTACAAGATTGGAGCTTTATCAACCCAGCACTAGTTTTATCAAACCAACACCTTGATCAACCGCACTCTTACTACTATCTCCCGTCACCTAAGTAATCTAAATGCCATCCTACTTCTATTCGAACCCTTTTATACCCAAATCACCAACAACCAAATACAATCTCCAGAAAGTTTCAACAACCCATTAAATTGAAAACCAAAAACTCTCTTTTTGTTTTTCTAAAACCGAAAATCATACAAAAAAAGCTTTGCTTCTTTTTTCTTTTTTGTCACCAAAAATAAGAAACAAAAAGCACCAAAAATATCACACAAAAGAAAAAAGGAAAAACCACATCTCTTGAAATGGGAAAAGCAGTGCCAAAAGTCATAAAAAAAAAGGAAAAAAAGACGCAAAAAAGGAAAAAAAGCCATGGGTTTTGGTTTGAGGAATTCTAAGGAGTTTAGTGGCTAGATTTAAGAAAGAGAAAAAGGTTTTGGCTTGGGAGAGACATAGTGGAAGCTCGGGCTGCTTGGCATGAAAAAGCTAAGACTTTTTGAAAGTGAAAACCATCAAATTTAAAGTTAGATCTGAGAGTTTTGATTGATTTTTAGGAAAATCCAACTTAAATAAGGGAAAATGAAGAAAAAATGACATTTTTAGTACTTTTTAAAGAATTTTCAATGTTGGTGACAGGTGATCGACAGTCGACATGGTAATCGATAGCTGTGTTGGCAACTAGAACAATAGCCAAAAATTACCTAAAGAGATAAGCTCTCTCTTAGAGAGAGAAAAACAAAAGAAAAAAATAAAATAAAATAATTTTGGGCCTTTTACAATGCTATAAAAAAAAAGACTAAAACGTTGCTATTTTAGGCAAGAAGGATCCAAACATGAACTCGGATCTGACCCAAGGTCCACGCAAGCCGACCTGTGACCTATATCTTTTTCAACCCTTGACTGGTCTAGCTAAATTAGTTTTGAACTAGTTTTGAATCGCCTTTTGAACCGTTGATCAGAGGCATTTTAAGTATTTTCATCATAATTTTTTATTTTTTCTACTCAATTTTTTATATATTTCTATTATTTAATCTCTGATTTTTTATTATTTTTATTTTATTTTTATATAAACTCTTGATAGAAAAGTAAAATAAACAGTAAAACATATAAATTATTTTTAATTTAAAATATTGCTAAAAACTAAACATAGGAAAATTTGAAATTTTAATTTTCTCTTAAATAATTTTCAAAAATAAAATGAAATAATAATAATAAAAATTTTAATGAACAAGAATAAAGAAAAATATAAAAAGGCAAAAAAAATCAATAATAATAAATAAATAATTAACAATAAAGTCCCAAGTAAAGATTTTATTAAAAATATTTACACAAAGAAAATTTTTTAAAATATTCTAAAAGTGTTAAAAATATTTCAAAATTTTTGAAGTATGAAAAAAAAACATTATTAATAAGAATAAGGTCACAAGTGGTGATTTTTCATACAAAAAAATTTTAAAAATATTCTAAAAATGTTAGAAATGTTTTAAAATTTTTTTCATAAAAATAATAAAAACAATACTCACTTCGAATAAATAACAAGAATTAAATAAATACATAAAGAAAAGAATAATAACAATAATAATAAAATCACAAGTGGTCATTTTTAAAAGAAGTATTTTTTTAAAAAATTTTACCAAAAGTGTTGATAAAATTATTTGAAAATCTTTTCATAAAAAATAAAAAAATAAAAAATATTTAAATTGTTAAAGTAAATAAAATGTTACAAAAATAAAAGTCATGAGTGGTGGCTTTATTAAAATTTTTTAGGCAAAGTATTTTTCTCATAATATTCCAAAATGGTTGGAAATATTTTGAAATTTTAACTAATAATTTTTTTTTAATTCAATAATAAAAATAAACAATTAATATATATTACTAAGCAGATTAAAACTTCTTTCGATGATGAAACTAAATGGGAATTACAAGCAGTGATCTTCTTCTAAATTTTTAAAATTATACCATAAGTGTTTGCATAAGAAAATTATAATCTATTTTACTTTCAAAATATTAAAATAAATCAAACAACAATCTTTTCGAGTAAATAAGTTTTTTCTTTTTAATATTCTTGAGGTGAAAAATTTTTTTAATTTATACCAAAAGTGTCAAAAATAATTTAAAATTTTTTTAATATTTTAATAATAAAAAATAAAATAGCAATAAAGTAATGGGTAAAAAAAAAACTATTAAAACAAAGATCATTTTAAGATCATTTAAGATGAATTACTACCGTTTTCGAGCGGACACTATAAGAGTATTATAATATTCTACAAGTATTACTGTACTTTCAAATTCAACCTCAAATTCGTAAATTAAAAAATAAAATTGATAATTAATTATATTTATACAAAAAAAATTGAATTATATCTACACAAAAAAAATTAATGACGACTTTTCACTTTTCATATCTAACGATCCAAACCCTGAATGGATACATTGTGACAGTTAAGCTGTGAATCTCATGAGTAATTATTTCTGATGATAGTTATTTATTGAATGATTTAGCATGCGAATCTCATTAACTGTTTTCTCCCATTCATTTCTAGGAACGTCATACTGTTAAGCTGTAGTTTGGGAATTAAATATTTCAACAAAAGAAAAAATCTTTCTCAAACACAGCATATGCTGCTATTCACTACAAATATCTAGTTTTAATTTATAATTGATTGGTTGAGTACTTCATGAACAAGACAGATACTGGCATTTTGTACACTGCAAGATATGAAAGGACTCCAACTGGATGGAAACAATCCAGGAAATGAACAAGTTTCACAAATATCATCTTGGTCATTCAATTTTCAACAATGAATTCTTGAATCTCTATTCCGGTATGTCGGGCACCACCTTGTAGTCTTAGCAATACCTCATCCCCAGCTTTTAGTGAGGTCACAGGAATCACATTCTTCTGCATTCTGTTACCTGTGAATAGGTGGGCCAAGTATAAATGGGTAAGATATGGACTATCCGAAACTTCCTACAAAAAATAAGCTACCATCAAAACAAACCTTCGTGTGGACAAACCAAAGCAACTGTTTCTGCATTCTGTAGAAGGATGCTGTATACAGTTTGATCATTTACATCTCTCTACAGCAAAAGTATACAGTAATGTTTAGAATACTGAATATAGAGTTCAATATAAACCTTCTAATCTTTAAGAAAATGAGAGTAGAAAGATTTCAGCATTATGTAACATAGATGATTGAAACAACAATAGGAACGCGTAGAATTGTGTTGGCAGTGGTATGCGATATACAGACCTTTGCTTCGACAAGGATAAGTGGTCTGGTTTCAATCTTAACACGGCCAACAATTGCTGTCCGTAGTCCTCCCTTTTGATCAACCACAATCACCTCTTTGCCTGCTTTTAACTCAGAAAGGTAGCTAGTTTTACCTCCAGGGACAGCAACATAAGCATGGACAGGCCCCTGCATATTTCCATGGGATCTTTGTTAAAAGAATTTGCATTTAAGAAAGAACACTTTACATAATTGAGATATGAAAAGGCCTATGTATATTTCTGGACACACAATACATTGGAAAAAAGATTGTGGATTAGGCAGAAAGTACATAACATATGCAAGAATACTGCCAAAGTAGGAGATAAAGCAGTAAGCAAAAGAAAAAACTACAGTAAGTGCACTGCTCTTAATAAAAGGATTGATCCCTTTCTGCTGTAACATTTTCAGAATTTCCAGTTTAAGCTAAAGAAATCCCTTTTATGGGTATACTCAAGTGAGAAGGCAAAACTTACTGCATTGACTCGGAAAGGTCTACTCGCAATGTAATTCGACTCCAAACATTCTGAGTGGACAAGAAAGAGTCCTCTAGCAAATGATCCAACCTGTTGAAGAGTTACTTACATTAAGAGCGACAACATCAGATATCATCTCAGTAATAAACACCAAGTGATAGTTTACTATAACGAGAGATTACAAGCATACCAGGAGTCCCTCACCAGGTCTCATGAGGCTACAAAGATCCACACAAACTCGATCACCCATTCCAACTGCATGAACTTGAGTTATGGTGACCTTAGTCAAGCTCAATCTATTGTGAACTTCATTCCTTCTGTCAAAATACTCCTGAAAATTCAAAGCATGTTAAGGAACAATCCTTGATAACTTAAGAACCCTGACCTAGCACAAATTACCTTCAAGTCAAGAACTGCTTTGACATCGTCGACTTTTAAAACAACCCCACCCAGCCCATGCTCCAAGGCCTACAAAGAAGAGATGGTTATAGGATGGAAAATCAATTGAAAAGCCAAAATGACTATATACAAGGAATACAAATACTACAAAGATATACTTGCATTTTCTGTGCTTGATTAAGGATAACTTGTGAGGTACCTCAAGAAATAATTGTGCTTCAACAGGTGATTTTGAGACAGCGAACACAGTCCTTTGACTGCCTTGGAACTCTGCCACAATATTTTCTGCAGGTATCACCTAGAAAAATAAAAAGGATTATGATTTATGACTAGAAAGTAGTTACAATTTATTTGACAAGATATGGTTATACCTTCAGAGTTCACAATCGGACAAAAGAAATATGACAAAATTTTAGCTAAGCACAAGGAGATAACTTCTTATTTTAGCACTCAATCACATCCATCTTATGTATAACTTAGCCACTGAACTGTATTAGAAGAATATAAGAGAAGAGTTAGGAACACTGCAACTTTAGTCACTTGAAACTTGTATGGTCTGGTAAGCTATTGCAAGTCTGTCCAGAACTTTTAATAGGATAGCTCCAATCTATAAATGCTGTGTTCAAGTTGTTCTAACTAATCTGAAACAAATAAATCTATCAGACTTCTATCTGTCACTTGTAATGTAGTTCAATGTGATGATGTGGGACTAAATCTTTAAAACATGAAATTTGCAAACAGTTCACAACCTCATACCTGCCAGTCCAGTAAATCAATGACAACATTCCCTGCATGTTTATCCTCAGGCTGGAGCTTCTTTAACTCTGCAGGAGTTGAAACCTCAAAAATTGTAGCAACCCTTTTGCCCGCACCATCGAAAATCCCTCCCTCTTTAATGAAAAGAGGATCAATGAATGCAATTGCTGTAAATTCAACAACCAAACCCCCAAAATTGGATACAATCATACCAACCTCTATGAAACAAACCATATTCTTCTCACCAAAAGCCCACACAAGTTACTCCATCGCTTGCATGTTCCAAAAATATAACAAAAGAAATCATTCTCTCATTTTAACTAACATTACTAAAAACCCATCTACCAAAAGAGAAAGAATTAGCAAGTTACATACATAGGTTATGATTATAATGGTGAGTTTTTACTTTTGCACAAAATTAATATTACTAACAACAATGAACATCAATTAATTTGAATTTTAATGCAAAAATTCAAAAGAGAAAAGCATGACAAGTTGAATTGCATTACATGACCATTCAGTGGCAAGCCCTTGATTCTGTGAAGAAAATATGATGGTGTTCCATCCCCTTTCCACAGCAGCAGTCATGACTTGACTATTTTCAGTCCATATCCACACACTCTTTGATTGCTCAGACATTGAAGTGGACACTGGTGAATCAGAAGCAGCAACAGAACACATTCTAACAATTGAACTAATACTCAAATGGGTTGTCTTATTTTTGCTATATCTTCTCAAAGACTGAACCTTTCCGTGATTTAATCTGCAAAGTTTCCCATTTTATCTGCATTATTAATTAGTTCAAATATGGTGAATTGAATTGAGCCATAGGATTAAAGGACCCGAACAAAGCGCAATGAAGCTAAAGAAATGATATTTAGAAGCCTTCTATGAAAGAACACAAATATTTTAGGACATATAAGAACCTGAAGCAGGGGAGCTGAATTGAGATTCTGACTAGAGGGATAGAAGCAGAGGACAGTGAAGCCATCGCCTTTTAGCTCATGCTTCTTTTTGAAGTGGTTAACTATCTTTTGCTTTGGAGTTTAACTTGGACCTGTTTGTTGGGATTAGTCCAGACTGAAGCTAAATGGGTGGGCTTTCATTTGTTTTCCATTATGTTATCAGCAAGATTTTGGGCTGCGTAACTTAGATTGGGCTTTTTATGTTTTTGACTCTCAGGTCTTTGGGGGTATATTGCTTGTTGTAATCTGAAGTGATTCCTTGATGAATATTACTGTAGTGTTTATTTAATTGATAAAAGCATAACAAATTTCTGTTTTGATTGATCAAGTCACAAAAGTAATTACCTTTTAGAAACAATTTTAGTTCCCATCTTCGAACCTCCAGAATCAGACTGTTAATGAAGAAAATCCGAAAAACTACATCATGGTTCAAGTCTCGTGAGGAATTACAACAATATTTGAAAAACTCAGTTTCCTTCGTAGGAAATGGTTTTATGACTGTGATCAGATTTGTCTATGGAGCAATTGAAATTTTGAAAAGAATGTTATGCTGGTAAGGCTTTTCAGGGGTAACAATTTGTGAAGGGAAGTTAAGGTGATTGACTGAGTCAGGGAATCCTTGAATCTCCATAGTGCTGCATGAGCTTTATAGACAAATCCACTTTTTCCCTCCACAATCTTTATCTTGTTTCCTGTATAAAACTGCACACCAGGTTGATTGGCAAACAGCTCCATAACTCTTCCACACTTGTTATCCTTCACCACAGCTACTTTCTTCAGCTTTCCTGGAGTGCCATCAAGGGCATAATTAATGTCATAACCTTCAGGAAATTCCTTGATTCTGCTTCCAATTGTGTTAGGTTTGAGGAAATCATATGGGGTTCCTTTCCAGGCAAAAGTTTGCCTGTGGGAATAAGCTGGCTATCAACAGGTGTGTAGTGGAATGCGAAAGCTGGATTTCTTTAGACAGAATATCACCACCGTCATGGTTACCAAGGTTCCAATGTGTATGCTGAGCTAGATTCACAGGAGTAGACTTTTTTACAGCTTTGGCTTCCATTGTCACACTCAACTTGTTCTTAGGAAGAAAGGTGTAGCCCACTGTGACTATAAGTTCACCAGGAAATCCTGTGAAAATATACAACACATCAATCCTTCGCAATGAAAATGATCATATTTCTTATTTTCATTGATGAATTTGGAACATATGGATTGGAGAGAAATAGTCATGCACTAACCTTCTTCACAATCATAGCTGTCATAGCCAAAGACAATGAAAGGAGCATGACCATCTTTCTTATATTTTTTCACTTTCCAGACTACATCACCAAATCCTTTGGGGCCACTTAATGTCATTAAATCAGACGAGAAAGTTAAGGAATTTCAGGAACTCTCTTTTTTGAAATTAAGGTAAGAATGAAGAATTAATTTACCATGAAGCATGTTTTTCCCTTCATTAGCCACCAGCTTATATTGGGTACCATTCAAAGAAAATTTTGCTCCTCCAATTCTATTTGCAACCCTTCCAACAAGGGCACCAAAGTATGCGGTATCATTCTGCAAAAGTTTATACCGAGTTTGAGTAAATAGAGAGGAGAAAATTAATGAAATAATAGCTGAACAACACAAATAAAACATAATCGGATGTTTGATCGAATAAAGTAGTTCTAATTATTACCAAATGAAAACCTAAAATTGTGAAGAAAAACTGTTATCAGATCAACCACCAACAGGAAAAGAAAAGGAAGAACTTAAAATTCTCTCATCTCCAAGATTATAATTTATAATTATGTTATTCGCTAAAAAAATTTGAACTTGAAACTTAATTCAATTAATTCTATGATCACCTTAACAGATGTCATCCAACAATTATGAATTCAAATTTTAATACTTAAAATATTTTTCATTATTTTCAGACTGCAATGTCTTTTATATTATGTAAAGAATCAAAGGCTATAAAAGTTAATTAAAACCAAAACCCAGGTTTTAATTTGGTCAGATTCTTCAAAATGAAAATAGAATTTAAGATTAATCATGGTTGGCTTAAATGACAAGGAAAATGTGCTATTTTTTTGTTGTTTGGATTCGAATATACTAGGAGACTGTGAAAATTTAATTTTTCATAAATTTGCTAAGCTAGCAAAGATAAACTTATTTGGATTGATTAAGAAAGAATATATTATGTATAAAAGCCGTGAACCCATTGCCGCTTAAAATAATGTATTCGAGGGACATATTATATAGACAATCTAGCAGTAGCATTTGGTCTACAAATTTTAATTTCAAGCCAGGACTCATTTTAGTTTGTTTGAAGAGAGAAAGAGACATCACTGTGAATTTCCGCGAGAAAACTGTGATTTTCCATTGACAAGGCAAAGCTTAATCAAGATGCACGTAAAGTCTTCAAATGAAGAAATTGAAAAACTCACCATATAGTCCTTGACGGATTCATACCCAAGAGCAATATCACCCAGTTTCCCTGAAAATTAGCAGGAAAAAATGAAAAAATAAATGCACAATATATAAGAGAGAAATCCACCCAGATAAGAAAAATGCAAGCCAAAGAGCCCAGGGAACAAACCTTGTTTGTCAGGGAGAACAACTGAGTTAATAGTTGCACCCCAGTTGGTGAATTTAACAGACATATCCCCTTTCTTCAGCTCATATATTCCACTGCTTCCTTGGGTAGAGAGCCATTGACAACCAAAAGAAACCACAAGCAGGAAAGAGAACAATAAAGAAATCTTCTCCATGTTTTCAAGCAACAACAAAGGAGTCTGACAGATGATTTCCGGAGGAATTTATAAGAATAACAAAAGTCCATGATTCATGAACAAAAAAATAGGAAACTGAAGAAAGGTTATCATTTATTTAAATGTAGTCAAAGTCAAATTGTTCTTAGAAATGCCTTTCTGGTTCCCTAGCTTTAACTGCATTACTGCATTCCTTTTACTTGCCGAAGAGATTAGCTTTCAAGCAATCTTTATTGTCCAAATTTGGGGTCCCCCCTTGGACCATTGTCCATATATATATATAGCTAAATTATGCTTAGTGATTGCGGACTTTCCACCTCTCATTTTAAATGATCAGTAGATTGAAAATGTTTTTTTTTTTTTTTTTTTGAGTGCGGGGGGTATCCAAACTATGACTAAACTTAAGACTATAATGAAAAATGAACAAGAAATAAGAATCCATGGAAATGAGAAAGAACAGAGATTTATATATAACACCAAACATTCTCTTCCTCTTCAATTAGCAACTTCCTAGTGTAGATTACAAGAAAAAGCTTAAGATTACCAAAAATGAAACACAAGGAAAGACTAGCAGCAATGTTAGAGGATTGCTCAACTTGCTCCCAGTTGAATGGGAAGAGGAAGGAGAAACAACAGATCCAGGACCAGTAAAATCTGTAACATTTTCGCTGGAGCAAGGATAGTTGCAGCGACTAGGACGAACTATTCTATATACACCACTGCTAGCTAAAATTAAGATGTCTTTCCTATTATCCTGCCCAAAGGAGAATACAAACCCCAATGCTGGAGATGTTGACTGAGGCTGAATAGTACATTGGATAGGAGGAAGCTGAGTGCTAGTGAAGTTTCCACGACCTTCCTGGCTTTCTGTACCCGCCCAAATATCATTACCATACAAATCTGCATAGAGGTACCTACAACATGATTCATAAGTAATTAGGCCAAGGTAATTGGCATTGTTCCAAAAATTAAGCGCCTCTATGCTGGTAAGTTTGTAGCTAAACGAGCTCCATCAAGATTGACTACACCCTGCCAATAAGCTACTTTCAATCGGATTGATACAAAATATAATACTGGAAACTAAAGTTCATGTCCTACAAGGATCTTTTGTTACAATGCAAAGTTCTTTCTTGTCAATAGGATAGGTAGATTTAAGTTAACTCACCTTCCATACAAGCATGGATCAGCCATGGATCGATAGAAATAACCACCAGTAATTGATGTTGATCCTTCAACTTTGTTTACATCAGAATGGTTGTATCCCATTACTGGGAAGATTGCATTAATGGGGCTGGCAGATTTATTAGCCACAGAGGAATTGTATGAGAAAGGGGCATCATAAACTGGCCAACCATAGTTTCCTCCCTTAGTGACTATATCCACTCCCTCATACTGGTCCTGTATAAGACCAAAGACGTATTCATTACTAACAAGGGTTCGTAATAGCTGATTGAAAAAAGAAATATGCAAAAATGAGCATTGAAAGTTGAAACCGTGAGGTTAGCAGTCCAGTTTTGAAGAAGTTAGAAGTCTAATTTTCAGTAAACTGATGCATTAACACTGTATTTAACAAAAACCTCCAGGTGAAGCAACATGTAAATCTTAACCTGACCAACATCTGTACATAGGAAGTAGGAAGGCCTCTCAGAATCAAAACTACATCGCCAAGAATTTCTAAATCCCAAGGCCCAAATTTCTGGCTGCAATTCCTTATCTTCAGAAGATGGATTATCTTTAGGAACAGAATAATCTCCCCTTAGACCAAGGTCACTGATAGTTTTTGCACCTGCAAAGTTGAAAAATAGAGCATAGGATAACACTTTAGTCATGAAAATCAGATTAGAAGGGAAATTTGATGCCAATACTTAGTTGGTATGCTCTCTATGTCAAGTCTCATAATCTTTCCAAGCAAAGCTCTCTTTGTTTTGTGAAAAGTTGTAAGGATCACCTCTGCCTTCCTCATCTTCCATCATAAATATAAAAATCCATCTTTGGGTCCAAAGAGAATCTTACCACCATGATGGGAGCTGAATGGCAGTCCCATGGTAAGTATTCTTCTTACTTCTACGGGTCTAATACTCGTAACCTTAAATCAAGTCAGATTGAATGACGACGAAACTTGGGTAAAAATCATGATAAATAACTGTTACAAGCAGAAAAATTTTTCAAATTTTTACCGAGGAAAGATTTGATGTGGTACCATTTGTTGTGAACTCTGCTATAACACTATAATATTGGCACGGTTGAGCCCCACTGTCTAAACTTAATTTGGAAGGATCACATCCCACATCAGTGTTGCATGAACATCCTGGCCATTGAACCTTGTCGCAGTTAAATGAAGCAAAGAATCGGCCATTATTTTGGAAGTTTGGATGAAATGCCTTTCCCATCGATCCAAGCTCAGCATCAAAATGTACTTCATCAGTCAAATCTAGAAAAGGATTCGATTCATCAATACCCAATATTTCTCCTGATCCCTCCTCAGGAACAGTTGCCAACCAGAATTTTCCTGCTTGGTTGGACAAAAAGACGCGGTTCGAACCATCGGGATGAGCCACCATATTAAGGTATGATCCATTCCCTATTTTCTCAAGGCAAACACCACTAGGAGGACTGAGACTTTGAGAATTGTTTAGCATAACTGGGCTTCCAGTAAAACATGTTGCTCCATCATCAGAAGCTCCACCAAATTCATCACCAAAGCACCCTTAGATTGCCATAGATCAGTCAGATTGGAGGTAGAATTAATAAATATATCACCTTTTGATTGCAATGCAGAAGGAGAACTTGTGATGGATATTATGGCATTTATCCCAAACTTTTGAAGAGAAGTCAATTTTGGCAATCTCTGACTGGCTTGAATTTGTTGAAACTGATTCAATTCGATAGAGCTCCGCTGAAAATTGGTCACATCTCTGCAATCATATGATACTTAAACCGCTTTAAATTATTGGAAAATGAATTAAAATCTATAAATACCTAGAGCAAATAAAACTTAACAATTTCTGCTTCTTTTTGAGCCTTGCATGCTAACAAGAAAATAAAGGCCTTACTTTCAGTAGTTGTACTTGTGCATTGGAAAAATGCTCAGAGATAAAAATCGAACTTCTTTTAAGCAATATGACAATTCGCAGATATATTGATGACAGCCAATGAAGGCAGATCTGACCAAAAAGTTCATCTGATAACCTTAATCCAATCAATTTTTCAGCCAGTTCATGTTGGATTTAAGAAAGAAAAATTCATAGGTACCATGTATTACAAAGAGTTGAGTGCCACTCTTACTGAGCAGAGTATTGATTTAAGGAGAGAAGCACAACAAGAATCAGAGACATTCATTGACTTGAACTGATTCCTCAACTGCAGATCCTCAGTGGAATTGCAACAAACACTTCCTTTGTGCTGACAAAAGGAAAGAAGCATCTTAGAGGTAAAGGGTGCTCCTGTTTCAACAAAAAGATTATCAAATTTTAATATGGTTTTTTTCCAAGAAGCAATATAATATAACAGCTATTTCAACGAAAAAGATTGCTATCATCAATCAAACAGAACATTTCAGAAAATGGATCACTATATCAGAAAAAGACACATACCGAAGTTTGTACAAAACGGATGTGAAGAAGAATGACGGCTAAGCAGAAGCAGGCAAGAAAAGCTGAAGATTACAGTAAGAACACCAGCCATCTCTTGGAGACAAACTGAGTAGAATCAAAAAGCAACTTTGAACAAGCATCAGCTTCTGATCTTCTTCAACAAAGGGTTGAGAAATCTTTTTGCAATGAAACCAATTAAACAAGTAAGCACAAAATGATATTGAATACTACAAATATATTTTTCAGTGTTATCAACTACCCAATGAATGTTGTTTCAACTCCGTATCCACAAACTTAAGAACAAACTTTTTCACTCAGTTCTAACAAAATGGATTATTAAACATTGATATGTTATTATAGCAATGCAGCTGCAGCATATAATTTTCCGTCTGCCATGGTTGACCTTCCTTGTTTGCTTGAATCTTAAATGTTACACCAATGTAATAGAAATAAGGAAATGGGAGCAGAAAATCAATTTGACCTTAGAATATTGAATAATATAAACAACAAAGAAATAGGAAGTGGGGTTTGATTTCGTCATGTTTATACTTGTAGTAGAAAAGAGAGTAGGAGAAATAAAAGTAAAGTCAAACACTCAAACTCAAGGTGCTTTTGGTGATTTGTTCTTTTTCCTTGCAGCAGATCTTGCAGCCTTGACTTAAACTGAATTGAAAGATAGAAGTTTAATAAATGTTTGTAAAAGTAGAATTCAGCAGAGAATCTATAATTATTTATAACATGAAGTAGAACACAATTTTTTTTATTAATGTTTGTTCTTGTTTACCAATAATCTAGTAGATTTTAGTGTCACTTGCTTGAATTCATGTTTTCAAGATTTTATCAAATTCGGGCTTAAATCGTGTTCAAACTATGCTTAAAATTTAGGATTCGAGGTCATCATTTATTTAGCTGAAAAAATTGTTGTAGGCATGACTCCGAGAATTTATGGCATTTGTGGTCATCATTTATTTAGGAGTCTGTGCAAGGGCATACCACTTCCCTGGTATGTGGAACACAAGCTATATTTCCATGGCAGTACATAAATTTATAGGATGCAGAAGGTTGAGGGAGTTTCAAAACTTGCTTAGTCACAGGAGGATGACCATCCATTCTGATGAATATCAAAGCACCTCCAGCACCACCAGTAGTTTCCCTGGAAGCTGGACCCTTTTTCACTTCTAGGAACTTGGCAGAGTAAGGTATTTGAGAACTATATATGAACATGCCAAGCTTCGAATGCAGGGCATGTGCCTTTACAAAACAAGGACTGTCTAGTATCTTAGCCCAAGTGATGCACACTTACCTGCCATAGTCATGCAAAGTTTTGGCGGGAATCCAACTAAGAATGTTGAAGATGATCTCTTTCTTTTAGCCATGTCTGTTCACTTAAACTTCAAACAGATAGAAGTTAAATGATTCACTTCCACCAAAATTTTGATGAAAAATCCATATTTTATGTTTAAACCATGATCTGTTCATTATCTATCCAAGAAAGTGAAGGATCATTTTTTCAACTTAATTGGTGTCACTTTTGAGTCTTGACATCAAAATCAGTCAGAAAACGCTTAAAAAACAGGCCGTGATTTAAATGCCTGAGGCAGATAAGTATGCAAATTTGCTGTCCAACAACATTAGAGTTTCGTCATCCTTTAGTTGAAAATATGCATGCACTGATACACAAACACAATTATCAGAACAATTTTTCGACTAAGTTCCCTAAAGTCAATACCTCAAAAAAAAACAAATGTTTTTCCCCGAGTCAATTCAACCAAGTCCTCTTTTGTCCCTTTGAAAATCACCTCATCCCTTAGTCCTTGATGAAACCATCTCACCAATCATTCTATATACGATTTAATATTATTACACCCATAAAAGTAGAAACAAATTTAGAACTAACAACTTGAAGATCAAAGAAATTGAAGGAAAAAAGAACTCATAATCCTTACCAATTTGTTATGACTCAACTCGCACTAACCAACTAACTAATTTAAAAAAAAGACTTAGTAAAATATTTGGATTCATCTTCAAATGGTATGACTGATTTTGTTTCAAACTTAGTTTTTGATATCTCACAAGCCAAATTTGTCTTCTTTTTTTTTTTTTATAAATGAGGTCAGAAAGTTGATGGTGCTAAGATTTAAACTCCAAATTTAGTAGATGTTTTCTCTCTTAAAAATGGAGTTATGCTTCGGGTTCAAAATTTTCTCTTTTAACATTACTATTATTAATTATTTTTGAAGTTGAGTTCATTCGAGAAAATGGATTTCAGTGAGTCGAAAATTTTGAAACTATACCAAAAGTACAATTTGGTATAAACAGTTTTGTCAACTTAACTGAAAATTCATATATTCTATATATTTTCAAAGAAAACTATTTCCACTTTTTGTTTATATATATATATATATATATATTCATATATTATTCAACTCACCATGATGAGGACATTTCTACACCAAAAAGAGAAATTAACACATCTAAAACTAACAACCTGTAAATAATTATCAAGAAAAGATAAGGAGGGGAACTATAAATTATAGCACCCTTTTTCATTCTCAAGTCTCAACCTCAAGAAACAAGCATGTAGGAATGGAGTTCTTTGACAAAGCTAAAGCAGTAACTCCGTAGCTACCTTGGCAAGTACCTAGTCGCCGATGAAGATGAAGAAACAGTAATGGCTCCTCTCAACGTGCTCGTTGGACAATAGAATTCCTACTAGGCAGTAGCCACCTTATTCGTCTCAAGAGTGTCTACAACAAGTACCTAACTGCCACAAGTGAACCATTTTTACTAGGCATGACAGGCAAGAAAGTGTTACAAACGATTCCATCAATGAAAAATGATAGTTCCATTGAATGGGAGCCAATTACGGATAGAAGCCAAGTAAAGTTAAGAGCAAGGAATGGGAAATTCTTGCGAGCCAATGGGGGTACGCCGCCATGGAGGAACTCGGTAACACATGATATTCCACATAGAAGTGCTACACAAGATTGGATTCTTTGGGGTGTTGATGTGGTTTATATACTGGAATTCGATTCTTCATAACTTGCTTCAATTATTTCAAGTTTCTCAACTTTTTCTTCCAATTCAGAAAATGGATCACCGTCACTTGATACCAATAATTCCGAACATGCATTTGGAAGAGAGACAAGGTTTCTATAATTTTCTTCTTTTCATTGTTCTGATTTTGTCATAAATTAAATTTTTTTCTAAACTAGTTTTGGATAATAGTGTATAAAATTGAGTTTTAATAAAATTAAACCAAGTCAATCTTTCAATATATTTAAACATGATAATTTAAACACAATATAATAATATGATTCGAACACAATATGAAAAATAGATACGAAAGTAACATGATTTAAAATTTTAACAATAATTATGTATAAATTTAATAAAATCAAAAAAATATTTTATATTTTTGTATTGATACAAATTATAACACATAATTTTTATATAAAATACAATATAAATACACATATTTTTATATTTTACATTATAAGAATACACAAATCATAATATTTAAATATATTTAATAAATATCTTCCCCTATATATAAAGGTCTTTATCCTGGAAGTCCCCCACTAACTCGGCAATAGTTGTTTCTTTTTTTTTATTTTAAATACTTCATTATTGTCAACTATGTATTGATAATATTTATTTCTTTTTTCTTATTTTAAATATTTTATTAATTGCCAACTTTGTATTGATAAGAGCTTTGATGATTATCATGTCAATAGCTAAAACTTACTAAATACTTAATTTGAGATTAAAAATTTGAGTGATTGTTCAATTTATGACTAAACATTTTATTTTGTGCAAATAAAGCTTAATCATTATCGATTTGCAATAATATAAAAAAAATTTTAAATGAAAAAAAGACAGTGAAACTCATGCTCCATTAAGTTAAAAAATATTAATAGATAAAAATTACATATATTTTTCAGTTTTTAAAAATATTTTGCTTCTTTTCTATTTTTTTTACTCATATTCTCTCTCTTCAAACAAATCATCTTTTTTTTTAAGGCTTTCTTAATCCTAAAATTTTAGAAATTTCAAAAATTTCTTAATCATAACATTTTTCATCAGTTGAATTAGGCCAAGATTTTTACGTAGCCAAATGAATGTTCATTTTAGAAGTTTCAAACACTGTTTGAAATTTTGAAGCTATTAATTGAGATTGTCATTTGCACAGTAAATAAGAAAGTGGGATAAACTAGAGAGGAACCAGACAAGTGAGACAGCAGACAAAGAAGAGAGACCAATAACAGTGCTAATAGTTAATTGAGAGAAAGATGGGGCAAATCCCAATTGCAAATTTTTGGCTAATCCCTTTCTCTATTTTGTTATTATTTTTTAAAAAACTCATTCTTTAAATTTTATGTGAGTAAAGAAATAGAATTTCCAAATTTGTAAAAGTTGCTAGAAACTCAAATGATAAGTTATTTTTTTGAAAAACAGGTTGTTGTTCATTAAGGGGTAAAAGAAATGAATAGAGAGAAAATCAAGCAACCAACACAATAACAGTAACTTCAAGAAGGAAAAGAAAGCCCCATCCCTCTTCATATTCAAGTTCACATCATCAAAGGGGATTTAGTTCTTAAAAACTTATAAAGGAATAGTCAAGAAGAATGGGAACAACATATCTTGAGGTGATGGCCATCGGAGATGAAAAAAAGAAAGAGAAAATTGCAACCTTGATCTCTGATCCACAAAAATCTAGTGAGTTTTTTAGAAAATCAACTAGATCATATTAAAGAGGAGACTAGGACGAACTTATTGGTGAAATTTAGAAGTCAATCGATATTGAAAAGTGGTGGCCGACAGTGGCGTACAATGGTTGAAATCTAGAAAAGATTGAAAAATCAACTAATATTTATTTATCTGTAAAAAGAGTTATTTAACTTAAAAGTTAATTCATTAAATTATAATTTTTTTATAAATTACATTTGAAATTTTTTTTTGTATTATTTTGCACATATAGATAAAAATATTGTCATATCAGCAAAAATGATATTATTCATTTGCCACATCAACAAAAATATCAATTAAGTTAAATAAGTTACTTGAGTTGACATGCGAATAATGTATGCTCTAAAAACTATAAAAAAAAAAAACTTTTAGTGTTACAAATCAATAATGTTTAATCCTTATTCATACATATAAAACATTTAATCCTAAATTGAATAACCATCTGAACGTTTAATCTCAAATTAAACATTTATTCGCTAAAACTAGTTATACTAAATTACTAATATCTACTTTTATTAAAGGTAATATATACTCCTAAATGTTGATGAAGTCAACAACAATCAAAATAGAGCCCTTAAATAAGAGAAAAATATTTAAAACCTCTATGCTTACCCAACAAAATGCACCAAAAAGAAGCAAGATTAACAAAATAACCTAAAAATTAACCATACAACTAATGTACATACCAAAATCAATGAACACCTAAGGCAGGCAAAGACATGTGAAACACTAAGATAATGCTTGGTTTTAGAAAATAGAGTCATTTTTTGTTTTTTTTTCTTAAAAAATAAAAAATATAAGTGAAAACATATTTGGTAATTGAAAATAAAAATAAATTTTTAGAAAACAAAAATGAAAATGGGTTAAAATATGAAAATAAAAAAAAAGATGTTTTCAATTATAAAAATAAGGGATATACATTACTTTTTTTCCTTATATTTTACAAGTTATCATATTTGAACATTTTTTAATGTCATTAATTAATAAATATATATTATATTTATTATAGATATCTCTTTTTATCTAAAGTTTTTCATTGATTGAGCTCGATCTAAGCTCGATTGTAAGATTTTTATTCATTTTATTTATGTTTTTATTCATTTTATTTTTTACTTTATTTTGTATTTATTCTATTTTATTTATTTATTTATTTTAAATATTTTATGGTTTATCTTTAGTTTAATTTCATTTTTTTATTATTATCTAATCAATTAAAAAAAAATTTTTGAATTGCCAAGACTCAATAGGAGAGAGTGAGTGATAGTGATAAGGTTGTTTATTAAAACTGGAATGAGATTTAACTTATGAAAAGATAAATTCTATTTTTTTTATGATAATACAAATTGAATCATGATTAATTTAAAATTCTCCTAAACTTAGTCTTATAAATAACGTAGAGGAATTTTCGTGGAATACACGCCCTTGGTTGAGGAATTTTTATGGAATTCTGGACATAAAAGGGAGAAAGAAAGGCAATGACAATCTGGCTTGGATGTTAAAAAGTTTCAATATGGTAAAAGGGACGGTACCGCTAGCTTATGTTGTAGAAACAGAGAATAAAATAAGGAAAGGGGAGAAATGTTTCATTCTGGCGTCCATAACCTTTATTGGTACCGTATAGAGTTTGGAGAAGACGAGTCAATCCAAAGTAAAAGAGATTTGACATGGCAGATTTAACTTGTAAATAAGACTATATTCCAACTTAGTTTTGGGCTAGCCTTATTACAAAGGACCCACGTGCTTGTCTCAATTTTAATCAAACTTTGGTACTTTTTTTAATTTTTTAATTTTATCATTTTTTATTTGTCTTGCTTAGTCATTTTATTTCATATATAATTTTTAAAAAAGTATTTATATATTTCATATGGACAAAGCATATAAAATTAAATAAAATGTTTAAATCATTTTTTTAAATCATAAAAACTTTATTATTATTCTTTTAGGCATGAAGGCTTAAAATTCAAAATATTGATTTGATAATGAAATTCTAAAAATCATGAATGAGTGATTTTTTAGAAATTTTTAGATGGAAGATTTTTTAAATTTTAACTTAAATGAAGGAAAATTTTAGATGAAAATTCAACATTTATAATTAATATTTATTTTTAATTCTTTTAAAAAAATAAAAATATATAAATAAATTCTAATATTACAATTATCTAATTATGAGATTTTTAAAAATTTTAAATAATTAATTTTTTAAGAAATTTTTAAGTGAAAAATTTCTTTAAATTTGATCCAAATAGTAGAATAAGTTAAATAAATTTTAATAAAAGTAATTATATTTTTTAAAAATTAAAAATTTAAAAATATAATTTAAAAATTTATGTGAAAATATTTTACAATTATAAAAAAAAATCTTAAAAAAAATCACAAATTATAAATTTTCATAAGATTCTTTTGGTAAAAAGCTATATTCCAAATTGGTTTTGGGCTAGCTTTATTACATAGGACCCACGTGCTTGTCCCATTTTAATCAAACTTTGGTACTTTTTTAAAACTTTTTTATTTTATCACTTTTTATTTGTCTTGCTAAATCATTTTATTTCATGTATAATTTTTAAAAAAGTATTTATATATTTCATATGGACAAAGTATATAAAATTAAATAAAATGTTTAAATCATTTTTTTAAATCATAAAAACTTTATTATTATTTTTCTAGGCATGAAGGCTTAAAATTCAAGACTATTGATTTGATAATGAAATTCTAAAAATCATGAATGAGTGATTTTTTAAAAATTTTTAGATGACAGATTTTTTTAAATTTAATCTAAATAGAGAAAAATTTTAGATAAAAATTCAACATTTATAATTAATATTTATTTTTAATTCTTTTAAAAAAATAATATAAATATATAAATAAATTCTAATATTACAATTATCCAATTATGAGATTTTTAAAAATTTCAAATGGTTAATATTTTAAAAAATCTTTAGGTGAGAAATTTCTTTAAGTTTGACCCAAATGGTGGAATAATTTAGATAAACTTCAATAAAAGTAATTGTATTCTTTTCTAAATTAAAATTAAAAAATATAATTTAAAAATTTATGTGAAAATATTTTACAATTATTAAGGAGGAAATTTTAAGAAAAATCACAAATTGTTAAATTTTCATAAGATTTTTAGGTAAAAAGCTTTTTTCTAAATTGAACCCAAATAATAGAAAAATTTAGATAAGAATTCAAAAAATAGTTGTCATATTATTTTCCTAAGGATTAAGAAGTAAGTGATGAATAAATAAAAGAAAGATATTTCTAAATAGACTCAAATGATGAAAAAGTTAGAAATGAAATTTGTAAAACAAAGAGTAAATTTCGATGATGAAATTCTTAATAATTGCAAATTGATGATTATCTAAGAGATTTTTAAGTGAGAAAATATTTTTAATTTTGATCTAAATGGTGAAAAAATTAGATATATTTTCAATAAAAAATTTAACAAAAAAATGATTAAGTCAATTTCCAATAATAGAGCCTTTTCAAGAAAATAAATGAGAGTTTTAAATACTCTTGAGATAATGAAGTATTTTTAAAAATTTTATCAAATCGATAGAGAAGTCTTAAAAATTATTTTTAATATTTTAATATTAAAATAAAGACCATTGGAACTAAAATGATTATTAGAATAATTTAAAATTAAATAGTACCATATTAAGGTAGGCGTTGTGGGGGTGTTATAACTTTTTTTATACATAATCGAAAGTAAAGACCATTAAAACCAAAATGATTATTATAATAATTTAAAATTAAATGGTATCATCTTAGGATGAGTGTTGTGGAGGTTCTGCAATATTTCTCACACATAACTAAACTCCGAACTTAGTTTTGAAATACAAACCAAAATCTATTCTTTTAAAAATTTTAGTCAAGCTTAAGACATTCTTAAGATGATAAATTCATTAGATGGTTGATCATACTTTAAAAAAGATGGTGACAACTCTTTAGGTTATGCCTAGCCATAATTTACAGATCTATACGTTATGACATTTATTATTAGATGACATTAATAATAATATTATTAAATATTTTATTTATTTTCTTATTTTTGCATCTTTAGAAAATAATTTTTATTTTCACTTACCAAATACAATTTTTAGAAAACAAAAAATATAAGATAAAAACTATTTTTTAAAAAATAAAAATAAAAAACATTTTCTTAAACCAAACGAAGCTTAATTTTCTTAACATTATAAAAGCTTATTTGGATATGTGATAGGAGAACTCTTATCGCATGGTGCATGTTGTTTTATTCATATTATTAAAGATTCAACTATAAAATACAACTATGAAGGGATCCTATATACAAACTAAAAGTATAAATTAGACATATTCAAGGATTAGGTTACTCACTCAAATTAGAAGTTTCGTCTAAGTTTAAAAAAATTTGAACAAAAAATTAAAACTCGTTAAACGAGTTTAAACATAATTTTTAGATCCATTTAAATTTCAGGTTGGGCCTTAAACAAAAGAATTAAAGTTCGAACCAGCTCGAATAAAATATATAATTAAAATATTATAATTATATAAGTATATATATGTGAATTTTTATTTTTATATTTTATTTAAAATTTTTTTAAAAATTTATTATATAAATTAAATTTAATAAGTGGGTTTTGGATTTTTTTTTTAAATTTAGGTCTTAAAAAATTTTGAGGTTGAAAATATCAAATTGGATCAGATCTAAAAAAGCATATAAACTTTAATTCCAAGTATAAACTCAACTCGAATCCAACCGGCTCAAACCATAAACCTCTACTTGAAACAAAAACAAGATGAATATTGATTTTCTTGACCTATCATTGGATTTTATTTATTACAATTATTTTTGATAATTCCTATCGTTGAATTTAATGTTTGTAATTATCATAAACAATTTTTTATCACAACTTAAAAGTAGCAAGGCAATCTGGTTTGGAATCACAACTCCTCCCTAAATTTCGGTCTCTTCAGCCTCCTCAACGATCTAAAACTTGTTAGCTATCTAGCCTCCTCAACTTTCCTTCTCCCAAACAGTTTCTATTCGATCAGGAAACAATATTAATCTTGATTTTGATCTTGGTCATTTTGGATTCAGGTAAGAAATAACACGCAACAAAATTGAATACGTAAATCCCATTTCATTGATCAATAATATAGATTTTGATATTTGATGACTTTGCTCATTTCTTTATAATTGATGTGAAAATGATATTTTTCCTCTTTTGATTTAGAGTACTAACATGGAAATCTTCCAAAAAGCAAGCATTGTTCGTCTATGTAGCCACCATGACAAATACTTACTAGCGGAAGATGATCAGGAAACCGTTTCCCAAGACCGAGATGGCACGATCAGGAATGCGAGATGGACGGTGGAGTTTGTGGATTCAAACAAAAGTCATATTCGTCTCCAAAGCTGTTATGGGAAATACTTAACAGCTTCCAACATGCCATTCCTTCTAGGAATGACAGGGAAAAAGGTGCTGCAAACTCTACCAAGAAGATTGGATTCTTCTGTCGAATGGGAGCCTATCAGGGAAGGTGTTCAGGTTAGGCTGAGGACTCATCATGGCCAATATTTACGCGCAAATGGAGGGTTACCACCTTGGAGGAATCACATTACACATGATATTCCTCATAGAACCACCACTCGAGATTGGATTCTTTGGAATGTTGATGTTTTAAAATTTCGGAAACAAGATCCAGCTCCTCCGCCTTCTTTCCATGTATCTGGTTTGCAGCCCTCTAATCGAATTGATAGTAGTACAAGTTCTGATCCTGGTTCACCTTCTGCAATTTCACTCAGGGGTCCTAGAATGTCTAGACTTGAGGTTTGACAAAAATGCTTTTCGTTTAATCAATGAAATCGTGTTATGATATAGTAATTTTGAGTCTTGTTGGTTTGATTTTTAATATGCAGTCAGATGAGTCATTTACCGGTTCACCAGTGGTATTTGAAGGAAGGGTTATTAAGTACGAGGTAGTTGATGATAATGGGGATGTGAATGAGGCAAACGGAGAACGTACCTTCACTTTTAAGGGGAGTGGGGTTGAGGAATTGAAGCAAATGTTGAAGGAAGTGGCAGGGGTCAATGAGGAGGTTTGCATTTGTTCTCGTAATCCTTTGAATGGCAAGCTTTATCCCCTTCGGTTGCATCTTCCTCCCAACAATACCGCCATGCATGTCGTTGTGGTTCCTCTATCATCTAAAGGTAAAATTCTGATAAAAAAAATAACTTGATGTATTGAATTAGTTTCTGTGATTTATATTCAGGATTCCCATCTTTTGAATGTGATGTTTTTAACAATTGTTGTTCTTCACTTTTATTGCTCAAAAGAAGATTTGAAATCTTACAATTCTGATCATGTCTGTTGCTTCCTATATAGCTACCTCACGGGTTGTTCATATAGGCAAAGCTTGTATATGTGCATAGTTCATCTTTTCCAGATACTAATAATTTCTGTTTTTCTGGAATTTTTACCAGTGGCAAATGATCTTATAATTCATTGAATCCCACTGCAATTGAATCTGAGTGTTAGTACCGCATTTAATAACATGAAGCACCTAATTGTAATGCACATTCTGCTACAACTCCAACCCTGCTACAGACTGCTAATAGCAATGGGATGAGGCAAGTCAAATTCCTTCATGCATAGAAAGCTAAAGTAGTGTTCTGTATTACTTCAGTCATTGAATCATCTGCTGAATTATTCAACAAAGACGTATCTTTGTACAGTTAGCCAAATGTATGGTACTTGAAATGCTTGGAAAGTTGAATACTTATTGGCATTTTTGCTGTGAGATTTTATGAGGGAAATCAACTTGCTAAGTAATGGTTTTGTGGTGAAGGATTCAATTTTCACTCTTTTCTCTTGAAGAGATTTTACCAAATGCAGCACAAATCAGACTAACATGATGGTTGCATGAAGCCATAAACAATGTAAATACCTGTCAAATGTTAAATTTAAGATGAATAGGAGTATATATATAAAGACCAATCGCGGATGAGCTCCATGGCTTTCTGATTGGTGGAGTGGGAATGAAACAATGGTCAATGAATTCAATGAATATATATGTTACTTCAACCCTTCATTGAAATATTTGTGTCCTGACACATATCCTACTCAAACATGAATATGAGGTTCGACCTTCCAAATATATGGAAAAACTTAGAACCATACCTAATACTCACCAGGTCCAAGTAACAGAGATATATGTATCATCTAATCCCTAATGGGAAATTATAAAGCATCCTTCTACTGGCAACTGTTCTCAATTTTGCAACACTATTAGGCAGGTAATGAAGATAAGCACTTTCAAGATTTTGTATTCCTTAGCATAAGAAACTTGAGGAGCAGTAAGGCCTAATTTTCCTGTTTAAAGATTTGGCATGGTTTGGTACATTGCAGTGGTAATGAGGCCAGCTGCGGTAATTTGTATTTCTCCAAATCGCTATCAGAGAAAATTGCCCTTTCTTGCTACATATGTATGGAACATCACTAGCATTTCTATTTACCAGTCACTTTCTTGTTTGATTGCTAACAGTTTTTGCTGATTAATTTGAGAAGTACCACTTTCCCAAGCTATTAGTTCAATGTTTTCTTAGCCTATAAATTGAGCAATGCAATGGCCATATTTTATTCTAATCAGGAGTAAGATTGCAGCTCAGGACCTGTAGTGTGCTCTGACATCTTCGTTAGAAAAAATTTTGGTCTGCCAGTCATTACATAAAGTTACAAATGACAGCAAAACTTGTGCAGAACAAACTGAAACAGAATACTCCGAGGCCATCTGCCAACATGTGCTTCTCCAAGAAATTTGTTGTGTTACTAACCATATCATGTAAGATCTATTGCCAAGAGCTTTGTGCTTTGGTGATAGAATGCTAGAGACAAGATTTTTAATTTTAGCGATCGGATTTAATTTTTAATAATTTTAAATATAAAAAAATTATAAATTAAATGATCAACAAATATGTGAATTAGGATTTAGATGAGATTTTTAAAATTAGGTCAATTTTGAGTTATGAGAATATTTTATTATTAAATAATTATATTTTAAAATTTAATTTTAAAATATATTTTAATATTTCATTGACACATTTAATTAACCATATTTAAATTAATTTTTTAAAAAATAAAATCTTGGCTTTGGATAAGCTTTTAAAAATGTGAATTAGACCCAATTTCGGGGCATGAGCATTTCTACTTTGAAATACCTTTTGGACGCGTTTTCTTTCCTTTTGGTCTTCATCTCCCAAATAAAATAATTAAAGATAGAAAAGGTCTGAAATGTAGGAAAAGAAGAATATTTGTTTAATCTTTCTTTCACAATCCAGTGACAAAAGAAGAAAAAAGGTTAGGGCAAGGTAAAAAGTAAAGCCATCAGCCACCAGGAGCCAATCACATTCCATCCCACTAAAACAAAATCAAAGTCTTCCATTTTCCACTTTGAATCTTATAAAATTGATTTATTTTGTATCTTTTGTGGTCCAATCAACATGTGGGGTAATTAAATTTTCCATAATTATCTTCATTTACACGTTTAATTAATAGGTTTTTTTTTTAAGTAAAAAAAAAATCTTTGGTCAACCTTCAGAATCTTGTACTTCAGAACAAGAATATGCTTAGAATTTGGTCAAGAATATTTATTTTTTCAAAATTGATAAAATAATTTAATTACATGTCAAATTGTATTTAATTTTTTAACAGTAAGTGAATAGTTTTTTTTTTTTTTATATATTTCAAATTGTGTGAGATTAAATTCTAGTCATTGAATAAAAAAGCACTCTAGTAATTGAAATGAAAAGTCTATTCTATCAACAAACTTTTGTTGGTATTATGTTTGTTTTTTTCTTGATTACGATGATTTGATTAATACTTCTATTTGGTTGAATATTATAACAAAAAAAATTTTTTTATACTCTAAAGTCTCAAGCCGTATAGTTAGGCCCTAAAAGAGTTGATATTTTACCAAATTTAGTTTTTTTATGATCGTTTGTTTATTTGTAAAATTGATCGAAATATAAAAACATACAAAGAAATGTTGATAAAAGGTAAAAATGATGTATGTTTATATAAGATAATAATGATGGTTTTATAGATCATGTTTTTAATGTATATTTTAGGTACTAAGTAGATGTTTATGTATTATTTGAATGTTAGATAATATTAATGTAAGGATATTGCTATGTAAATTAAGTTAGTTTTAAGTTTAATTAAAATAATGTTGATTTCTAAGCTAAAATGTAATATGGTGCCATTTTATTATATATTGATTTTAGATCAATTAATTAAATGATTACTTGTGTAATGTTTTATTATTTGTTAAAACAATTTGAGATAAACATGAAAATTTTTTGTTATATAATTTGTAGGGTATGAAAATTTGTATAGGTTTTTATTATAGGTGTATATGCCTTTTGGGATATGAAAATTTGTTAAATAGTTATGAAATCTTTTAGCCAATTTTGCAGAGGTAAAACTTGTGCCTATCCTGGTTTAGGTGAGAAGTGCCCATAGTAAGTTGATAAAAAACTTATTGATAAAAGCCAATATCTTAGATCTGATCAAGTTTATTGATAAAAGGCATATATATTACAGTGATTTGATAGAGGATGGACTAAAAAGTACTAAATATATATTGTAAACAATGAACATGAGTTATCATATTGATAAAAGTATATATACTACCAAAATGGTAACAACAAAAGCTATCATATTGATAAAAAAAAGAAAAAAAATATATATTACTAAATTGTTTATTACATAAAAAATGACAACAAAAGCTATCGTATTCTTTATTACATCCAAAATGTCAATGAAAAGTTATCATTTTCTTTTTTATATCCAAAATGGCAAAAAGAAAGAAAAGTTAATTAGATTGTGTATCAAAATTTAACAATTACAATGTTGATCACAACCACATTATAACAATAAAATGAAGTTAGGAATAACCAAAAGTTATCAATTTCCCAATTGTATTGTGTTGGGGATTCAAGGTCTTCAAATCTTGGGTTTCTTTGACTTGATCTCTATGTTAGTTTTGGACTTTTTTTTGCTTCTCCAATTACTTTCTTGAGTGACCAATATTTTATTAGTATCTAGTCTTTTTTTTTTCCTAACAAATTAGCATTCACATCCTATTATCCAATGCAAAGTTTATTATACCTTTAGATTTTTACATAGTAGATTTCGATTATATAAAATAGTATGATATCCATATACAATTACATACTTTGAAAAATTCAATAGGTTTATAGTTATCTTTTTTCATAAATGAGTTTGCAGTTTCAGATTCATAACTAGTAGTGGCAGAAGCTAGTTGCTTTGCTAATTTATGGTCTGTCTTAGAGATGTTAATCAACACTTGGCCTTTAAAACCAAGCTATAAATTCATGACATAATTAATTCAAGATCTTACAAATATTGATAAAATTAAAAACAAACTAATAACATGTAAATCATTTACATTTAATAGTTGTTATCCAATATTCTCATTAGTATAAATTCTTAATCTTTAGATTTTCTTCTTCCCCTTGTTTCAAGTGAATTAACCTTAGCAACAAATTTTCTTTAAGACCTTACTAGTACTTGTGTTATTGTTGTTAGTGGTTGTTTAGGATATTGTACTTTTATATGGGATGCTGCTTATATAAGGGTTGATATCTCTAAAAATGCTAGTGCTTCTACAGAAGTTGTTGTTTCTATAGATGTTGGTTTTTTACCACTTAAACCTCTACCCTTTGATTATTTTGTGTAGTTATAGGATTTATAAAAGCTATTATTTCTACAAGTGCTGTGCTTGTACATGGGCTACTACTTCTACAAGGGCTTGTATAGATGCTAGGGTTTGTGATGTTATTATTGTTGATTTTTTACCTTTTGAACTCTTTAATCCTTTTGATATAGTTGTAGAGTCTTGGTTGGAACTTATATGAAAAAATAAAACATGTGATAATGTTTTTTTCATCAATATCAAGTTGAAAAAAAAATAGCTGTTTAATTTAAAAATACAAGTTAGATGCATATTTTTTACCTGAAACCTAGATAAAAAATTAACAATAACTTTTTTTTTAGGATCTTGTACAAATCCAACATTTGTAAAATAATAAAACTTTATAAGGTGGTTGTTGAGCAAATATACAAAAATGAGACGTTTGATCGGAACTTATGTGAAAAAAAAAGATGATAATGTTATATTCATCAATATTAAGTTGAAAAAATAAATAATTAATGCATTATGCATTACTTAAATTTTCATTGTTTTTGTTTGAACATTTTTCTAGAATTGTGTCATAGGTGGAAACATTTTTTACACCTTATTTTCCTTTTTTTTCTTAATAGTTTGTATTCATTGGCCACACCCTCTTCCTTTTTTGGGGCTTGCCAAGCATTTTCTTAGGAAATGAATAATCAATAGTATCATTTTTGTATCAACAAAAAATTTATCACCTAATACTGGTAGTAGTATACAACTAGATTGTTTTTCATTCTTCTCTTTCTTGTAAGCATCATAACATAGTCCTTAATATTCTCTTTCCTAAAGAATATTACATATTTTGCATGTGTGTATGAAATACCAATAAGATCTCAAAGCCTACATGTATCCCCATTACATGAAACCTCATACCCTTCTTTACTATTCCATCTAACATGACAGTAGATAATTTTTATTTTTTTAAATCTTCACATAAATCTTTAGACAAAACAAAGTATTCCATAAGTATATTTTTTTGTGTTATTGTCTATTTAATTCATAATGTAGTGCCTAATTTTTTTAAACATAGAAATAATGAACATATGCCTAACCCCTATAATAGTACATTAAAGGCTTCAGTAAAATTATTATCTACCACATTAGAATGACTTCTAGTAGGAAAAAAAAAGGCTTTAGACTAGTGTTTAAGGCTTTTGTTTAGCATGTTTACTAGAGCTGATCTTTTCAAAGAACCAAGTTCTATTGCATTGTTCTTGAAATCTACCTCAATTGTTGACTTACAAAATGCCTAAAATAACAAGTGTAAGTAATTGTCTAAATTTTCTTTATTTCAATTTGCAAAGTAATGATACAAAACTTGTGTTTAATTTTTGACAACAACAAATTTATTAATCTCTTAAACCCTGCATGAAAATAAATATAAAATAAAAATTAAAAAATAGTAAAAGTTGACTTAACAAAACTCATTAAGTTTAGTTTATATGCCTTTTGCATGTCACTCATGATAGTGAATCCATTTTAATTTTGTAACTCAAGATCAACTCGAATATTTTCAAAAAACCATCTTTATGTGTTCTAGTTCTTCATTTCAACCACAACCCATACAATAGGATATATTTGGTCATTTGCATATCAACTAACTGTTGTTAGAAGCTCACCTTTAAAAAGTCCTTTAAAAAAAAATCATCCAAATGAACAATAGGCTTACAAAACTTTTTGAACCCATCCTTAATGGCAATAAAACAAAAATAAAATCTTCTAAATTTTAAGGTTTTTGTTGGGTAGGCTTTTTTACCATAAGTTTCATATGACTCATACAATCTACCATTTTCAAAGCATGGGCATAATAATACAATTTGTTGCACTCATATTTTACTTTACTATTGATATTTTTCTAAGTTCAATTTTTAGCTCTATTACAAATAGTCGTATTGATATAAACTTTTAGCTCCTCTTTAGCAAGCTTTGACACTTGAAGTAACTTTAACTTTAGAAATGATTCTCAACTTACTAAGAAAATATTATCCTATAAGCTTATAATTAACTTTTGAGTTTGAAAAAGTAATGGAACATTCATGGCCACTTACCAATGTTTTAACCTTGAACAAACCATCACAATTATCTTTTGATGCATATATAAAAAATGGATCACCGTTTGCCTTACACGTAGCTTTAACCATATTTTTCTTATTTCTAAGCAACTTAAAATCAAATCTTTTCGCCATTGCATACTTGTCCAAAGCTTTTTTAAATTGCTTGCTACCATTAAATATCATAATAAGTTCAAATATAGGCATTGGATATAAAGAATTAAAAAATAACCTTCTTACTTTTGTTACATACTACATTGTCTTCCTTATCACTATCATAACTATCAATATTGGACAATTCTAAATAATCAATCTCATTTTCACTATAATCACCTATTTTGTTCTTTTTTATAGTTCTAGCTTTTTCTTTTCTTACAATCTTCTTTTTGTAACTTTATTAAATGAATCTTCAAAATCTATCTTAACTAGATATCATCAACCCTAAAACTTTTTTTTTTTTTTTGGCTAAACTCATTATATTTTTACCTTATTTCCTTTACCTCATCATCATCATCTTCATTTTCAAAATTTATCCTCCACAAGCTCTTCATCATCATCATTATTTGGTTTATTCTCATTGAACATATCACTTTTTAAGACATCCTTAAATACACCTAATTTTATCTAGGTCAGTTGTTCATTTCGAAACTTACTAAGTCAAATTCTACAAATTGAATCCAATTGTTAAAACCTATTAAAAATTAAATTTTTATTTATTTTTTTAATAAAAATTAAAGAAAATAATAATAATGATGATGATGATGATGATGATAATAATAAAATAAAAAAAGAAAACAAATAGAGAAAGCAAAGTTAAGAAAAATTTTCAACACAACAAATGGTTGACAGCTAAAATCAAATTGCCAACCATCTTGCCATTGTCACCTTTTTTAGCATAATGACTGGCTAGAGCTTCGAAAGTTTTTCACAATCCTTTAAATTCAGGGATTGAAACTCTCATATTGGCTTTAAAAATGAGCCAATTTACATACATAAGAAAAAAAGCCAATTGAGAAATTAAATAAAAAAAAGAGACTTTGCTAAAGAATCTACAACTCTTATTCGACACCTCTAACAGACTTCAACCCACTACTAGTCCCTCCGAACCAAAATAGCCCAGTCCACCATTAAGAGTACTACATGATACCATATACCAAACTTAAAACCAACACATCATTAATCCCTGATAGCTGAACACTAACTTGACCCTCACTATCACTCCTGTTTCAAGCCTTAACCCACTGCCATAACAACCAAAACCCTTGAAACACTAGAACCCCTCATCTTATCATTACCAGCAACTACATACAAGCACCAATACTGACTAAAGCCACTAATTAGTAACCGAGCGTAACCCAAACCACCAAAAAGTTGTTCACCCACAAAGACCAAATCTTTTGCAATATCTCACTTAGACACACGCAAATCGTAAAATCACAAAAAAAAAAAAATCACATCATTGGGAATGAGAGAAATAGTGCTAGAAAAATTAAAAAAAAAAACTTAGAGTTTTGGTTTGGGTAATTTTAAGGTGTTTTAAAGTTGGCTTTTTCAAGGGAAATAAAAGGTCTTGTACAAAAGAAGAACATAGAAAAAATAAAAGCTATTGGAAGGGCATGAGAGGGTTGTTTAGAATGTTGAAGCCAAAGCTTTTAACATAAATCTATAACATTTTAGAAAGTCCTTTTAAGAAAATCAAGTTTAAAAAAGGGAATGGAACAAAAAAAAAGTTGAAGAATAAGTTTGGAAGAAATCTGACATCAATCATCGGTGGTAGATGGTGGTTGGTGATTGGGATCTGGGTTTAGGACTAATCTCTTGTAGTTTTTTTAGAGAGTTTAAGGTTTTTTTTTAGAATAATGGATGAAATGAATTGAAAAAAACATTGACTTTTATAGCCACAAAAAAAAGGGCAAGATTAACATGTGGACTTTGAATTGGGGTCTACATGCCCAACCCGTGACCACTATTATGAATTGTCCTTGGATTAGTCTAATTGAATCACCACTGAACTACTGAACTTTGGATGAACCATTTCTGAATCGCTTATGAATAGCTCTAGATTGCGCCTAAATCATTTGAACTAGGCTAAATAGCACCTGAACAGTTGATTGATCATTAATTGATCGATTTTAGTTTTTTTTTATTAATTTTATATTTATATTTATATTTATATTTTATATATTTATTGAATACATGCATGTTTAAAATTTAAATTTGTTAGAGTATGGGATATTCATTAAAAAGAATTATTAAATGAAATGTTAAATTAAAATCTATTTATATAATACTAATTTTATCATAAATTTAATAAATTTTAAGGAAAAAAGTAAAAATAATAAAAGAAACAATTAAAGTGACAAAAAAAACTTCAAATAATAAATTTTTAAACAGTTGTGAATGTGCACTAATAAATAAAAATTTTTAAGTTTTACATGAATGATGGTAAATTTAAAAGAAAATACAATACTATTTACTTAAAAAAAAAGATAATAAAAAAATCGAAAGCATAACACTTTAGGATCCTTCTTTTTAAGCATTAATGTAGATTGAAATAAATGATAAAAATTTGAAAATATTATGAATATGTAATTTCCTAGAAAAGATTATTTCTTAATTTTACTAGAATGATGAAAAATTCAAAAAAGAAAAATACAAAAAGGAGTATATTTGACATCAATGCTCACAAAATAAAAGAGTAACAAAGAATAAAAATAAGAATAATTATTAATTAAGAAATTAACAAAGAACTTTTAAGTGTGGGAGCATTGAAAACCGTCTTAATTATGAAATTACAAAAAATTGCAAATGAGTGATTTTTAAAAAGGTGTCTACATGTAAAAAATTATCTAAATTTTATCCGAATGATAAAAATTTTGGATAAAAAGTTCTAATATCGATGGTTTACATTTATTCCCAAATAAGAGAAATATAAAAAATATAATAAAATATTAATTAGTTAAATTTTATTTTTATAAGATTTCAATAGATCATATAAATAAAAGGATAATCATTAATCAACTATGAGATTCTGAAGGGAAATACAAATGAGTAATGTTCTCAAGAATTGCAAGAAACATGTTTTGTCTAATTTATTCCAAAATGATAAATAATTTATAAAATTAAAAATTAAAACCAATTTTAAATCTCATTTTCATAAAGGATAAAATTTTCAAATCATAAAATTCTAATGATCACAAATAAGTGATCTTAGAAGAAAATATTAGGAAATAAGATATTTTTAAATTTTGTCAAAATGATGAAAAATTTAAATGCTTTTATAAAAAGAATTAATTAAATTGTTAAAAAATTTTTTAAACGAAATCATAAAAGTTTTCATCAATTTGACAATAGAGCTTTTTTAAGGAAATGAATGGATTTCTAGAATAATATTGAGGTGAGAAAAATTTTAGGAATTTTACTAGAATAATGGAAAAATCATACGAATTTTAATATTTGAATAATTAAATTTATTTAAAATAAATGACCATTTAAGTAAGATCATTTTAGAAAAACACAAAGTTAATTGGTATCATCTTTAAACATGTAATATGGAGGAGCTAAACCTTCTCCACGCGTAATTGTACCCCAAACTTAACTCTGTAATGTAGACCAAAACCTATCATTTTTACGAAGTCTTAATTGAACTTAGGATTTTGTTAAAAGGAGTAAATTTAATTTGGTGACCGATCACACCTCAATAAAAAATATTAGTGGTGATTACCGAATTTTTTTTTACATTTAGTTATTGAGTTTCAAGACCAATACATTATGACAACCTTTCCTGGCCCCATTATTTCCTATGTCGCCCTCCCTGTCCCTTTCACTTTTTAATTCATTCTCTTTAGCACATTGTCATCACTTTTACCACTAATTTTTGGATCACAACCTGTTAGTGCATCATTTACAATACTACTAGGTGGCCTACCTACATTTGATGCATCAATTTTCTCATTCATTTCAACATATCTACTACCACCTTTTCCACCTATCTCATCTGCCACATTTGAGACATTTGAGACATTTGACACATTTGGCATATTAAGGAAAAATTCTATAATTTCAATTATAAAACCCTCATGCTCCATATAAACATATAATTGTCTTACACTGGTGATATGGTTTATTATAGTGATAAATGATGTATTATCACAAGCTATCCTAAAACTAGTTTCTAACTCATGTCTAGGTTCAAGAAAAGAAAAGCATTTTATAGTAGCATATCTAGCTTCTTCAACCATGTCAGTCAATATTTCATAAGATATATAATCAAGATCAATAGACCATTCAAGCACATCCCTGCCTACATAGGCTAAATTAAGATTTCTTACAAAATTTTTGCCCAAATGCATAAATAATGCATACTATACCCAAGCCATTATCCTGATAGAACAAAAAATTAATAAATTGAGTATATTTTATTATCTTTACTAATACTATAATTGCATTAGTGCAGGCAAGTATACTGCAAATGGGTCTTAAAAGCAAACAAGAATAAAAATAACACTAAACCCAAAGAATAAAACAAAAGTAAGATAGTACCTTTGACACAATTTCATAATACAATAAAAACGTTAAACATTGAACATATATTTTTTAATTTATGGTAAAGCATCACATAACCCAACCCTATATGAACAGTATAAAAATTCAATATTTAATCGATCAAAAACCATAAAATACCTTAAAAAAACAAATATTAAACCAAACCTAAATACATTTTAGGTTATATGAACAAACGTAAAATTTGGCTCATTTGAAACCTAAAGCCAAATGTCCTAATTTTTGAATTAATATCTCATTTTATAAACTATTTTTAATGTCTTGCTTTCAAACCTTAAACCCACATTGACTCTAATTACACTCTTTGAATCGATTACTCTAATCTCAATTTCAATCACGAAACTCATAATATAATCTCACTTTTGAATCGATTACCTTAAATTTCCAATTTAAAACTCTAAATACCACACTCTAGTCCCATAGTTTGAAACGATTGCAAAAACTTAATTTGAAATCCTAACCTCTTTTTGTTTCTTTTGACTAATTTTTTTTCTTTGGTTTTTAAACCAATAGTTTTTTTTTTTCAACATATCATGCTTCTTGAAATCGTTGTTTTATTTAAAAATTTTGCTTAAATTATTTAATTAACTTAATAAATAAAAATAAATTGAGTTTGCTCACAAGTTATAGTGATTTATTCATTTGCAACCCCAAATATTCATTGACAACCCTAAAATTTTTAACATTGATAATAGCAATATAAATTGAACTAGTAGATTAAACCGGTTTTGATCTAACTGAGAATTTGAATTTCTCACAACCATTATTAAAACTTAGGTTCCACAACCTCTTTAAAGATAATATTTTGTCATACAAAATTAGTAATAAAATTGTACCAAGTTATGGACACAGACAACGACAAAATTTGTCAAAAGTCCTTTTCTTTTATTTTTCTTTCCAAATAATTCCAAAACTAAGCTCTCCGTTAAAACCTTAAACTTTACACGTCGCCTTCACAACGCAAAAACCGTCAACCGCTAGCATATTCCAGAATCCCAAATATCTTGTCTCCAAACATCCCCTAATTAACAAATAAAAAATTAATTTGATTTAAAATAAAAGAAAATAAAAATCCTTTGCTTTTCATTTTTTTCCTCTTAAGACGTTCCATTTCCTTTTTGGCTCTTTATATTTCTCCCGACTTACTGAGCGGCAGCGCCTTGCTTTCTTTCTTCTTAGCCCAATCGTTTTCTCTGTTTTTTCCCGTTTTCGCTGCTTTTTAACCTATACCAGATCTCGTGTACGTATTCGTATACATATTTCGCATAAGAATACGTATATCCGGAAAAAGTTCCTGCTCCAGTTGGCGTTGTGACGGTGATTGGAAGCTGAAGAGTTCCGTTGCGGTGTTTTTTTTTTTTTTTCTGTTCATTGAGATTTTTTTTGAGAAAAAGAAAGGAAAAGAAGAGATGGGAGGAGGAGGAGGAGGAGAAGAAGAAGAAGGAAGAGGATATAAGAAGATAACCGTCGGAGTTTGCGTCATGGAAAAGAAGGTGAAATGCGGAAGCGAGGTTTTTTCTCTTTTGTTTGCTCAAGTTGTCTACTAAGTATATCAAAATTATGTTTTTTTATGAAAAGATTAAGAGGAGTGTATGATTTATATAGTAATAAAATGTAGTATCCATTGCTCTGTTTTATTGCTTAAATTTTAAGTTTTTAAATTTTTTCTTGTTTTATTTTCAGGTTTTTTCAGCTCCAATGGAACAAATTCTGGACAGGCTTAAGGCTTTTGGCGAATTTGAGGTAGATCAGATATACCTTTTGAAGTCTAAACTTCAATGAATCTGAATTATTATTATTATTATTATTATTATTATTATTATTAGTTGACTAGAAATTTAAATACCGATTCCTCCGTTAGTTTTATTTCTTTTTTTAGGATAATCATGATTTATATAAATGAAAATGTACTTTTATGTAAATTCTGTATTTGTGTTATGAAGGCTAGGCAGTTTGTTTGTGTGTACGTGTGTCAGAGTGAATATCTTAAATGTTATGTTGTTTTATTCTTATGGATTGCTTGCATTGCAATGTTCCTTTTTTTTTTTTTTGTAGATTATACATTTTGGCGAAAAGGTTATTCTTGAAGAACCTATAGAAAGGTACATTCTTGGTTAATTAGTTGAAACACTGTGTCTCTGATTTACATTATGATATGGTTGATAATATTGGTTATAATTGGTATTATTGATGTCTTTTTCATATTTTATTTTTTAAATTTCAGTGTTTGAATGTTATCAATGATAAAAAAAGGAAAAGTAAAAAAGCAGTGTGGAGGAGATCCACAGGTTTGCAAATTAGATGTCCTGTTGAAAGCAGTAAATTGACTAGTTGCTATTATGTTGAAAATTTTGATTTCTTTCTTTTAGCAGTTTTCTCTTCCTAATGATGTACTGGTTTGACATTTATTTTTCTTCCAAAGGTAGAGTTTGAGTTGAGTGACTCTGTGACTTAAGATCAGTCCTTTCTTGTCTGATATTTTACTCTCTCGCTCTCTCTCTCTCTCTCACCTTTTGTTAAAAGGTTCTATGATTTGTGGGAGGGAATTAAGTTAGAGGAAGCGAGAGAGAGACATTTATCTGTGCTTTACTGGTGGATGTACTTTTTTATATCACTCTAATGTTCAAGATTCAGGTTGTTTCTCTCCCCTAATTGGGTCGAGAGGTTATAATTTGTTGTAATTTTGCTAATTTCAGGTGGCCAATCTGTGATTGTTTGATTGCTTTCCATTCCTCTGGATATCCCCTTGAGAAGGCTGAAGGATATGCTGCTTTAAGGAAGTAAGTTCTTTGATATTTTATTTGTTTATTTGTATGTGTGTGTTCTGTGTGCATGCTCAGAATAAGGAATTAATTTCTTTCCAAATTTCGGGAAATTAAACCTAATATTAGATTCTAATATGATTACTTAATTTTAATTTTTAATGTGAAAAACTTAATGATTTCAAAAACTTTTGACTGTCATACTTTACCTTTGGCAATAAACCTTCCGGTGATGCTGATGGCTATTTGAGCTGTTAATAAGCCTATCTTCTTAACAATTAATACGCTAAATGTTGGCCAAATTACATCTTGACAAGTTAGAGAAGAATTTACAGACAGGAGATTATGGGCGAATATCCGGTATGTTCTTTTGAAATTAATATAGATCTTAAATGAGAATCTATAATGAAAGCAAGTAAAGTAATTATTTATAGTAATTTTGATTGGATCTTGGGTCTAAATTATCAAGCATAAGTATGGTCTCTACAAATATTGAGAAGTATTAGGTCTATACAAATATAAATATATTTAGGTCTTGATGGAGATGGAGCATTAGTGAATGCTGAAGAGCAATGTATGTACTTTTTTTGAAAATGTGAAGATAGTCATGTTCAAGGTGATGCTTCAATTAATTTCTCTCTAATATAGCTTGGAAAAGTCTAAAATTTTGATCATGCATGACTGAAATAGGAATCACCTCTGTGCTGCTGTTTTATTAAGTGCCATGATCTCCACTAGTGGCCAAGCATTGGAGTCTTTTACTAGAGTGTAGACCTGCACTAACTTTAGCCTTATTTATAGTGAATTTAACTTGCATCAAGCCATCTGTCTAAGTCTATCATCATCGGACTATTCCATCTCAACTATATAAACGTGTATATATATATATATATATATATATATATATATATATATTTAGGCAGAATCATCTTTTGCAGATTGTAGAAAGTTGATTTCTTTCATAGTTTATAATTTTTTAATCTACATACTGTCTAATGGTTTATTTCCATATTTTGATCATTCTAGTTCATTGAATATGAACAATTTGCTTCTCTTCTAACCTAGCAAGCAGTAATTAATTACCTTTTGCAACTGTTTCTGCTCTATGATTCAGACCTTTCCTTGTAAATGAGTTGAACCTACAACACCTTCTTCATGATCGAAGGAAGGTATATGAGGTATACTTACTAAACATCCATCTTGGTGTTGAGATTTTGATCCATTATCAAGTTAGGAAAAGTAAGACCACTCTCCACCTCACCTAGGGACTTTGTGGCCGTTATTTTTTAGCTCATATCTGTTACTTTTATTTTGCCCTTGACCATTTTCCTTTAGGATGTTGAGAGAGGGGGACTTAATAGGGGCTTGGTTCTCCTGTCTGCTTCATAATATCTTAATTTTGGAAATTTATTAAGGCTAGTTCTATACCATAATTGGTCAAAGCTTCTATTCTTTGTGTAAAAAATTATCCTTTGAGCTCAGCTGAGAACTAATTATATAAATGGTTGAAATGTATGATATTAATATAGCAGTTGATTGACAAAGACTAACTTATTTATTTTGGGATTCAAGCGGCTTGAAATGTATGGAATCCCTGTTCCAAGATATGCCTTTGTAAATAGAGAAGTACCGTATCAAGAGCTGGATTATTTTATTGAGGAAGAAGATTATGTTGAGGTCAATGGAAATCGTTTTTGGAAGCCATTTGTGGAGAAGCCTGTTGATGGTGAGTTTGGTCCTTTACTCCTTATATTTACCTTTATCTTGTTGCTTCTCACCAATATTCAGAGAATGAATTTACAATGGTTCTTTGTGGCATTCTTCTTGTTTCCATAAAGCCCGAACTTACCATGTAAAGAGTATGTTAAAGCATCTTTTCTGTTTGGTCATGAAAAAGATCAAGTGGTGGACATTTCATCTATTGGCTATCAATTCATTCTTGTTACACAAAATTTAAATATGTTCTTTCTGCATGCATATAGTGTGAGGTGAGGATCAATAAAGTTATTGTGTGTGCATGCATGTAGAGAATGATTTTTTTATGCCCTTATTATGGACTTCTGTCTAGCCTCTCTTTGGAGAGGGGGATATATTGATTTACTGAATGGCTTGATTTATAGAATGTAAAGGTCGGGCTTTCTTAGTTTCTTGTAAAATGATTTTAGTTGAAAAAAAAAAAGAATTTGTATAAGAATATAAAATTGTCTTCTTATTGAGTTTATGGTAAGAGTTGTATGACAACCACCCAGATTATGCAAATTATCAAACATATGCATCTAGTCATCTACAATCCTGTACACTTTCCTGGATCAAGTTCAAAATTATCTTTTCATTTTTAACATGTTCTGTTCTTCAGAACTTATGCACATTTAAACTGCATGCAATTAAGTCTTGAAACCTAATGCATGATGCTTGGGAAGGATTCTTGTTCTTTGGTACTTCATAATTGTAATAGCAACAACTGTAGCTCTGGTTTGATTGGCTGACCCTATTTTAGTTTGTATGTATATTTAAGACTTTATTTTTTTCTTGCTTGTAGGGGATAATCATAGTATAATGATATATTACCCTAGCTCAGCGGGTAGTGGCATGAAGGAATTATTTAGGAAGGTCTGAATACCTATCTTGAACTTTTGGCTACAACTTTTTTTTTTTTTGTAATTTTTGCAGCTCTGATATGGATTTTATAAGCATTTGGAAAATGCTGTTAAAGTTTTACCTTATTTAAGGTGCAAACAGCGGTTTTCTTATTTTATTTTTAAATGCAGCAGCCAACATGCTTAATAGCTGTCTCGTGATTCTTTTGATATTCTCTCTGGTAAATTTAAATTGTAATGTGTTATAGTTTTTCCTTTTTAGATAGGAAATAGATCAAGTGACTTCCATCCTGAGGTTAGAAGAGTAAGACGTGAAGGTTCTTACATATATGAGGAGTTTATGCCGACTGGAGGAACAGATGTCAAGGTTGTGCATTTTGGTGTACAAGTTTTATAGTTAATTTATTATTCTTTGATTTCGTAATTATATGAAACTCAATTCTTTTGTTGTGCGTACTCTTGACAGGCTAAAAAAAATAGCATACCCTTTACATTTAACTGTCTTTGAATTGGGGGAGAATGGAGGGATATAGTGTATCAGGCATAGCCTCATATTTGCTGTTTCTATGAATTTTAATTCAATTAGTTTAGGTATTAAGTGTTGCATAATTAGGCATGGATTTTTGTATCGGGAAGAAACATCTATTCTATTTGCAGACGACACATTGGGTTCTTATGTTCTTGCTGGAACCTTTTTTGAGGTTATGTTTAACTTTTAAGCATTGGCCAATACTGTTGCTACTGCTGCTGCTGCTGCTCTCTCTCTCTCATTGCAAGTTTGTCTGATCATCCTGTCATATGAATATAGGTCTACACAGTTGGCCCTGAATATGCACATGCTGAAGCTAGGAAGTCTCCTGTTGTCGATGGTGTTGTTATGAGAAATCCTGATGGAAAAGAAGTATGTATTTGGTAATATATTATCCAAAGCATGTTCTTTGCTTCTTCTCTTTGATGTACGGACTTGAGTACATGTTCAGAAATCCCAATATTTGATCCTTACAGTTTCTTGTCAATCACTTGTTTCTTTGGCTATTCTTGATTGCCAAGCAACCTTTGGCCCTTAGCATTTCAGTGTTTTGGCGTGTGGAAGGATGTTTTGTTTGCAGACATCTAGCATGTAGTTTCAAGTCAAAGCTATGTGGAATAGTTTTTATCATCTTTGAGAGTTGAAGTGGATGTTGAAGCCACATTTGGTTAGTTGGACTCAAATTATCAGGATAATCACTTGTTTCTTTGGCAATTCTTGATTGCCAGGCAACCTTTGCCCCCTAGTGTTTCAGTGTTTTGGCATGTGGAAGGATGTTTTGTTTGCAGACGTCTAGCATGTAGTTTCAAGTCAAACCTATGTGGAATAGTTTTTATCATCTTTGAGAGTTGAAATGGATGTTGAAGCCACATTTGTTTAGTTGATGTGTGGAACATATAGTACCAGTTCATATGCAGCTAGTTTTTTTGCTACGATAATAGATTCAATGCTGTTAGACTTACACATCAAGGTTGGAATATATTATGTTTAAAACATATCTTTGTTACTTAATTTGACAGGTCAGATATCCTGTTTTGCTGACACCTAACGAGAAGCAAATGGCAAGGGAAGTTTGCATTGCATTTAGGCAAGCGGTATGTCAAGTGAATCTCCTTTACAACAGATGCCTTAGTGTTTGACCTTTATGCTTTTATGGCCATGTATTTTCTGCTATATCTACTGGAAACTACTTGTATTTGTTTTTGTTTTTCTTTCCACTTTGGCCTTTTGTCTTCTCATTCTCATGATCCTTTGGCACATGAATTTTGCTAGAATAATGTGCTCTTAGTAATTCTTTTTGCATTGAGACCATGTCATTTGGTGAAAAGTTTTATTATAAGCTCATATTACCTTCTTGAGATATTATTTGCACTTATTGCTATATCATATATTTTACCATCATGTTTTAGCTCTTAGATTTTTTTTAGTCTTCAATTAAGCATTATTTAATGGGAATACAAGATTTGTTTACATGTTGAAGTTACTATCAATTGGGTTTATGAAGAATGGTTTCATGCAATTGTAGAAAAAACATATATATACGTTTTTTTGGAGGTTGTCTAGATGATGTTGCAGTGATAATTGCACTTCTCACCACCTTTTCTTATTAATTAAATATAGAAAGGGTAAGTTATGAATTATGTGCTTCTTGAGGTTGACAGAAATGCTTAATATATCAAGATTTCTTTTTCTCCATTTTAATAGTTTACATGGCATGTCCATTTAATAACCACTTTGGTTTCTTGCAGGTTTGTGGGTTTGATCTTTTGCGTTCCGATGGGCGTTCATATGTTTGTGATGTGAATGGATGGAGTTTTGTGAAAAACTCTTACAAGTAATGCTAATTATATTTTCTTTAGTCTTGTGATTATACATGGTGTTGTTCATATAGATAATTTTTCATTTGACTATGCTACATATTGTCTTGAATGCAGTAGTGAAATCACAGATTTTGTTTTGTATATGTGTGTAAAGTTCCTTGGCCTCTTCATGGTTTAATTTAATTATCCTTACGTCATGTATCAGGGACAGAAAGAGGAGGAAGAGAAAATAAGCATGCATGCATAGTGGCCCTGAATATAATGATGTCTTTAAGTGCTTCATATTGCTGTTGTATTTCTTCTTCTCTTGTCTATTCTCTGTGTGTGCTTTGTTGTGTCTCCAATGGAATGTAGATAATATTTATTGGTCAATGAAACTAAGTCATGTTTAACATGGTCATCAATTTTTTGAATTTTTAAAAAGAAATGCTGCTACATATGTTAGATGCAATAAAGTTGAGCTAGATTCCACTGTCGATCTAAAGTAAAATATTCAAGGTGTGAAAAAGTAAATACTGCAAGTCAACCATGGGTTTTGGCAATAGCATTTTTAGGAAGATAACAAAATTTTTTTTTCTAAAGTTGTCTTTCTCTCCTTATATTATATGTGATGGAAAAAAAGTTTATTTAAGGCTTACACGTTTGTTTCATTTTTACATTCTTTTAGTTAATTTCTATTGACAGGCTGATTGGTTGAATTGATGTGTTTATTATTCCTCTGTTCTAAACTTACTACGGTCTATTGACAGGCTGATTGGTTGAATTGATGTGTTTATTTTTCCTCTGTTCTAAACTTAATACAGTCACATTCTTTCTTGTTTAATGTTGTGAAAAGGACTTATGGTCTGTTTTGTAATACAGGTACTATGATGATGCTGCTTGTGTGTTGCGGAAGATGTTTTTAGATGCAAAAGCACCTCATCTTTCCTCAGTAATACCACCAACTTTACCATGGAAAGTAAATGAACCAGTCCAGCCTTCTGAGGGACGTACTCGTCAAGGAAGTGGAATCATTGGCACATTTGGGCAGTCTGAGGAGCTACGTTGTGTTATAGTCATTATTCGTCAGTATGTTACTATATTTTCCTTGCTGTTTTTCCTTGGTTTGATAGAATTCTTTGCTTTTCGTTCTTAAACTATCCTCAATGGGCAGTGGTGATAGAACTCCCAAGCAAAAGGTGAAATTGAAGGTTACTGAGGAAAAGCTTTTAAACTTGATGCTAAAGTACAATGGGGGACGACCCAGAGCTGAGGTGATTATTTCACTACTTTATTACTTGTTTTCATTCAACAAATAAATTCTGTTGTCCAAGCACCTGTTTTTTTATCGCTTTTTCAGACAAAACTCAAAAGTGCAGTTCAATTGCAAGATTTGTTGGATGCTACAAGAATGCTTGTACCCTGTTCCAGGTAGGTCTTCTTACTTCATAGTTTTTCCTGATCTAGCAAAAACACTTTCAAACACTTTCAGAACATCAAAAGGAATGAAAACAAAAGTTTATAATAATGATTTGTTACTGGACAGGAAGAGGAGTTGCAACAAATTTAGTAGGATAGGAATGGGGTTGCTTTAAATGAGGCTATATTGTGGACACAGACTAGTGATTTTATGTTTTAATTGCATGAGAGAAGTTGGGAAGGTAATTAGTATTTGTTGGTTAGTTTAAAAGGGGAAAGACGTGATTTTGAGGGCTGAAACCAAAACAAAAAAAGAAATAAATTTAGCCGTCATCTGGTTGTTAACAGTAACTTTGAAGGCCTTCTTTCTTTATTCTTTTGTGGGGTTGGGGGTGGGAGGGAGGGTTGTTAATACCTGAAGCAATATCTGCGTATGCTTTTTAATTTTTTTGTAAAAAAAGTACATAATCAGTTGGAACTTTTGAATTTATTTAAAAATCAATAGTGATTTAATGTTTATTATTTATGTGATATAGATCAGGCCGGGGAAGTGATAGTGAAGCAGAAGATCTTGAGCATGCTGAAAAGCTTCGCCAAGTTAAAGCAGTTCTTGAGGAGGTTATCTATCTTATCTTGAAATTACTTTCCTCTTCAGTCTACAAGCTCTAGTACATTCATTTTATTCTTCTAGTGACTTCGCTCTTGAGCAGACCTCTGTATTGTGATCTCGTGGATGTAGAATTTCGTGATTCCTTTTTCTTCCTTTATCATAAATGTATCATTTATATATATATATATAATTGTTAATATGGGCTGGCTGTCACACATAATAAATGTTTTGGTTTCCAGGGGGGACACTTTTCTGGTATTTATAGAAAGGTTCAATTAAAGCCCCTTAAGTGGGTTAAAGTTCCAAAAAGTAATGGTGAAGGTGAAGAAGAATGGCCCGTTGAAGCTCTGATGGTTCTTAAATATGGGGGTGTCCTCACGCATGCTGGGAGGAAGCAGGTAATAGTTATGAACCTCTCATGCATATATTCCTATAGTACTAGTTCAAGTACTTCTTATTCAATTACTTTATAGTTTATAAAGAGAGTCACTTTTCACTTGAGAAGTCAAACTATCCAATAAAATTAAGAAAATTATTTGAATTTGAATTTAAAGTGAGGATAGTATTGAAAAATAAACAATGAGAATGGTTTATTGAATTTGAAGTTGACATTCATTTTAAGACATCTAAGGTTGGAAGGAAATAAATTCATTTTGGGCAGGGTGATAAAAATTTAATCAAATATCTGTTACTTCACTTGTTTGTTTTCCTTTTTCTTCTCTTTGATGATTTTATCTCTCATATCCATGCAGGCAGAAGAATTGGGAAGATATTTCCGAAATAATATGTATCCAGGTCATAACAATAGATCCTTTTATCTTTGACTGTTAATAGTTTTCTGCAGCCTGTATGGCAGGAATGTGCTCATTGTAGACATGTTTGATCTTCTTAGTATTTGTTTAAGTTAATCTTGACTCCCTTGACATTTATGTTATATGTGTCAGGTAGATAAAATAGTGATGAATTCAGAAGCATGCTACTTTTTGTTGATGAATTTTTATAAAATTACAGGTGAAGGTACCGGCCTGCTTCGCCTTCATAGTACATATCGTCATGATCTGAAAATTTACAGTTCTGATGAGGGCCGTGTGCAGGTATGTCTTAATTCTTAAATAAATGAGTATATATGTTTTATTTAATTTCTTATTATTCTCAAATTGTATTGATCTTTCCTGTATATGCTTCAATTCTTTTGAACTCAGTTGCTATATGCTTATCGTCATTACCATTTGGCATCATTAATAGGTTTGTAAATTAAATCATTTAACAGATGTCTGCAGCTGCTTTTGCTAAAGGCCTGCTTGACCTTGAAGGGCAGCTAACACCAATCCTGGTTTGCAATATCTCCTTGTCAAGTGTGTTCTGCTTTTTGACATTGAATTTGCATGACTGAGTTGGTTATCTTTTCAAGGTCTCCCTTGTTAGTAAGGACTCCTCTATGTTGGACGGACTTGAAAATGCCAGCAGTGAGATGGAAGAAGCCAAGGTTTTTATCTCCTCTTGCACTTGATTTCAAAAGCTGTTTTTGTATCATGTGATTACTCAGTAAAACAGAATTTCTTGGCTTTGTACGTGTGATTCAGCAAAATAGTGATTTAAATTAATAGAATAATAGTAGAGCTACTGTGGAGTCACACCACAATTAGCATGGCTTCTTACCACAGTTCACAATAACATAGCTGAAAGTTTAGTCTCAAATCTACCTTCAAAAGAAAGATTACAGCCCTTTATATACGAGCCCTAAGAAGGGGAGTTCTTAATAGGTTACATCTAACGAGGTGCTATCTAGACTCCATTAAGAGTATTTAATGATGAAGCAACAGAAAAGAATCCTTCTTCGTCGAGTATTCTTAAGGTTGAAGTAATTGAAGATAGCTACTTGTAAAAATGCACCTAGACACTATTATTAGTCAACAATACAAAATTATATTAGTAAGAAGTAATTATCAGCCTAATCAAGTTCTCCAGTTAAGCCTTCTTCACCTCCTTGCCAAATAAAAACTGGTTTCCTCCTTTTATGTACTTTTAGAGGCTTGTTGGACCCTCTATCAAAATGATTTGATTTATCCATCAATTGGTTTCATTTTAAAGTTTTGGCTACAAACAATACTTTGCTGCATAACCTGATTATTTAAGTATGGTTGGACCAACAGGAGAGTTTTGAATAAGCTGGATATAATCGGGAGAGTCAACTAGTTTCCTCATGGATCCACATGAAAATTTTCAACCTTGCATCAATCTATCAATTATTTGTTCTTTAGTGAAAGTTTAGTGTCAAATTTAGAACTAACATAAAAGTGCAATATATCTTTCTTTTAATGTGGATGAGCAAGATATAAGCTTTCTCAATCATTAGAGGAATGAAAAGATTCAATAGTAAGAGGAAGCATGTGGAATTTCATGTACACGTTGGAGTTTCAAAGATGGGGAAAGCAGACATTTCAAGCAGTCCATATCTGATTTTTTTCTCACTGCCTATTAAATGGAGCATGACTTTTCAGAGAAAAGGCATGAGCAACCTTTTATAGTTTTGGTCAATTTAAAGTGAGGAATGTAACTTGGAATGGTTGAAGTTGACCCCTAGATTGTTAAGGCTATTGATGCTGATGTGAGTTATTTCTTATGCATGTCTTTGTGAATTGGGTTTAATAATCTGTAAAAGAATCACTCCACCTAAAAACTTTAAGCAGTTAGGTGAAAAGCAGAGGGTCCAGTTGTAGGTTCATACTTTCCTTAACAAGTATGCTGCTTCATATGCAAGCCCATGATCTGATTAAAAGCATGGGTAAAAGCACAGATCCTTCATAAACCTTGTGTTGAAATTTGATTCAATTAATAAGCAGCTATTATTGAAACTCTGAATCACTTGATTAAAGAAACTTTGGTACAATGTTCAAGAACAACCAAAAAACTTAGCTCTAGGTGTGTGCTTAAAAATGGGTTTATGTGTGGACATGCCATTTAGTTATGTGGTCATTAGTTTTCACCTTCTACAACATCATATTCTGTATAGTTAAACATAAGACCTGAAGTACCTTGTTATCTATTTATGGGTTCCATAAGTTACCACCCTGCCCTCCCCCTAGAACAGGTTCAAGGATACACATGAATGATCATGCAAGGTGGTAAAACCGTTCTTTCATGTTTAACAATCTGTGAATCCTTTTGAGTGCTGCTTTAGACTTTCTCTCTGCATTTTGCAGGCTAGGCTGAATGAAATTATAACTTCTGGTGCAAGGGCAATTCATAGCAATGGAATATCTGAATGTCCTTGGATGACTGATGGGGCTGGATTGCCTTCTAATGCTTCTGAACTCCTTCCCAAACTGGTAATTTCATCATATCAATTAAATATGCAACACTGTAGTGACTCCTTTACTCCCTTTGCATGTTCTAGCTCATTTTTAAGTCATTTGAATGAGAGAAGCAATACAAAATTTTACTGCCTCAAGCAAGATCGATTTGCCCTTTTTCATTTTTATTTTATTTTCCCTTTTTTCATTTTGTACCTCTTATATACAGGTAACTTTGACTAAGAAGGTTACTGAACAAGTTAGACTACTAGCCAAGGATGAAGATGAGGATCTTGCAGAGACAAGCCCATATGATGTGATTCTCCCATATGACCAAGCAAATGCTCTTGGTAAGACTAATATTGACATTGATCGTATTGCTGCTGGATTGCCTTGTGGTAGTGAGGGATTCCTCTTGATGTATGCGCGGTGGATAAAACTAGAAAGAGATTTGTATAATGAACGTAAAGAGTAAGTATCTATCATTTCTTCTCTATCATATTTGTGCTGCAGGTGTCTAAATATTCTGCCAGTTTTATATTTCCTTTCATGTAGATTGTATGAAGCTCATTAAAGTGTTGACTTCACTGACATTGGACTTTCTTGCAGACGGTTTGATATAACTCAAATTCCTGATGTTTATGACTCTTGCAAGTGAGTAACTATTTCATTCTATTAACAAAATTTTTTAAGAAAGTAGTACTCAATGCACAACAAATTTTATAATCCAGAAAGCATGTGTGTGGAAATATCCTTTGTTCCTGGTTTAAGAATTTGTGTTTGTCTTCATTTTTTTCTTTTTTGAAACTTAATTTCCTTCTTATTTATTCTTCGATTTATTCTTTTGAATTTGTTAACAGAAAATTGAAAATTGTCCATTCTGTTATTTCAAGGAGATTGTTGCATGATTTTAATTGCATTCCAACACGGCATATCAAAGTTGAAGTGAATGTCTCCTTGGATTTAGGAAAATAACCCATCAATGATGATGGTGTAGACTGGTTGAGGGGCTGGGGATTGCATCTTGCTGCATTGCATATGCATTGTACCACATGACCATAATTTTAATGTTTGATAACAGCCTATTATGCAAATCTCCTAGAAGTCAAGCATGTTGCCTGTCTTGATTATAAATTTTTAAACATTCATAATATAAAAGGCTCCTGGCTCTGAAAAGTTTAAACGCTTCTACTTTTCTTTCTGAATGCTTATGTGTTTTTTGAGTGCCTATTTTTGACAGATACGATCTTCTGCATAATGCTCATCTTAATCTGGAAGGTTTGGATGAGCTCTTCAAAGTTGCCCAGGTAAAGATATCTTACCACCATAGTCCATAGAGAAATAGTGTTGATCTCTTAGAAGTTCTATTTAATCTTATGTTAGCTATACTTGTCTTTGATCTGCAACCTCTTTGTCTACATTGTCTCATTTGCTTGTTTGGATGACTACATCTTATTGCTTTTTAAATTGGTTTCTCCTCTTACTGTAAGTCGATGCCTTTATAGTAAAAAATTACAATTTTTTAGTTCTGTTTGTGGGGAAAATGGAATATGCTTCTAAAAACACTTGCTTCCTAGGTTGCTTATTGACCACTACATCACTTTTTGTCGTAATTGTCCTGACTAGTCTGTGCATTGATGTGGCAGCTTCTTGCGGATGGTGTCATCCCTAATGAATATGGAGTTAATCCAAAGCAAAAGCTAAAAATTGGTTCAAAGGTGATTCCTTGATGCATGTCTCTTTCAATTAAAAAGGTTTTGAACCAAAGATCATACTTTATGTTTACTGAATGACAGTACTAAATCAAATCCTAAAAAGCTAAATCTCGATGCAACAATTGATTTGTTAAGGTTAAAAAGTCTTTGCACGGCTATTGATTCCTCCAACAATGTGCATTTGCAGGCTGCAGCAGCCTTTATTAACGTGAATGAAGTACTTTAAATATTGATGCTTGATTAAGGATGTCCTAATTTTTATTCTGTTCCTTTAGATTGCGCGCCGTTTGTTGGGTAAAATTTTGATTGATCTGAGGAATACTCGTGAAGAAGCCCTTAATGTTGCTGAGTTAAAGAGTAATCAAGACCAATGCTGCACATCAACCAAGACTGAAAAGGATGATAAGGATTTTCCACCAAATCTTTTTATCAAGAGTGATGACACAAGAAGATCTAGCACCACAAGTGAAATGTCAATGGATCATGATGATGATGATGATAAAGAGACCAAATACCGTTTGGACCCAAAGTCAGTATATAGACCTTTCAACTTGTGCTTTATTCTCTATATTTTAGCATATAGACCTTTCAACTTATGCTTTATTCTCTATATTTTAGTTTATCATCTTATATTTTAACTTTTCCGAATCAGGTATGCAAATGTAAAGACACCTGAGCGCCATGTGCGAACTCGCCTTTACTTCACATCGGTATTTGCAAATCTTAAAAGAGCTGACTAACCTTTGTTTTTCTATCATTTAACTTGTATTTTTGTTTGTTATTTAACATTTGGCCTAGCTCTTCAACCTTGACATGCCCGACTTTTCCAAATTTGCAAAGATAATTGATTTGTTATATATTTACTTGCAATGATTTTGTTAAAATAATTCGGCACCAATATGTCTGACAGGAATCTCATATCCATTCCCTCATGAATGTGCTTCGTTACTGTAACCTGGATGAATCTCTTCAGGGAGAAGCTAGTCTTGTTTGCCAGACTGCTTTGGAGCGTTTGTATAAAACGAAGGAGCTTGACTACATGAGCTACATTGTTGTAAGGATGTTTGAGAACACAGAGGTAGGTGCCATATTTTATTTAATTGACGTGTCTGAGGATGGGAACTTCAACATGATTGTCCATGACCAGCCACGATAAACTGGTGGCTTTCACATTGAGTCCTTGACCTTTTTATTAGCTGAGGAGTTCTTATCCCGAGCTTATGTTATGTCTGGAATTGGAATTACAGGTAGCTTTAGAAGACCCAAAAAGGTTCCGCATCGAGTTGACATTTAGTCGTGGTGCAGATTTATCCCCATTGGAGGTAATATGGTCAGAATTGGAATATCAAACATTATAATGAAAACCTGAAATTTTATGCCTCAAACATTTTTCAAATTTATTTGGTTATTACCCATTTTTTGTGTTCCTTGTTGGGTGCATGAAACTACAGTAACTTGACTGGGTGCTTACCATGGGTTTACGTTGGTACTGAATGTCATTGGACTATGTAATATTGATCCATCTTCAGTTATTTGTGATCTTGGAAAAAAAATTGGTTCTTGCATCATGGTAGGATATAACAATCATGTTATCTTCATTGATTTGTGCAAAATTGAATCTGTTGCCTTGCAATTGCTAATAAGTCTTTGATACAATTGACGTCAGTGAAGCTTAAGATTTAATTAGTTCAACTTTATTGTAGAATTGAACAGCTGGAATGAGCATTTTCTTTACTATGTTGACAGATGAACGACAGAAATGCTGCTTCACTGCACCAGGAGCATACATTGCCAATAATGGGACCGGAAAGGCTTCAAGAAGTGGGATCCTATCTAACATTAGAGAAAATGGAAAAGATGCTTCGTCCATTTGCAATGCCAGCAGAAGACTTCCCTCCTCCATCCACCCCTGCCGGATTTTCAGGCTACTTTTCAAAAAGTGCATCTGTGCTTGAGCGTCTGGTAAATCTTTGGCCTTTCCATAAGAATGCTCATACCAACGGAAAATAACAAGTTCCTTCTCCCTTCTCCCTTCTTTCAACTTCTTTTTTCCATTCTTTTGTTGTTTCATAGTTCCTCTTACTATTTGTTTACCTCAAGCCCTTAAGCTCCTTTCTTGGCTAATATTTTTCTAACCATGACTTTCAACAACAGAAGAATGTTGTTGCAAGAATGTTAAAAAAACTGCATAATTTTTTATCCGATAGAAAAGAATGCTAAGGACGCCCATTAGTATTTTAACATTGACGTCTACGTGAATTTCCATGATAAAAGTAATATTTGCATTGGTTCTTCCACTTTGGGTTCGAATCAAAAAATTGGACTGCATTGTTTCTTAGGTTAAAAGTGGGGCTGCCTCGTGTTGGTAGGCTTTTATGCTTTAAAAATATGAGTTGGAGTCGTAGGCCCAGAAAATAGGTCTGATGAGCCCATTAATGGTGCATTTTAGGCCCAAACGAATCTTAGTTTGATTTAATTTAATTTCTTTTTTTGAACAATAGAAATTGTTTGATTTTTTAGGAAAAAAATGCAAAAGAAAAAGGAAGAAGGCTCTGACTGGAACTAGATATATGATCATAATTAGATTGAACGTTTAGAATGTTTTAGGAATTAACATTAAATTTGCCATTGTACTAACATTTGAATATTGAATTTTACCATCGTATTTTAATTTTATTACATTTTACAACTCTGCTTTCAATTTAAGTGATTTTTGAATAAAAAATAAAAAAAAATAGCATACGACATAAAATATTCCATTAATTCAAGTGGTAAATTTTTATTAATTTTATTATCTTTTATCTAATAGTCAACGGGATATTCTAAATACACCATCAAATTTTTTTTATATATTGTCAATTTTTTTTTTCAAAATATTTACATAGCAAATATCAATTTTATCTTTTAATAAATGATAAAAATATCTTCAATAGTTTATATACCTCAGAACCATCTTTATAAGTCTTGGAAATGAATTTTCGAGAGCTATATATTGTTCTCGGTAATCCATTTACAAGAAAACAATATAATTCTCATCAATAAATTTTTGAGAATACAATATAATTTTAAGAAATTAATTTACGAAAATTATGTTACGTTTTCAAAAATGGATTTTGAAGTCATCTTGTATTCTTAAAAATTTATTTTCAAAAATACATAAAATTTTGTTTAAATATATATTTAATTATAAACTCTTGAAAACGTTTAACTTTAATTTAAATAAAATAAAAATATTTAATTTTAAAATAAATAATATTAAAATAAATTTGATGTGCTAAGATCTTTAAACATCACTAATGATTTTTTCAATGTATGACTTAATTTTGACAATAAGGATTTCTAAACTTTAAGTCACCAATATCTTAGTGGTTGAAAGATAATGGTGGTCGAAAGATTAGAAGTTTTTGTTATTGAATTTGTCAATTTACTGATAACATTGTTAAGGTTAATATTTTATAGAGTAGCATCTATGCACACACATGAGTCACTGATGTGTCCATTCTTGATCATATGTGCGAATGGAAAAGATATGTTAATTCTCAAGCATGCATAAGCATAAAGATGTTTTTATCTTGAATTCAGAAACCAAAAACTTCATTTTGTCCATGCAAAATCAGAAAGCCAGGAAATGGTGTTCTAGGTCTTCTAGAGGCTCAAGAAAAAGAATAAGTTTATGCCATGCATGTTGAGAACATTGATTGCAATTCGATTCACACACTTTTCAATGATTAATTATGAAATTGAGCCTTTTGAAAATTGAGATCTGATAAGTCTTAAATCTTTTTGGATATATATTTTCGAGAATACTCAAGGCTTTTTTGAAATAGATATTTGAGAATCTTTGAGTCTTTTCAAAAATAAATATCCAATAAGTTTTGATACTTCTTGAAATGAATATCTAAAAATCTTTTTGAGAGCGTTTGGTTTGAGAGAATTCATGCATTTTCCATGGAATCTTACTGGTGGGTATCTGATTTCAACATTTAGTTCAAGGTAATTCGATTTTGGGAGAAAGTGATAGATTCTCAATAGTATCTAAAGTCTTAGAATCAGAAAGTCATATCTCCTTATGGTATTCTAGGATTTTAAATGAGAAATTGCATTATTTTCTAAATTTGACCTGAATAAAAAATTATGAAATAGCTATTATCATTTTGAAAAGCATGTTTGAAAGTGATTGCAAGTCAATCGTAGGTTTTTATTGCTAAATTTTTTTTATATCGTAATTAATGGCATTTGACATGAAAATGCTTTCAATAATCTCGTTCAATTTTTTTGAAAATTATTTAAGGCATTTTTGCCTTAAATAATCTTTTCAAAAAAAATTGATCAACATTATTTAAGACATTTTCTAATAAAAAACACTTTAAATAATCTAAAAAAATTCTTATAAGTAATTTTAAAAAATAAGCACTAGTAGATGGGATCGAACCTACAATCTTATGATTAATAGCCATATGCTTTAACCAACTAAGCTACTTCAACCTTTTTATATTTTATCTCTTAAATCTTACAAGAAATAAAAAGAGATTATTTAAGGTATTTTTGAATAATGCCCTTAAAAAATATTAAAACACTAGAAAAGAGATCAAACCTACGACTTTATAATTAATACCCATATGCTCTAACTGACTAAGCTATTTCAGTTTTTTTATAATTTATCTCTTAAATCTTATAAGTAATGAAATAGATTATTTAAGATGTTTTTGACAAAAAAAACCTCTTAAATAATTCTTTTAAAAAATATTAGAGATTATTTAAGGTATTTTTGGTCAAAAAGGCCTTAAATAATACCATTTAATTTTTGAAGAATATTATTTAAGGCATTTTAAACCAAAAACGCCTTAATAATCTTCATTAAAAAAATATTAAAGATTATTTAAGATATTTTTTATTGTCGTGAGGTAAGTTATTTTTCATTATTGATAGTAGCGTTATAAATAGTAATTCAACCTAGTATGAGAATAACTGTTGATTGGCACAATTGGTCATCGAGCTTGGTTGAAAAGCCAGTGGCGTGAAGCTACCATGCGTTGGATTTTGATTGAACACCTCTAAGTCAGAATCTGAGCTAGAAGTGATGCATACGCCTATCGTTCGATTGCTGACTGTATGGCCCGTAAGGGCACGTGTTGTAGGTACGACCCTCGTGGTGGATAAGTCATGCGGGCCTCCTTGGAGCTCAATTTTCATCGAGCGATGGATAGAATCCTTTGCAAATGACTTAAATACGTGACGGGATGTTGTAAGTGCCAACATCTAGTGATGGTGTCTGAGGCAACAAAGGGCTAACATCTGGCGATGGTGTCTGAGGCAATAATGGGCCAACATTTGTCGATGGTGTTGGATGCGATTGCCCTCACCAACCAAGGGCCAGATGTTATCGATGGCGTTTAAGGCAACAACCTACACTAGGGGCTAGTGTGTGCTGATAGAGTTCGAGACAAGTGTCACATTGAGGGTGAACCCATCCCTGGTCGGCATCATTTATGGTTAAGACTAGGAATGCATCTGATCATATTTGATCCCTCAACTTTCGTTCTTGATTAATGAAAACATCATTGGCAAATGCTTTTCTAGTTATTTGTCTTTCATAAATTCAAGAATTTCATCTCCGACTATGAAATACGAATGCCCTCAACTGTTCCTATTAATCATTATTTCGATCTCGAAGGCCAACATAATAGGATCGAAATCCTATGATGTTATCCCATATGAATGAATACAAGCGTAAGCCTACTTTAAGCACTCTAATTTCTTCAAAGTAACAATGTTAGAGGAACGATCCAACCAATTAAGGCTAAAAGCACATCACCGACTACGGGAAAGAGTAGATCGGTGCTCACCGTGAGATAGATAGGATAATCTAACCCTAGCTTTAACTATGAACATTTTAATTGCAATAACTTAAATATATGCTATTGAAACTAGAATTACCACGACTGTTGGCACCAGACTTGCCTTCAAATGGATCATCGTTAAAAGATTTAGATTGTACTCATTCCAAACTCATAGAATTCGGTATTGTTATTTATTTTCATTACCTTCTCGTGTCAGGATTAGGTAATTTGCGTGCCTGTTACCTTCATTGGATGTGTTAACCATTTCTCAAGCTTTTTCTTCGGAGTCAAACCCTAATTTTTCGTCATTCATCATCACTATAGCAGGCTACTATCATAACCATTGAAAGTTGATAGGGTAAAAATTTGAATGATGTGTCATTGGCAAAAAGACGTATGATCTATCGAGTTATCATGAATCGTCAAAGTAATAAGCAAAGCCTGTGTCGATTTTTTATCTAATAAATGGATCTTTTTTAGAAGTTAGGGTTTGTTGCACGTATTAGCTCTAGAATTACTACGGTTATTCAAGTAGTAGATACCATCAAACAAACTATAATTGATTTTATAAGCTATTCACTGTTTCACAGTCTAAACTAGTTCATACTTACACATGCATGACTTAATCTTTGAGATAAGCATATGAATATTGGCAGGATCAACTAGGTAGCATTCCTTTGGGACGTTGGCATCGTATGGGTCTTAATGCATCGATTGAACGATGGAGAGAGCCAACAAAAAGCACAAGTATCATGCGTGTTGAGCACGTGAAATGCATAGCATCAAACAAATAAGGGTCGAAAGCCTACGCCTATAAAACATTTCGTATATGAAAACACGATCGAACACTTGTGCACCATTGCAGAGATGAAGGTTGGGTGGCACACTTAAGACACGGGGCATAATTGAAGTCTGACCTGTAGCCTCTAAAGACATAAGATGGATGAGGGATGGCAAGACATCTGATTTTCATCAATTTAGGTATGCAGCACAAGATCTCGATTGTGCTCTCAAGGTACGATGACCATATAGGGAAAGATTGAAAAGGATGATGAATTGGCAGTTCAATGCATTGAGCATGGAACCTGTTAACATGTACAACTATAACATCACTCATATGCCCATTGTGTACAAGTGGCAGCATTCACGCGTACTAGTCCACAACTTACCCGATTGATTACTTAATAAGCGAATGGAGAAAATGACCTACGAGGCCATGCCATAGCTGTTTAACACAAGAAAAACACAAACAAGGGCCACGAGGTTGCCCCTGCCATCCAACAAGCAACAACGACACACACCACCAATGTTTGGTATGATCGAGACTGCACAGGCAAACTCTTCTGTCACCACCCTAGGGGGATATTACCTGATTCAGGAACTTGTTCCTAAGGTCTTAGGCAACATCGACTGCATGCACAGGCTTGTCCAGGCCAAGGCATTTTTGTGGTCGATGAGAAAGGACCATGAGACCGCTAAATACCTAAGAGCCTTGGCTAGGCTAAGCCCACAATCGTAGTTTTTGCTTGCACCACCCCAGGAAGTCGTTACCCGATTTAGGGACTTGGTCTAGGGTTTAGGGCAACATCAGTCGTAGGCACGGGCTTGAGCTCGACACTGTCGAACCACTTTTCTATATGCACGCCAGTTGATCGAGGCCATGGGTGCTTATAGGTTATCATAGCAACCAATCATCGGACAAAACAATTAGAAAGCATGCAAGGCTTAGATTTTGCTCCAGGGACATTACCATGGATTTATGCAATGATAGGCCCATCACATACACCTACATACCCCACGAGGGAAAAAGACGGTCGGACAACCACCCTCTAAAAAGTATGGGAGATTTTACATATATGCTAGTAGTAGACACTAAAGTATATGAAATTGGAGACATTTTTTTCAAACAAGCATATCCTGCATTGATGGTCCACAGGTGCTGATAGTGGTCGAGACATGTGCCCACACCAAGGCCTAGCATGTGTCGATAATGTTCAAAGTAACTTTTCGCACCAAAGATCATCTTTTGTCGATGCTGATCGAGGTATATACTCACACCAATTTTTGATTGTGCTAATGCTGATTGAGGCATACATGTGTCGACGGTGGTTGAGACGAGTGCCTATACTAAAAGTCAGCTTGTGTTGATGGTAGTCGAGGCAAATGCCCATACCAAAGATTAGCTTGTACCGATAATGGTTGAGGCATGTGCCCACACCATATGCCAGCATGTGTTGTTAATGGTCGAGGCCTTGGTCAAAGTTAGATTTCAAGCCACGGTGCACATGTTGGGCTCAGGCATGTGTTGGTGTCATATTTTTTTACTTGGGGCACCATCCCTAGAAAACTTGATTGGTAGCATTGAGGGTTTCGACAATTGAGGGTGAGAGGCCGGGGGTGTGTGCACATGATGTGTGATGGGTGCTTATATTGGCCTCTTATCCCTTAAGAAACCTTGACGACTCACACCCCCTTAAAAACATAAGAGCTTGTATAAGTTTGCAATTAGTAGCCATTTAAGTGTTTCAATTGGGGACACTTTTTTTAAATGGCCACAAAATTTTTTACACTTTAATTTTTTAGCTGAATTTTTTTGTGCAACCCAACAAAAATACAAAGATCATGTATACCAAATTTAGGGTCAAAACTCTTAAAAAATTTTAAAAATCATGAAAAATAAAAAATGAGTCATCTTGCCATGAAACTTCACATGAAGGCTTAAATGATCATTATATGAATTTATAAGTCATAAAAATGACATTGGCATAGTAGAAATATGAAGATGTGCCTCAACTCATATACTGCCTGATCGTATGCATATAGTGCATGGCCCGAGCTCAAGATACCTGTGTGTAGTGCATAGCCTAGCATGTGCCAATGGTGTTCGAGGAAACTACCTACACAAAAGGTCAGTATGTGCCAACGATGGTCGAAGCATGTGTCGAGACCAAAAGCTAACATATCCCGATGGTGGTCGAGGCATGTGCATGTGTCACTGTCAGCAAGCAAGTTGGTCCAAGCCCAGAGGTTCTAGCGGGATAAGGTCCAATAGCTAGGGGTCCTAAGCCTTGAGGCCTAAGTTGCATAAACTAGCCCGTAACAATGGTATAAGCAGTGATCAGGACTCAACAGACAGACACAGTGTTCATGTTTAGCAGAATTAAACCAAACTCAAGTACGAGCATTGGGGAGCGTTCATATGAATTTACAAGTCATAAAAATGGTATTGGATTACAAAAATATAAAGATGTGCCTGAACTCACTAACTACCTGGTAGTGGTGCATATGGTGCATAGTTTGGGCTTAGGATACTCGTGTGTAGTGCGTAACCCAACATGTGTTGATAGTGTTTGAAGGAATTGCCCACATAAAGGGCTAGCTTGTGCCAATGGTGATAAAAACATGTGCTAAGACTAAGGGCCAGCATGTGCCAATGATGGTCTAGGTATATGCTTGTGTCACAGTTAGTAAGCAAGTCGGTTTAGGCCTAAAGGTTCTAGCGGGATAGGGTCTGACAGTTAGAGAGACTGGGCTTTGAGGCTTATTGAAGGCTAAGTAATGGGGAATTAGCCCATAATAATAGTATGGGTAGTGATCAAAACTTAAGAGGCTTAGGCATGGTTGAACTAGGCTCAGGTGTGAGCGTTGGTAAGCGCTCATATGAACTTACAAGCCATAAAAATGGCATTGGAATGGCAGAAATATAAAGATGTGCCTGAACCTACCTCCTGCTTGGTTGTGGTGCACATGGTGCGCGTCCAAGGCCCAGGATACCCGAGAATGATGTGCGACCCAGCATGTGCCAATGTTGTTCGAGGAAATTGCTCGCACAAAGGGCCAACATGTGTTGATGATGGTTTAGGCTCAGGTGCAGGTGCTAGTGAGCATTCATATGAATTTACAAGCCATAAAAATGGCATTGGCATGGCATAAATATGAATATGTGCTTGAACCCACCTATTACTTAGTCATGGTATGCATGGGGCACGGCTAGGCTTAGGATACCCTTGCGTAGTGTGCGACCCAGCATGTATCGATGTTATTTGAGGAAATTACCCGTACAAAAGGTTAGTATGTACCGATGATGGTCGAAGCATATGTTGAGACCAAGAGCCAACATGTCCCGACAGTGATCAAAACATGTACATGTGTCATGGTCCACAAGCTAGTCTAGGTCTAGGGGGTCTAGCAGCACAGGGTCCGACTGCTAGGGGGACTAGGCCTTAAGGCCTATTAGAGGCTCAGGCACAGTATTCATGTTCGGCATAATTGAGCCAAGCCTAGGTATGGGTGTTGGTAAGCGCTTATATGAATTTATAAGTTGTAAAAATGGCATTGGCATGACAGAAATATAAAGATGTGCCTAAAATCATCTACTGCTCGATTGTGGTTCGTATGGTGCATGGCTCGGGCCCATAGTACCCATGCGTAGTGCACAGATCATCATGTGTCGATGGTGTTCCAAGGACTACTTGCACAAAAAGCCAGCATCTGTTGATGATGGTCAAAATATGTATCGAGATCAAAGGCTAATATGTCTTGATAATGATCGAGGCATGTGCATGTGTCACGGTCTGTAAGCTAGTCCAGGCCTAAGGGTTCTAATATGACAGGGTCTGATAGCCATGAGGACTAGGCCTTGAGGCCTACTCGAGGCGCAGGTCATAGGGAACTAGACTAAAATAATGGTACAAGCAGTGATCAGGACTTCAAAGGCTTAGGCATGATGTTTAGGTTTAGTAAAATTGAGCCAAGCCTAAGTGCATGTGCTGATAAACGATGCGCAGGCACACAGTCAGACCCAAGTACGGGCATTGATGATCAAGGTATGAGTACATAGTTAAACCCAGGTGTGGGCATGCTTGAACACAGACGATTTTTAACTTTTTGTGGGCTTTTGAAAAGCCCAGTACTGCAGCACAATCTTTGACAAGCTAGAATTATGTTAAGCACATGAGTTTTGTAAGCCGACTTAGGTAGACAAAGTCAATTCCCCATCCAAGGCTGCACGGAGTTTAGCTTAAGATCAAAGCCCGTAACACATACATCGAGCATCATTTGGTGCCGATGATGATCGAGAGGCAGATAAGTGCCTTGGGTGGGAAGGTCATGGGTGCACAATGAGCTAAAAATTGCCCTAGCGGCCAAGGTTCGAGCATCAAAAATAGAAGCAGGGTTCACGTAATAATCATGGTAGAAGCATTATGACTGCCCACTCGATAGTCAAGCCTACCCGCAGCACTAAGACCATACTTACAATATGCCCGCACCGCACCTAAGTGGGCCTAAGAGAGTGGGGTCGACCCAAAACCATCTATAAGCCTCTAGGATCTGTAGCACATGCCTAGAACTGAGGGGGACCAGGTCAATCCTTAGGATCATGATGTAATTTGTATTTTTGAATTTAAAAATGTAATCCTTTGATATTAAGAACTACCATACCAGAGCTGAGGCCTTAACTATAAATAGAGGGCCACTCCACTTTCATTTGTAAGCATTCACCATTTAGTAATATACAAAGCATTCCAGCATTCCCCTGTATTCTTAAACTTGCGTATTCTAACTTTCGATGTTAGTTTTGTGCTTGCACGCTTGTTTCGTAGGTTGATTAAGGCATACGGAGTCCATTCCCAATCTAAGGCTACATAGAGTTTAGTTTAAGACCAGAGCTCGTGACACCGTCACCTGCCAAAAAGCTATCCGAGGTAACAATTTGCACCAACCAAGGGCTCGTTTGTGTCGACGGTGGTCGAGGCAAGTGCCCGCACAAATAATCCCCTTTAAAAAATATTAAAGATTATTTAAGGCATTTTTGGACCAAAAATGCCTTAAATAATCCCCTTTAAAAAAATTAGAGATTATTTAAGGTTTTTTGGATAAAAAAGCCTTAAATAATCCTCTTATATTTTTTAAATGGTATTTATTTAAGGCGTTTTTGGATTAAAAATACCTTAAATAATCCCTTTTAAAAAAATAGATTATTTAAGGCATTTCTAAAAAAAAAACGTCTTAAATAATCCACAATATTTTTTTATTAATGATATTTTATAAATAAAAATAACAATCAAATAAAATATTTATCTTTTTTTCCTGTTAAAGGCATCATTTGTCATTTAGGTATTTATTATTAATAAAAACTAATAAAAAGTTGCCATCATATATATTAAGGAGATTATGATAATTATTCAGAAATTAATATATATGGATTTTTCTAACCAAACGAGTGAATTTAAATATGAGATGTCTTGAAAATAGAAAAAAATCCAGAGTATCGCACTTTCTCGAAGATCACAATTTCTCCCAAAATCTAAGATTTCATGAATGAAATGTCCTCTTAAAGATTTTCAAATATCTATTTTTGAGAAACTTCAAAAGTTCTTGAATATTCATTTTTGAGAAGTTTGATTTCAGAAAGTGAAGAAAGAAGAAGAGAAAAATGTTAGAAATGAAAAATAGAAAGTAAAGGGTGAAGTGTATTTAGTATAAATAAAAAAATAATTTTTAAAATTAGAGTGTATTTAAAAGTACGGATGTATATAACATTAAATAGGGTATCACTAGAATTACCCATAGTCAACACATTGAAAGTATAGTGACAAAATTTAATGAAATTAAAGTATAATAAAAATTCAAAATTACCCATAGTATCGTACATCATTAATTACCCATTCACTTCCGACTTCTTATTATAAATGTGTGAGTAGTGTTAAACTTAAATGAAAATTTTTTAGCTAAGTTTATGAAATTTTTAAATAAAAATAATTTTATAAGGGTTTTAGGTAGAATGATTTAGAGATGTCCTATGCTTTCTCTTCTATAAAAAGGAAAGAGGAAAAAAAAAAAGAGATAAGAGGATTTTTCTTTGTTATATTACAAGAAAAGGCATTAAAAATGAAACTAAATATTAAAGAGAAATTATCTATTCTAAGTTTAAAGGAAAGAAATGTATTTTGTTGGTTCTATTTTCTTATGATCAATTTAGATGAACGATAAAATTGATTTTGATAAGATTAAAAATAATGGTGAAAATACGATTGATTATTGTAATGGTAAAATTAAAATTAGTAATGAAATTATATGTTTGCATATAAATACAGTGGTGACAGTGAATTGAATAATGATAAGAAAAAGTATCATTAAAGATATTATATTAAAATTTGTATATAATAAAGATTTTAAATATTTAATATTTATAAAATAAATAAATAATTATTAAAATATTTTTGTGATAAATAATAATTTATATTAAATAATAATAAAATTATTTCACAATTTAAATAAAAAATTAAATTAAAAAATAAAAAAGGGCAATTCTTCTCAACACGAAAGAATTTACCAAAGAAGACCCCATAAGTCAAGCAAAAAATTGTCAGGTTTGAGACACTACTAAAGGGTTAACTAAGTTCAAATGTCTTGCTCATTGTCACCCTCCAATCTTCAAGTTTAGCATTCAATTATGTACCCATTCTCTATCATTTGTATAAGAATTCTGTAAGATGATTTCTATTAACATAATTTATAATTATAATATAATAAAATTTGGGAAATTAACAATTTCAAAAGAAAAATAGATGAAATTAATAAGAGTTCAATCTTCACCAGCACTGGATAATATTTACAATTTAACATCTAAAAGCACACGGGGAATAATAGTTTTTATAACTTGTAATTCTAACCATTCTAGGTGGATTTGATGTTGGAATTACTGATCCATAGATTCCATATTAAAGTTTACTGCTACTGCTTATCAGAATTAAGACTTGGGAAATCTAAATCCCCAGAAATTTGAGTTTCAGGAAGGAAGAAATTGATGTAAATGCCAGATTCTGCTCTGTCACAGAAGTTAAAATTTATTCTTAGACTTATTGATATAATTGATTCAGAATGCTTCTTCCGGAAGGGCATGGGAAAAGCCTATAGAATCTATTGTACTAAAATAAATTCATTTGGATCCAACGCAATATATTCTATAGCTAGTTGGCGAGATATGGATGTAGTCTCGCGTAGTCGCTCGCTAGGGTCATCGAGAAATAACAAAAGTGCATCCTCAGGAGAGTCAAGCGGAGGGGAAAAACGAAATTCAATATTCAAATATTCATTAGTCTAATATTATAATATGCAAATTGCATCGATAAATAAATAGAAAATGCAATAAAATTATCAGATACAAATTTCGTAAGAGAAATTTATTCTTAGACTTCTTGATATAATTAATTCAGAATACAACAGATCAGATATTACACTGCAGACAGGACGGTATTTAATATTATATAACTGCACCTTCTTTTGCTTATTTCTTATTGATGATCAACATAAAGGCAGTAAAATCTTGTCTTTTCAGACAATAATTTTTTCGGTCTGCTTTTTTCCATCATCAGCTTTGTATCTGTACCACTTTGCACAGACTAAGAAGTAAATAAAGTTGATGAACCCTAAAGAAGCAATCAAGAAATAGTAGTAATCCAATTTCCCTTTGTTAAGATCTTCAGGTAACCAGTCCCCAGCTTTGGTTCTTGCAGTGATATGGTGCATAAAGGACACAAGAAAGCCATTTAGGTAACTAGACCCGGCAAGGCCTAAGAAGAAGAAAGAACCAGCAATGCTTCTCATGTTCTCAGGGAATTGCTTGTAGTAAAATTCAATATGACCAATGCAACCGAAACACTGACAAATTCCTGTGAGAAGCAGCTGAGGGACTAGCCACAATGCAGACATAGATGATATTGCACCCCCTTTTGGCGCAATTCCAAGTGTTGGCCTAGTAAGAGCCAGATTCCTCCTATGCTCCTCAACTAAACCAGAGACGAGCATTGTGATAAGTGATAAAAGATTCCCAATTCCCATTCTTTGTAGCAATGTTATCCCACCTTGTTTGCCAGTGAGTTTCCGAAGAGAAGGAACCATCAGACGGTCATATATAGGAATCGACAATGTGAGGCTTAGCATTGCAAAGATTGCGTAAGATGCAGCAGGTACCGTGAAGCCGCCATTGCCGAGCCTTCTGTCAGATTGAAGTGCTTGGAAAACTGCATAGGTGTCTTGTTGGATAATAGCAGTAAGAAAAATAATGGATGATGCCCATATTGGCATCACTCTCACCAAACATTTTACTTCTTCCACTTGTTGGATGCTGCAAAGTTTCCATTGGTTGACTGCTGCCCCATCGGAATTTATTTGGTCCCCAGGAATCATTATCGCTGACTTGTCAAGCAATCTGTTGTCACCATCATAGAGTTAAATGTTACCATTAGTAGGCTTTCAGGTTTGAATTAATAAATCATATATCTTGGGCCTAAAAACACTCGTTTTCTAAAACATATTCATGTCCAAACAAATTAAGTTATCACCTGAATTGATCGGTGTGGGGAAGCTTGGAGTTGATTGAATTGTATGGCATATAGTTAAAAAGGGAGAGGCTGGGTTCATCAGGCAGCTTCAACTTTCGCTTCTTTGTGGCAGCAACTAGAACTTGTGCCACACTAGTTAAAGGGCTACCCTCAGGTTTCACTTTGACATAAAGGCTTGATCCCAAGAAGAATAGCATACACGAAAAGAACATTAAGCCTGCAGGAATTCCTAGCCCAATTGCCCAACTCACACTTGTTTGAATGTAGACAATAAGAGTTGCAGATACCATGACAGCAAATGTGAAGGTGAAGTAGTACCAATTGAAAAAACTGTTGATACCTTTCTGACCGGATTCGGTAGCAGGATTAAACTGGTCTGCTCCGAAGGCCAAGTTACAAGGCCTGATGCCTCCAGCTCCAATGACTAAGAAGCCGAAACCACTTAATAGGAAGGCTAATTCCCAGGTTGTTGGTCCAACACATGTGCTGATATCTGACGTTGAACATTTCGGAGGGTGGAATTTGGAGATTGCCGCTGTTAGTGTTAAAACAGCCATTCCCTTGAAAGAACAACACACAAAAAAAAAGTTTTCTTACTTTGAAAATGGTCTAGCAGAAAAGGACAATAATTCGATGTACTATGATTAAAGAAAGAGGCAATGGAAGTACCAAGAAAGAGGCAGTGGAAGCAAAGGCCAGGGTTTTGTAACGTCCAAAGTAAGTGTCAGAGAGGAAAGCACCAAGCAAAGGAGCCATGTTTGAGGTGCCCTGGAAGACATTGATAAGCGTTGCAGCCGTGATGCTCTTCATGTTGAACACACTCGTTAGATACACCAGCAAGTTTGATATAGTCCCCATGGTGCCAATCTTCTCGAAGGTCTCATTTCCTGTATATTTGATCACAATATATATTAGAGAAGATCGAATCAAACATGTAAAATTTTAATTTCATTTGGAAATCTTACCAATGATGAAAGGCATGGCTTTAATTCCTCTGTAGTTGATGGCTTCAGGCTCATGACCATCAGATAATTCAGTAGTTTTGTCCCCCTTGTTCTCCATGGATCATCAAAGCAAAGACTGCTTAAATTTCTTCAACTTCAAGCTCCTATCCTTGGGGTTTTCTCCTATGAAAAAATACTACAAAGAGAACGATGAAGAGAAATGAAGGCTAAAGCTCTAACTATATATAAACAACTTACGCAAATTTGATCAGCTGAAAAAGTACCCCTGAATAATTAGCATTCTCAGTCCCCACTTAATTGGAGAGTCTCTTATTCCTTTCATGTGTAATTATTGCTTGTCAATGACTACTTTTTGCCATAACATATATATCTGTAAATCTATAACTAGACACAACTTAAGGAGTAGCTACTAATCTTTTTAAATAGGTGTGATTGGCTACCTAATAAATCTATTATTTTAAGAAACTCTTAAGCTTGACTAAGGGTCCTTAAAAAAATAAGTTCTGGTTTACTAATCAGAATAGGATTTAAAGTTCAATTACATATGAAGAAGGTTATAACACCCCCACATACTTATCCGAAAGATAGTATCATTTTATTTTAAATTATCCTAAGGTTTTGAATCTATTGGTCTTAAATTTAATATTGGAAATAATTCTTGAGATTTCTCTATCAATTTGGTAGCATTTTTAAAAATATTTTCTCACTACAAAAGTATTCAAAAATCTCATTTATTTTCTTGAAAGGTTCCGTTGTAAAAAAAAGGTTGTAATCATTTTTTATTTTGATTTTTTTACTGAAAATATATCTAATTCTTCAATCATTTGAGCCATATTAGAAATATCTTCTCGCCTAAAAATTTCTTATATAATTATCCATTTGCGATTATTAAGAATTTCATTATTAGAATTTATTTTTATTTTTTATTTTCATTTCTAAATTTTTCACTATATGGGCCTATTTAAAATTTTTTTTTAATTTCTAAATTTTCACTATTTGGTCTATTTAAAATTTTTTTATCTTATCTTTGGAAAAAAATAATATGACAATTATTTGTTGAAGTTTTATTTAAATTCTTTCACTATTCAGAACAAACTTTTAAGAAATTTCTCACCTAAAAATTTATTATAAAATTTACTATATGAAATTTTTAAGATTTCCATCCTTTGATAATTGTCAAATATTTTTAACCAAAAATTTTTAAATTATATTTTTTTATTTGAAAATAATACAATTATTTTTATTAAAATTTCATCTAAATTATTTCATTATTTGAGATAAATTTAGAGAAATTTCTCACCTAGAGATTTCTTAAGAATTTTGTCATTTGAAATTTTTAAGAATCTTATCATTAAGTAATTAGTATTTATTTCTAAAATTTTTATTAAAATTTTTATTTTTTAAAATTGAAAATAAATATTAATTATTATTATTAAAATTTTATCTAAATTATTTCACTATTTGAGATAAATTTAGAAAAATTTCTCACATAAAAATTTTATAGAAATTAACCTTTTAAAATTTCTAGAAATTCCATCATTAGATAATTATTATTTATTCTCAAAAAATTTTATTAATGTTTTATTTTTGTTTTTTATTTAATTTATTTAATTTTTTTCTAAAATTTAATCATGCAAAAATAACTTAAAATTAATAAAATAAAATAAAATACAAAAACAGGAAAGCAACTCGGCTTGACTAGAGAACTGGCTCGATTGTAAAAAGGGAGAGCGGTTGAAACGGCTTGACTCACGACTTGGCTTGGCTGCAGCTAAAGAGCAGGTCGTGGGTCACAACGCTATGGGTTGGGTCACCCACTGGAAAACGCGTGGATTCTTGGGACTGCTTAACCTCAAAACGTTGTCGTTTAAGCTTGAATATAAAAGGTAAAAAAAAATTTTACCCCATTTTTCCTCTTTGTCTTTCCTAGCCAATTGCTTCTCTAACCTTTCTCTAGAATTGGTTAAATGTCGGTCGAAAAATTCAACCAATCTAGAAAATGGTGACGGAAACTTCAAGTTTCACCAGAATACTCATCGAAAACTGGGGAAATGCATTGGAATCTAAAGAATTTTGCCAGAAAGTGCAAGTTTTGCAAAAAAATTATTTCGGGATATGAAAATTTTCTGGAAAATTTCCAGAAAACTGTAAATTTTTTTTTCAAACCAAAAATTTTCCTAAATTTTTTTTTTTATTTTCTGGCTACTTTCTTGTGTTTTTCTCTAATCTGTGTTTTGTTGCTTGGTGTGGGTCTATATTTATAGAGTTTAAATCCAAAGAAACTTAAACCAAAAAGAGTTTTAATTTCTTTTAAATTTTAACTCCAAAATTTAAGTCTAATTCAAACTTTTCAGTCCAATTCAAACTCTTCAATCCAAACAAACAAGTTTCACACAAACTCAAACTATTGATTTTTCCTTTTTTGTTTATTTTTTATTTTTATTTTTATTAAAAAAAACAATTAGAACACCATACAAATTGGAACATCTACAGTTGCCCCTATTTATGTGCTTTTTGTGAAACAAGAATTTTGCAAAAACGTAGACACCTAATTAGAAATCAACTTGACACTTTTTTCTCTTTTTTTTTTTTAAGCAGATTCAAACTTCTTGAATAACATAAAAATTCCTCTAAATAAAGGTTTAACACTTTGAAGAACAGAAAAGCTTTTCTTAACAGAAGCTCAATGACTTTGGAATAGTAAATATAGCTCCTTTCAATAGAGGCTCAATGACTTTAGAAAAATAAATAAAGCCCATCAAGTGGAGGCTTAACGACTTTGGAAAAGTAAATAAGGCTCCTCTAAATAGAGGTTTAATAACTTTAAAAAATTAAATAAAGCTCCTCTAAGTAGATGCATAACGACTTTTAAAAATAAATCTCCTCTAAACAAAGGCTCAATGACTTTAGAAAAATAAATAAAGCTCCTCTAAGCAGAGGTTTAACGACTTTGAAAAATAAATAAGGCTCCTCTAAACAGAGGCTCAACAACTTTGAAAAATAAATAAGACTCTTCTAAACAGAAGTTCAATGACTTTGAAAAATAAAGCTCTTCTAAACAAAGGCTCAACGACTTTAGAAAAATAAATAAAGCTCCTCTAAGCAGGGTTGAATGACTTTAAAAAATAAAGCTCCTCTAAACAAAAGCTTAACGACTTTAGAAAAATAAATAAAACTCCTTTAAACAAAGGCTTAACGATTTTAAAAAATAAAGCTCTTCTAAATAGAGGCTTAACGAATTTAGAAAAATAAATAAAACTCCTCTAAGCAGAGGTTTAACGATTTTAAAAAATAAAGCTCATCTAAATAGAGGCTCAACGACTTTAGAAAAATAAATAAAGTTTCTCTAAGCAGAGGCTCAACAACTTTAAAATATAAATAAGGCTCCTCTAAACAGAAGCTCAACAACTTTGAAAAATAAATAAGGCTCCTCTAAACAAAGGCTCAACAACTTTGAAAAATAAACAAGGCTATTCTAAACAGAGGTTCAATGACTTTGAAAAATAATACTCTTCCAAACAGAGGCCCAACAATTTTTAAAAAATAAATAAGGCTCTTCAATAATCATGTTTAAAGGTCTTATAGATCAATAGAATAAATAATAGGAGATTATGTTTGGAAGCCTTACAAATCATTCTTAATATTGAGAAATATCCTTTTTTCAAAGATCAGAATTTTACCTCGTAAGTCTTTTTTTTTTCAAATGAGAATTTAAAATTATTTCATTGGAAAGTTTTCATATATATCTTCTTCATGTGAGATCTTGCAATATCCCTGCTTCCTAAATTCATGCATTAGACATTCTTAAATACAATGCATATTATGCAAATGTCAATTGATTAATTTCTTTTTAATTATGGTACATAGATTCTCAATTCTCTTCTTTTTGGATTTGAACTTTTCAATCTTTAAGCACTAAGACCAAATTAATTTAATTCTCGATCATCCCTCTCATTCAATTCTTATATTCTTCTTATTTTTTTTAAAGAAATCTTTTTTCTCCATATTCAATATCCCTATTAAGAATTGAACATTTCGTATTTACCTTTATCACTCTCAACCTTCTAAGGTAATATAGAAATCTTTCATACTATTATTCATTTATCAATCATTATTTCAATTTCAAAAAGTAAAAATATAATCACACATTTTTTTCACTGCAAGGTATCAAGGGAAAAGCTAAGGGATAGATTAAGAATAAATGAAAGATAATCATCAAAAGAGAGACACAAGGAAAGAAATGAAATATCTCTTAAAAAAATGGTAGAACAACTTTGGCCATTAATAAAAAAGATTGGTTACAAAATGGGTATAGGGCAACAACGCCCAAAATAAACAATTAAATAATCATGATAATACATTTTCAAGTTTTTTCAAAAAACTTAACCATCTGATGCACGTAACAACTTAGAGCTCATCAAAACATGCTAGCCTCTATGCTAGTGAATTCTTAAATTTGATGTTGTACCCTTCTCGTCTAAGCCACTTTTTTAGGTTTTCAACTTAAATAGACCTCCTTTGACTTAAACTGCCCTTTAAGGTTTTCAATTTCAGTCCTTTTTTTTTCCATTTTTATATTTCTCTTTCTTCATTTTTTTCTTTTTTAAGTGTAGTATTTTTTCACAGCATCATAATTTATTGGATTGAACAAAATCATCTCCATCTATCTCTGCTAATACTAATGCTCTACCCGAGAAAGCTCTTTTCATAACATATGGCCCTTCTCAATTTGGAGTTGACTTTCTTCTATTATCATGGTAGCTTGAAAGAATTCTTTTCAAAACCAACTCTCCTTTTCGAAAATAATAAGGTTGGATCTTTTTATCATGAGCTCTCATTATTCTTCTTTAATATGGTCGACCATGACACAGCGTTGTCAATCTCTTTTTTTCAATGAAATTCAACTACTCGTAATGCTCTCGAATTCATTCAGCCTCTTTCAATCTCACTTCTTTTAAAACTTTTAAGGATAAAATTTTTACTTCCACCGACAGTAAGCCTTCCATCCCATAAATCAAAGAAATTGGGTTTATCCTAGTAGAGGTACGTATTGATATTTAATAAGTATAAAGGGTAAATGGCAATTTCTCATGCCATCTTTATAGGTTTCGATCATCTTCTCAAGAATTCTTTTTATATTATTGTTTGCTATCTTAACTACCTGATTCATTTTTGGGCAATATAATGCTGAATTATGATGTTTGATCTTGTATTAGGCATATATTTCCTTTATTATCTTACTATTTAGATTTTTGGCATTATCTAAAATGATCATTTTTGAAAGTCTATATCTATAAATGATTTCTCTCTTTATGAATTTGTAGATCACAAATCGTGCCACACTTTTAAATGAAGCTGCTTTCACCCATTTTATGAAATAATCTATCATCACGAAAATGAACCTATGCCTATTAGAAGCCTTTAGGGTAATTAGACTAATGACATTCATGCCCCACATGGAGAATGGCCAAGGTGGTGCCAAAACATGTAAAGTAATCGATGAAGCATGGATCTTATTAGCATAGATCTAGCACTTATGACATTTTTAGGCATAATCAATGTAGTTGCTTTCCATTGTCAACCAATAGTACCCAGCTTTCATGATCTATCTTGCCACTATATGTCTATTTGCATAAGCTCCACATATTCCATCATGCATCTCATCAATAATCTTTCTTACCTTAACTGCATTACTCATTTTAATAATACTTGATCATGGCTAATTTTATACGAGACATCATCATCGAGAAAGAAACTCATAGCTAGTCTCCACTTTTTTTATCATTTTCAGTTGCTTGGTCTGGGAATTATTGATTCTTAATGTACTGCAAGATATCATAATACCACGATTTTCTATCTTTTTTCTCTTCTACATTAGAACAATGAACTAACATATCTTTAATATCTAGCCTGATAGGTTAAATATTGGTGTTATCATTAATTTGGATCATTATTGCCAGCGTAGACAAAACATCAGCAATCAGATGCTCTTCACGAGATAAATGATCAAACTGAATTTTTTTTAACTACTTGACCAACTCTAAGATATACATGTGATATGGAATAGGTTTCGAATTTTTTTCATTTTCCATTTTTCTTTCAATGATATATAACTAGAGCTAAGTCTCCAAACACTTTCAATACTTTAATCCTTTTATTTATAGTAGCTTGTAAACCCATAGCACATGCCTCATATTCAGTAATGTTATTTATGCAATTGAAATTAAACCTCGCTATTATAGGATAATAGTGTTCTTCTAGAGAAATTAAAATTGCCCTAATTTCATGTCCCAAGATATTGGCAACTCTATCAAAGTGCATTCTCCACCACTTCTCATCATGCTCTTCTTTTTCAAGTTAGGAAAAAGTCATCAAATCTTCATAAAAAAATTTCAACCTCATTGGCTCATAATCTTTGGTAGCATGATCTATGAGAAACTCGACTATAGCATTTCTTTTGATTGCCTTCTAGCTCACATACACGATGTCATATTTTGAAAGCATTGCTTGTCATCTCGTAATTCTTTCAGACAATGAAAGCTTCTCAAAGATATATTTAATTGGATCTAGTTTTGCTAGAAGCTTAGGTAGTATGATAGAGCATGTACTGTCTAAGTCTTTTGGCTGTCCAAGTTAATGTACAACACATTTTCTCTAAAAAAAAAATACTTAGACTCATATTCTATGAACTTCTTACTCAGGTAGTAAATAGTTCTCTTTTTTATGCTAAATTCATTTTGCTATCCCTGTACACATCTTATTGACTTCTTGTACACTGTTAAATATAAGATCACAAGTCTCTTTAGAATAGGTGGTACCAATACTACAAGATTTGACAAGTACTTCTTAATTTTATCAAAAGCTTCTTGGTATTTCTCATTCCATTCTCTAAGATTATTCTTGCAAAGAAGCTTGAAAATAGGATCACACTTACAAGTAAGCTAAGAAATAAATCAAAAAATGTAGTTCAATCTACCTATAAAACCTTGAACTTTTTTTAATGTACTTGAAGGTGACAAATTTTGAATAGCTTGTATTTCGTTTGGATTAACTTCAATCCCTCTTTTATTAACCATGAAACCTAACAACTTTTCTAGCTTTGCCTCGATGTACATTTGGCTGGATTCAACTTCAGTTAAAATTTTCTTAACTTCTCAAATAATTTTTTAAGGTTGATAACATGATCTTTTCCTTCACGAGGTTTCACAATCATATCATTTACATATACCTCAATTTCTTTATGCATTATGTCATAGAAAATTGTCACCATGACTCATTGATAATTTGCTTCAACATTCTTTAAGCTAAAGGGCGTAACTTTATAGTAAAATATACCTTACATAGTCATAAAAGTGGTTTTTGTCCTATCATCTTGAGACATTTTTATCTGATTATATCCTAAAAACCCATCCATAAAGGAAAACATAGAATGTTTGACCGTATTATCTACCAGTGTGTTAATATGAAGCAAAAGAAAGTTATTCTTTGGGCTAATCCTATTCAAGTCACAGTAATCTACACACATTCGCACATTTTCATTTTTCTTAAGGACTAGTACTATGTTGGCTCATTCTGGAGCTTAGCTACTTATAAGAAACCTACATCAAACTACTTTTTCACCTCTTCTTTAATCCTTAGCAACATTTCATGCTTCATTCATTTTAGTTTCTGTTGGATTGGTTTACATTCTAGCTTTAAGGGCAATTTATGTTTCACTATTTTTGTACTAAACTTAGGCATATCTTGATAAGACTAAACAAACACATGTACGAATTCTCAAAGAAAAAATTTCAATCTTTGCTAGTTTATCGATGAAAATGAGATACCAATTTTAACCTCCTTCTTATTCTTCTCATTTTTTAAGTTTACCAATTCAATTATCTCTTGATGAGGCTCAATTAGTTTATTTTCTTGCTTAATTAATCTTATTAAGTCTGGAGAGATGGCATATTCCTCAGACTCAGATTTGTTATCAAGTTTATCAGTGTTAATCAAAATTTTAAAATTAACCCCTTGATCATTATCATAATTATCCTCATTTTTTTAGGGACCTAAAATTGAATAAAATTAGATATGTTGGCAAAATGTGTTGAGAAAATAAAAAATGAGAGCAACAAAAAAAATGAATGAAAATGCATCATTCTTAATCTTTATTAAAATAATAACGAATAAATGACCCATACATAAAAGATCATTCCAATGCTTTTAGGCATAAGCTGTTAGGATGTATAATTATATTGAAATGCTTTTAAGGATAGTAGGCATTTCAATGATGCTTCAATTGTTTAGCTCATAACCTAGCGAACAAGAATGGACCCATATTTTTTATTTATGCCATTTTTCATCTCTAATTGCATGGATGAACAATTTAGCGAATGCCTCCTCCATACTCAGTTTAAAATCTTCTTCTATATCTGAGTAGATGAATACTCCAAGTTTGAAAGTATCATTGAGGTGTGGGATAACAATTGGCATAGTCTTCAATTCATAGTCTTTTGGCTCCACCATTATTCTTTCTCTCATGTTTGCTTGTTTTTTTCTTATCTTCCATCCTTCTGCCTCATAACCTATGCCCAACCTCTCGTTGTTATCAATTATTGCTAAACGCTCTCTTATTTCTTGTAATTTTTTACCTAATCCTGCTCAAAGATATCAACCCTTGTTGATGATTTGACTCACCACTATTTTTTTAAAATTATTGATTTTTAGATCTTCTGCCCATAGAATTGATCAATTCAAAGGATCAAATAAGAACATTCCAAAGCTTCTTCAATAGCCTCCACATATAAGGCATTCAATGACTAAGTCATAAGCATATCTTCTTTTTCAAATACTACCGCCAATTGACTTTCCACATTAAACTTGATTTTTTGATTCAAAGTAGAAAAAACATCACTTGTCATGTGAATCCATAGCCTTCCCAACAAATAGCTATAAGATGGAGAAATATCTATCACCTAAAATTTTATATTAAACATGCATGACCCAATATGTAAGGGTATCTCAATATCTCTCAAAACTTTATGCTCGATCCTATCGAAAGCTTGAACAACCATATGGCTATTCTTCATATGTGAATAATCAATAGGTAGCTTTACCAAAGTTGATATAGGCATGACATTAATAACAGAGCCATTATCGATAAAGATCTTGTTTATAATATGACTTTTGCACTTAATAGTGATATGTAGAGCCTTGGTACTTCTTCTTTTTTCTAGAGAAATTTCATCATCGTTAAATGTTATATAGTTCGACATAACCAAGTTTCTAGCTAAGTGATTCACATACTCAATAGACATATTATGTGCCACATATACCTAGTTTAATACCTTTAGCTAGGTATTTTAGTATGGTTCAAAATCTAATAATAATGATAGCAACGAGATCATGCTGGTATCTTATTCAATTATTCAATCATAAAATATTCACTGTACTTTACCAACTTCAAGAATTCATAAGCTTATTTTTCTAACACTGGCTTTTGACATTCTTTTTCAGGGATCTGTTCTTCCCCTACCTAAGCTATTTTTTTCCTAATCCTGTCTAGCATTTTTAGAGTATAGCATCTTTGTCTTTAAGTGTCTAGCATTTTTTATGTATAACATCTTTTACTTTAGGTTATATCCCCTACACCAATTATATTGATAGCATCAGACTTTGGTGTATTCTTTTTTTACCCCTGGATTATCATATCACAGCCATATCTCTATGGCACAGCTTTATCATCCTTATAGAAAAATAGAGCAAGGACTTTAAAAGTTAGTGGCATGAGGATGAGTTTGTCCATAATTGACCTTGGTTTCTCTCTATAATAAATAGTTAGTGGTCTTGTAACCAATTTTGACGGTTTATCGGCCATAGACACTTCAACATTTTTTAAGGTCTTCCCTTTTCATAAATCTCAATTTGTTAAGAATTCATAAGCTTCTATACCTCTTAGCAAAATTGCTCACAAGTTTCAATGGAATGACCAATTGCCTTTTGATGATATTTATAGTTTTCCTCTAATACATATTCTCCACGATAATTGCGAGGATCTACCAGCTATATCATATTAACTTCATACAAATCATCAAATAGCTGACTGAGAAGAGTCTTGATTTTTTTCACTTTTTTCTTCATGTGACACTCTATATCCTCATTCAAAGCATTCATAATATGGTTAGGCAAAAGATTACCACTAACATTTGGTATTATCATTATCCTTCCTGTATCAAAGTTTGTCATTCCATCTTTGATCAGTTATTACACCTTATGCTTTAGGGCAGTGTAATTCTTAGTGAAATGATCAGTAATTTTATAATGGTAGTCATAGTGAGCTGTAAGATCATATCACTTAGGATAAAGTGGCTTGAGTAGCTCCAAACGGATAAGAGCAATTAAATGTAATTAAATGTAATTAAGTGGTTGTTGTAGAGTTTTCAATATAATTCCATACAAGTCATAGGGATTGGGTCAAATACGAATTTTTTTTCAAGTAGTTCGTAGCTCTCGTGAACTACTTATTAGGTTAACAGGATGGATCGATCTTGTAAGAGGTTGAGTGTTTGGACTATATATGAGAGCTTATGGTTGATATTTTAGTGGGTAAGATGGCTGTGGGATTGGCTGGTATAAGTAAAGTGAAGTATTATTCATAACAAGGTAGTATGGAAAGTAATCTTATTGTGGATAGGGTTGATAACCCCTAAACTATTGTCTTTCAAAGCTCATAGGTTGAGCTTCAGTCTTTTTTTACTTTAGAGCTTTTTTAGTGAGAGCTTCTCCTTCTTTTAACTTATCATTTTTAATGGCATTATAAATGATTTCGTTTGAGATCACCATGTTGATAAATTTTTTTGTTGCATTCTCTATCATCTTTTCATAATAAGGAGATTTTAAAATGCTCACAAAAAATACAATGACTTTTTTCTCAATTAAAAAATGCTAAACTTGAGTAACTATATTCTTTTACTCTGGGTATACTCTTTGAATGATTCAGTTCCCTTCTTCTTTATATTCTACAAAGAAAAGCAATCAAGAGCTAGATTTATGATATGTCGCTATTAATTGATAAAGTCATAGGCCATATCACTTCAAGATGAATAAGGGATCTGTCCAATTGAACATACCATTTAACAACAGAGTTAGTAAGGTTGTCTTAGAATACGTGCATTAACAGCTTCCATTATTAGCATGGGTAGCTATTTTGTGCTAGTACATAGTAATATAGGTATTTGGACATTTTATACCTTTATATTTTTTAAACTCCAGTATCATGAACTTTGGAGGAATAATAACATCTGAGACTAAACAAAACCCAGCAGCATCCATGAAATCATAAAAACCAATTTCTTTTACTGCTCGTAACCTTTTCTCGAGCATATTCATCTTTTTATCAACTATTGAGTCCCCCAGTGACTCGCCGCTTTTGGTTTTAATTTTTTTTCTTTTGGATCATCTAGATTAGGGACCTAGATTGGTTCCACTGCCTTCTCAGTAAAGACAAGATTTATATAGCCTTGGTAATGCCCTAGATTTGAAGTTGATAACATTTTAGGGTATGTATATCCTATAAGGTATGTGAACTGCTATAGTGATGCATCTTGTATGGATTGGGCTTGATGTGGCCCATAACTAGGAGGATATAAAGGGTCAGTTACCTTTTGCAATGGATGGTCTTGTTGGCTAGTATTTTTTGCTATACCCTTCCTTTTGTTTAACTTATTCAAAACCTTCAGAATCTTACTCCATTCCCCTTTAAGCTTTTCTTGAGCTCCTTTATCTTCTCAAGGTAATTGGAATTTTCTTGTTCTATTTGTTTGGCTCGAGCTTTTGTATTGTATTGGTGAGTGGATTATGTAGGGTTCTTGCTTGGTGGAGCTATCATTAAACTTTAAGTACCACAATTATATCATTATTAGAGATGTTATGCTTTTATGTATGGTATTTTAATGCATGAATGGAATGTACTAATATTTGCCACATAACTATCATTTTACATAGATGTAGGTATGAAATTTGATCTATAAATAACTAATATGTCGCAAATATTCCCTATATGAAAATGATGCAATTGCATAATGTTACACATGACAATGAAAATGATACTTGGAATTAAATGCTAATGCAAGCACTAATTGAAATGATGCAAATACACAAGTCAAATAAATAAAATAGTTAGATAATCAATATATCACACAAATTGTTCCTTTTTGTGTCCTAACTTCAAGTTAAGTCTATCAACGGGTAGGAAAGGCTTTATCTTAAAGCTAGCCTTTTAAGCATGGATTATATGCTAAGCTAAGTGATTTTGACTACTAACGGTTCCTAAATTGTTTCTTATGTCATTGTCCATCACAGACAAGTAAGGTATTCCAATCTTCACCCATCATAGGCTACCAATGGAAAATACTCAATTTGAATGGAAATATTTCACTAGCCATTGCAGAGATTATTATTTCACGAAAGTGTAGGTACTTTACTCCCTCCTAACAGGGACAGGGCATAGGTATAGAGTTCATGTAATGCAAATACATATGATAGTGTGTGTGAAGGAACATATAATTGTCAACCCCATAAATCAAGACAAAAAAGAAAATTTGTTAATGAACAAATAACAGAATCTTTACATTTTAAAACCATTAGATCATAGGATAGGATAAATTTAAAATTTATAACTTGAATCTCTATGCGTCCTCAGTGGAATTGCCAAACTATCATAACATATAGATTCGTAAATCTATAGTTAGACACAACTTAAGGAGTCACCACCAATCTTTTTTAACTAGGTACGATTGGTCACCTAATGAATCTATCCTTTTAAAGAGCTCCTAAGCTTGACTAAAGGTCCCTAAAAAAATAAGTTTCGATCTACTAATCAAAACAAGATTCGTGAGTTCGGTTACATATGGAAAATATTATAGTACCTCCACATGCCCATCCAAAGGATAATACCATTTTATTTTAAATTATCCTAAGGTCTTGATTCTAATGGTCTTAAATTTCATTTTAAATATAATTCTTAAAACTTTTCCATCAATAATCTGGTAGAATTCTTAAAAATACTTCTTCACTTCAAAAGTATTTAAGAATCTCATTTGTTTTCTTGAAAAGGCTTTTTCGTCCCAAAAATGTTTAATTATTTTTTTATTTTGGTTTTTTTATTGAAAATATATCTAATTCTTTCACCATTTGGGCCAGATTAGAAATATCTTATCACCTATAAATTTTTTAGATAATCATCCATTTGTGATTACTAAGAATTTCATCCTTGGAATTTATTTTTATTTTTATTTTCATTTCTAAATTTTCAACCAGTTGGGCTTATTTAAAAATTTTCTTTTTAATTTCTAAATTTTTCACAATTTAGGTCTATTTAGAAATTTTCTTTTTTTTTATCTTATTTTCGAAAAGAAAGTAATATAACAATTATTTTTTAAAGTTTCATTTAAATTCTTTTACTATTTGGGATAAATTTAAAGAAATTTCTCACATAGAGATTTTATACAAAATTTACCATTTGAAATTTCTAACATTCTCATCCTTAGATAATTATTAAATATTTCAACCAAAAATTTTTAAGTTACATTTTTTTATTTGAAAAAAATACAATTACTTTTATTAAAATTTTATCTAAATTATTTCATCATTTGAGATAAATTTAGAGAAATTTCTCACCTAGAGATTTCTTAAAAAATTTATCATTTGAAATTTTTAAGAATCTCATCATTGGCTAATTAATATTTAATTCTAAAATTTTTATTAAACTTTTTTTTATTTTTTTAAAATTGAAAATAAATATTAATTGTTATCATTGAAACCTTATCTAAATTATTCCACCACTTGGGACAAATTTAAAAAAAATTTTCACCTAGGAATTTTATAGAAATTAACCTTTTGAAATTTCTAAAAATTGCATCATTGGATAATTATTATTTATTCTAAAAAACACTATTAATGTTTTATTTTTGTTTTTTATTTAATTTTTTTAATTTTTTCCTAAAATTTAATCTTGCAAAAATGCCTTAAAACAATACAATAAATAATATAATATAATATAAAATACCAAAACAGAAAAGTGGCTCAGCTCAACTGTAAGAAAAGAAAGCGACTGAAATGGCTCCTTTCGACTACAACTAAAGAGCAAGTCACGGGTCATGACATTACAGGTTGAATCATGACACCAGAGTGTCAACACATCTTACAACTTTTGCTGAGACTAAGGAGGACTTATCCAAAAATAAAATGGGTTTATCATTAGTCCAAATCCACTAAACAAATACAAAAATAAGGTGAGTTGGAATAAAGAGATTGTGTTCACACTAGCTGAAAAAGAATAGTATAAAAATGGATAGGATTGTGGTCAGATTCATTATCATATAATTTGTAGAAGTAAATGGGCAGATAATTGCGTTCATATTATAGATTATTGTGTTCACATGTAAATTCTATGATTTTAGGCACGATTCTAGCAATTCAATCTGTGAAGTACCCATGCTTGAAAGGATGTTCCTAGCCTATTTATTTTCTGTTATTCTTTGGTAGGGGAGAGAATAAAGTTTTCTTTATTCTTAAGCAATCTTTTAGATTATTCTTCAAGTTTTGTATCTTTTCGGTGGATTTCCTTAAAATGGTGAACTTCTATTGTTCTTTACCCTTAATTAGAATTTTTAGGGTGGAGTTTCTGTATCCCTTAGTGTCTAGTTTTGGTGGTGAACTTTTATCCTTTTTAATCCAATAATCATATTTTGCCATTATTCAAATACTTTTGAGATGTCTTCTCTGTAAGTTTTTCTGTTTGCCATTAATTTTTAATATCTCAACCATCATTTCCCGGCATCAGGTCATCCACTGAAAAATGTGCGGATCCTGAAGGTTGCTTAACCTCCAAAACGCTACTGTTTAAGCCTGAATATAAAAGGCAAAAAAAATTTTTCTACCCCACTTTTAACCCATTGCTTTTCTAACCTCTCTTTAGAATTGGTTGAATGTTGATTGAAAAACTCAACCATTCAAAAAACACTGATGAAAACTTCATGTTTCACTAGAATACTTACTGAAAATTGAGGAAGTGCATCGAAATCTGGAGAATTTTGTTGAAAAGTGCAAGTTTCGTTGGAAAATTATGCCAAAATCTGGAAATTTTTTAGAAAATTTCTAGAAAATTACAAATCCTTTTTTCAAACCAAAAATTTCCTTAAAAATTTTTGTATTTTCTGACTGCTTTCGTGTGTTTTTCTATAATATATGTTTTGCTGCTTGATGTAGGTCTATATTTATAGAGTTTAAATTTAAATAACCCTTAACCAAAAAGGGTTTTAATTTTCTTTAAATTTCAACTTCAAATTTTAAGTCCAATTCAAATTCTTCAATCCAAACAAACATGTTTCACACAAACTCAACCTCTTGATTTTTTTTTTGTTTTTTTTTTAATTTTAATTTTTATTAACAAAAGCAATTAGAACCCTAAACAAATTGGAGTGTCCACCATCTTTAATTCACTATTCTTTTGAGATCGAAATTTAATGGTTCACTTCTATGTGACGTAATGGGGTGAATGAAAGGATAGAGACTAGAGGCTTGGGTTTGCCATTTTGCATCGCCTTTTTTATGTCTGATGATCGGTATGTTTATTAATTTGGTACCTCACGACAACGGGGTGAATGAAAGGATAGACACTGATCACTTAGACCACATGACTTGTAAAGCAGTCATGCCTAAATATCGTGGCTCGCAAATGTAAAATTATTTACCTTTAAATCTCCCTATTCTATTATTTACTTGGTTAAAGGAGATATTATGTATTTAAATTTCATCAAATTCACAATTTTCAAATATCAACTTCAATAACTTACCTAATAATTCAAGAGATAATCATCATTTAAATTTATTTGTTTTTTTCTAATTAGTTAGTAGTAATATTTTATATGTACATGTGATTAAGCTTAAAGTATCAATATCATACACTAATAATTTAAAACTTTTTGCTTGTTTTTAAATAAGTAATTAATACCATGTTACCAACAATCTCTTCACCAGATTGATTAAACAAAGAATTGTGACGTGTTATTTGGATTCAAATTCAAGCAACCTCAATCGTCAACCTTGTTATAAAAAGTAATTAATACCATGCTGACTAGCGATTCGGCACACTTATTGATTACAAATTAATAATAAAGCATTTTGAATATGTTTTGCCTTTAAAATGTAAATAAAGAAATTATTCAATGAATATTTTTTGAACAGGTTTAATTTTTATTTATTTATTAAATTTAACAAATGATTATAAAAATATTTAAAATAAACAAATCACGTATATAATAATATTTATTTATATTGATTAATTTATATCCAATAATTTAAACAAAAAAATTTAACAATAATTATAAATAAATTGATTTTTATTTATTTATATTATTTTATTAAGTTTAATAAACGATAACGGACAATAATCTGTCAAATTACAATTCAAATTAATCAGACTTATCGGACTTTGGAGCAAAGAATTAATTGCTGCTGATCTGTTACTCTAGGTTAGTCTGGTAGAAAGTGGAAAACGAAGCAGATCGAAGGGATGAAAATCAGGCTAGATCTTATCCCAAACTAGCTTACCATATAGGACATAAAGGTTTCCCATATATAGTAGGTCTATCCTAAAGTTTGAATCAAAATTTGCTAAGAAAAGCGATGTCAAGAGTGTTTTTATGGTAGAGGCCTTCAAAAGAAGAGGGAAGAGTCCTAATAGTAGGGGGCTGCCTCCCATCTTTGAGAAAGACTCAATAATACTTGGAACCTTCTCATCTTCTCTTTTTTATCCTTGATTAATTGCGGTTCTTGGATTCAATTTTGGTTCTACATATAACGAAAATTATATATACAAAAAATAATTGTATGAAATAGTTATTTTACATCAATATATATATTTTCAACTAAATCATAGTATATAATTAAATTATTGAAAAAATCAACTATTTATTATACATTACATGTAATAATTAAATGATAAATATTTATTTTAATGAGCTCATGCAAAAGATGTATAATAAATTATTGACTTTTTTTTATTAACATGATTTGAATAAAAATGACATATGCTAACATGAAATAATTAATCATTTCATACATTTCTTTCTCATATATTTACTTGACTATTGAGTTGAAAATTAATCATCTTTCATTAGTATTTAATTCAATAATTAATGCAAGTTTTTCTTTATTCAAATTAAGAACTCGATTCCAATTCTCTCATTCTAATATGTACAAAAAATATTAGATTTGATAATTTATAAATTTATATTTGTAAATTTTATACCAAATACGTATAAAATAAAAAAATTATTATGTTATAATTTATATTGATATATCAAATATAAAATATATTTTTTTATTTTTGATCAAATGCATATATTATTTTAATTTTAAATTGTATTGCTTTCATATTTTAATTGTAACGATTTATATTATGTCATCTTAAGGTATTTAAAATTACCGCATATAAAGAAATAATCATTGGTTTGGAACCAGATTTCTGATCATGATAGAATGCTGAGCTCTGGATGAAAGATAAAGCCTTCTGGAATGAGCTACGCAAGCATGACCATGGCTTCTGTGACCTACACTTCTGCTTAACCACAGAACTCATGGATCTTAAAATCACCTTATTCTGTAGACCTGCTTTTGTGGGGCTTTCCTTCCTTATCTCTGTTTGTTTAGTGCTTATTTTCCCCTCCATTGGTGAAATCATGTCCAAGTCAAGGCCTTTAAACTTTTTTCTCTTCATTATAATCTCTATTAATTCATGATAATTAGTGTGAAGAAATAAAAAATATCCAATCAAATGATAACTAAATATATATATATATATATACATATAGAGAGAGAGAGAGAGAGTTCCCATAAAAAATTTAAGTTGATTACGCAACTAAACTCTTATTTTGTGCATATTGAAATTTAATTCTATAATTATTTTACTTTAAAACATATGGTTTCAAAGTCTCTTCTTCCTCGAATAAAGGAAAAAGAAAAACTTTTCTTCCTCGAATAAAAAAAAAAAACTTTGTCTGCATGTCTTGATATACAAGTCTTGGTCAACTTGATTTTGAATATCCTAAAAAGAAAACCAGCCCACTAAAGAAAAGAAAGGTGCAAAACTGGCCAAATTTGCTGATCAAGAATGAAGGGTCGATCTTCATATTTTTATGAAAGGGTTTTCGGATTTGGTTGGTTTAATTTGATCAAGACATTACAAGACAAAGAAAGATTAGACCACACCTGAGAAAATCATGTGGTTCATATTTGAAAATAGTTACACTCTTTTATGGTATTATCAATCAAAATTAATCAAATAACATTGTTTTACATCAGAAGTTTGGGTATTTAGTAAATTACCAACTCAAGGGACCTTTCCTAGAGGAAACCCTGCATGATTTGGTCTTGCCCGATTGTTGCATGATGCACTCCAATTTAACCCCACAAAAAACAAATCGAAAACTCATATTTTTGTAAAATTTGTTCTGGTTTATATATTTGTAAACAAGGGATCGAAAATTCTATGTTGAAGCAATCTAATTCTCACTAATATAATCAAATAAGTGATTATGGAAACTTATAAACTAAATTATATTCATATATTTCCAAGGTAATCTACTCAAAAAAAACCCTTTTAATCCAACTAAATAAGTAACATGTATATTTTTTTTATATAAAGTAAGCTACAACTTGAAAAA